>CM050169.1:145640679-146105157 GCA_027410445.1 Discoglossus pictus
GAGAGAAGGGAGAGAGGGGAGGGGGAGAAAGACAGAAGAGAGAGAGGGGGGGAAAGAGACAGGAGGGTGAGAAAGAGAGAAGAGAGAGAGAAGAGGGGGGAGAGAGAAAAGTTAAAGAGACGAGGGGGGAGAGAGAGAGAGAAAAGAGAGATAGAGAGGAAGGGGGAGAGATAAGAGAGAGAGAGAGAGGAGGGTGAGTGAGAGAGGAGGGATAGAGAGAGAGAGGGATAGAGAGAGAGAAAGAGAGAGAGGGATAGAGAGAGAGAGGGATAGAGAGAGAGAGAGATAGGGATAGAGAGAGAGAGAGATGGAGAGAGAGAATTGCATAGAGAGAGAGAAATGGATAGAGAGAGATGGATAGAGAGAGATGGATAGAGAGAGAGGGATAGAGAGAGAGAGAGAGAGAGAGAGAGAGAGGGGGGGGGGGGTAGTGAGAGAGGGATAGAGAGATAGGGGATAGATAGAAAAAAAGAGATAGGGAGAGAGAGAGAGAGAGAGAGAGAGAGAGAGAGAAAGAGAGAGAGAGAGAGAGAGAGAGAAAGAAAGAAAGAGATAGGTAGAGCAGAGGGATAAGAGGGAGGGAGAGAGGGGGATAGAGAGAGGGGTAGAGAAAGAGGGGGGTTGAGAGATAGAGGGATAGAGAGAGAGATGGATTTACAAATCTCTAGTACGCCCTCATTTGGAATATGGAGTACAATTTTGGGCACCACTTCATAAAAAGGACATTTTAGAGCTGGAAAAGGTACAGAGGAGGGCAACAAAACTAATAAGGGGAATGGAGGGGCTAAGTTATAAAGAAAGAATAACCAAATTAAACGTATTTTCTCTAGAAAAAAGGCGTCTAAGAGGAGATATGATTAACTTATATAAATACATCCAGGGTCAGTATAAAGATTTGTCAATGGAACTTTTTGTGCCAAGAGGTTTTCAACTGACAAGAGGACATCCCTTGAGGTTAGAAGTAAAAAGATTCCACCTTAAAGAAAGAAAAGGGTTCTTCACAGTAAGGGTAGTTAATCTGTGGAATTCTCTACCAGAGGAGGTGGTGACAGCGGATTTGATAGATAACTTTAAAAGGGGACTGGATTTATTTCTAATTAAAAAGGGAATTCAGGGTTATCATGTATAATTAGAGAGGCAGTATTGATCCAGGGAGAGGTCTGGTCGCCGGTGTCTGGGATCAGGAGGGAATTTATTTTTTATTTTTGATATATATACAACTAATTAATTAATAGTTAATCCACATATTGCAGATCAGAGGAGATCTTAAAAGGTTGAACTTGATGGACTGAAAGTCTTTTTTCAACCTTAAATACTATGAGCCTCATTCAATTCCGAGTTGCCCAATTGAATAGGGCTCTATATAAGCACATACCAAAAAATTTAAACAAACTTTTTAGTTACTGAACCTCTATCCAAAACAAAGGTTTGCACTAACTAAAAACTTCGCTCAAAAAAATATCTTATGTGCTTATATAGAGCCCTATTCAATTTACAAATTTCAAATTGAATGAGGACCTATGTAACTATGTAATGGATAGAGAGAGAGAAATGGATAGAGAGAGAGATGGATAGAGAGAGGGGAGAGAGAGATAGAGAGAGATGATAGAGAGAGAGAGAGGGATAGAGAGAGAGATGGATAGAGAGAGTGATAGAGAGAGAGAGAGGGAGAGAGAGGGGATAGAAAGAGAAATAGATAGGGAGGGATAGAGAGAGAGAGAGAGAGAGAGATAAATGGAGAGATAGGTAGGGGCAGAGGGATAAGAGGGAGGGAGAGAGGGATAGATAGAGAGAGAGGGGGATATATTGGGAAGAGAGGGATAGAGAAAGTCATAGATAGAGAGCTAGAGAGACAGTGATAGAGAAGGAGATAGAGAGAGAAGGGAGAGATAGAGATATTGGTATGGGCATAGGGATTAGAGAGAGGGAAGAATAGATAGGGAGATAGAGGGATAGGGAGGGAGAGATATAGACAGGGGGAGGGAGAGAGACATAAGGAGGCAGAGGGAGAGAGATAGGGAGAGGGACATAGGGAGGGAGAGAGATAGGAAGATGGATGGAGAGAGAGATTGGGAGGGGGAGAGATAGGGAGAGTGATGAGGGAGAGAGAGCGATAGGGAGAGAGAGGGATAGGTAGGGGAAGAGATAGGGAGGGAGAGAGAGATAGGGAGAGGGATGGGGAATAGGGAAAGAGGGATATAGGGAGAGGGATAGGCAGGAGATAGGGAGGGAGAGAGATAGGGAGGGAGGAGAAAGATAGGGAAGGGGAGGAAGATATTGATTATATGTTGTGTTTATTTAATTAATAATTTTAAAGTTTCATTTCCTTCCTAGGGGTGCCGGACCTGCGCCAATGAAGGATGGGCCCTTATGTTAGGGACGAAGGCCAGAAAACCATCATCGCATTTTAGGCAAGGTAAGTGGGCTTATTTACCCTATTGTCGGTTTAGGAAAGGGGGTTGTTTTAGGCATAATTAGAGGGTTTGTAGTGTATGAAATGTATGTTTTTTTAAACTGAAATATAGTCTTTTTGATTTGATGTAATGTCTTTTTTATTTTGTGTAATTCTAGGTTTTTTATTTTCAGTAAAATGTTTTTTATTTTGTGTAATTCTATTTTTTTTTATTTTCAGTAAATTATGTTTTTTATTTTGTGTAATGTATAATTTTTATTTTCTGTAATTTATTTCCCCCCCCCCCCAGTAATTTATAGCAATTTTGTTTGTAATTAGTGGGGAAACAGGGATTTTGTTAGGGTGTTAGGTAGGTAGTCTATGGGTTAATAGTGTAGAGGGAGTTAATAGGGTAGAGGGGTGTTAATAGTGTAGTGTTTAGACTTGGTGTCATAAGGGTCCTGGAGGACCCTCATGGCACTTATAGTGTTATATAGACCCCTATTGGACTAATGGGGTTCTTTATTGTCCTATAAGGGTCTGTATAGACCATTATGGGACTAATGGGGTTTAATTAGTGTCCCATACGGGTCTGTATAGACCCTTATGGGACTGAGGGAGTTAATTAGAGACTCATTAGGGACTATATAGACCTCCATAAGTGATGGGGTTAATTTTATATGTCTGGGGGGGTACGTATAGTATTTTATTGGTTTAGATATATAGGGGTCAAACTAGAGTAAAAGGGACGGGTCTATACTAAGGCGTTGAGTAAATGTAAGGGGCAGGGCCAGTATCTGTCTTCCACCTCCCAAACTTGGAAGGTCACCAGCTGCCACTGGTTGTTATAATGTTGAATGGTAAAGTTTGCAATTAATACTGGACATCTACACTCTTCTCCTGCACATGCTTAAAAGCAGGCAGTCACAAGGTTAACTGCAAGCCCTATAGCCTCATTCAATTGCTGCAATTTTGAGATCCGGGGTCGCAAGTAGATGTTCCAAGCTACTTTGCTATTCAATTGCTTTCCGTTTGTGGGCTCCGATCGAGTTACGGGCTCCAAGCCCCGATTTATATCGATTTGTCGAATCGCTAGTCACTTCCCTTAAAGCCTTCAATCTTTCATGGCCGCAAGAGTTGCGATCGCTAAAATCGCAAATCACTATTCAATTGCTCTGATTTTCCCTCGCTAACCACTCCATCAAGCCCGCAGATGGCTAAACGCGACCACAGGTTAATGGTATCAAGGAGGTCTCGCAAAGGACTTAATGACAGATCATAGCACTTTAAAAGCAAATAAAAAAGCAATACTGTACTTTAAAAAAAGTGTAAGTGATGCTAGCTCTTACAATTAATAGCACAACATTCTCAAACTCGCACATCGGCATAAATAAATACTTTATTTCATGTTTAATTTCCGTCCAAAGACCTACAGGCTTGAATAACAAGTTATGGGCTTCAAGGTCATTCAAGTCCGTTTGGACGAAAGTTAAACATGAAATAAAGTATTTTATTTTAGCGATGTGCGAGCTTGAGAATGTTGTGCTTTTAATTCTAATGTCACCCATCATTTACAGTGCTGTATTGATTTTATATTTGCTTTTTAAAGTGCTATGATTTGTCAGGCTTAAACCACGAGTTACAGGCTTGTGTCAGCAATCATGTTCAAGCCCGCAAATGCTACTGTCGAGAGCATGGTTTCCGATTTTTGTGACTGGCGTCTAACTTGCGGGCCTGGCCAATTGAATAGAAGAGTAAAAGGAGCTCGCAACTCAATTGCAGGCATTTGGCTGTCTGCAATTGAGATGCAAACCCAGAATTGAATGAGGCTACTAGTCATTCAGAAATGTAAACACTCCTTTCATATGCACCCTTCACGAAAGTATCATAGTATTGCAGGTACCAGAGGAGAATTTAGATTTAATTGAAAATTTTAATTTTGTGGGAAAAAATTGTATTTGCTTACAGTTCTTTTGTATTTGTTGGGTCCTACTTTCGGAGAGCTCCTGAACTGTAACACGCTAGGCACATCTTAATGTCCATGGTCATGCTGATCCACCTGTTTTTCCTGGCAGAGATACTGGAATGGGTTACCAGTTCCTTCTCCAGTGGGCCACAGCATACAGCTCCTCTAACCTCCTCATGCATTGTCAGTATACAACATTAGTTGCACTATCCAAGTGTATTGATTAGAATTAGGTATGCAGATTGTAGAAGGAACTGTTACATATTGAATATTAGCTTTCTATTACATGAAATATTATCTATAACCTGTTGCAAACCATATAGCAATTTAGCCTAGTGGTTAAATATAAAGGGGTGGTATGAGACCATATGGGTGTAGTAATATTGCTTGAGGAAATGGTATATGTCCACTATTAGGCTAAGGTTACCTATAGTGTTTTTTTATAACATTTGCTTACTGTAGCTTAATAAGTAACCCACTGGACTATGATGTAGCACACATGGGTTTGAATCCTGTCACATCTTTTTAAATATACATTTTTGTATTATTTGCAATAAAAACAGAGAATATATATGTATACTAGCGACTTGCCCGTCAAAAATGACAGGGCAATAAAAAAGTGTTGAAATGCTGTTTGTCACACAATGGGAGTCTACTGTGTGACTCAACTGCTTGCCTCGCTTTGCGTGGCTCAAAGTGCAATGAGCGCTTTCAGTGCTCATTGCACCCTGAGTCCTGCGTGTCACCTCGCTTCGGAGACAACGGCTAGCCTCGCTTCTTGAGGCTAGTAGTTGCGGCCCAATGGCAATCACTGCATGCCTCAACTGTTGCGAGGCTTGCAGTCCAATGAGCGCCTTCGCATGTCGCATAGAGCGCCTTAGTCTCGCGTGTGGGCTTGCAAAAATGTATCAGGTGTCAGAGCATAATAAAGTGATTTAAATATTTTACTGCTTTGAGTGTCCTATACCTGTCAGCCAATGAGCATTATTCATAAAGTAATGGCAGTGTAAAATATGAGATGTTTCTTTTTTTTAAATAATTAATTATTAAATTAATATACCTTACCATAATTAATTAATAAATGAATATACATTACCTATTTGTACTTAATATGCAGCAATCAATATCCTGAAGAGCTTACAATCTTTTGGGCATTTTTTTTTATATGTACAAGGAGACTGTTGATCATCTGAGTAGAAAGTGTCAGCAATGTGCTAAGTGTGCAGTGTATATAGGCTGTGTGCGCAACGGCAAATCGTGTGTTTAGGCGGGAGAACCTCCATTTCAAAAGCGTAATGTGGTAATGTGCAAGTTAGTGTTGTGAAATGGCGGCGATAGTGTATGTCTTCCATGATTCGCAAGAATTTTCCATCCTTCGTAATAGTGTGGCAGTGTTTTGCTCGCCTCTGGGTCGTGTAGCCTCGTTTTCATTTTTTTCGTTCGCCATTTTTTTTATCTTGCTTAGCCGATTTTCGAGTGCCGAAACTCGCCAAGTTCGGTTTAAATTTGTGTATAACCGCATTTTTTTTTCTAAGTTCGGTGTCCCTCAACTGCTTGCAGCCTAATGCAATCCCGTATTTCCTAAGTGCTTGTAGCCTAAGTCCCGCGTGCTTCAATGCCTAAGTCCCACATTTATCAATGCTTCAAATGCTCGCCTCGCGAGGCTCGCGAGGCTCGTTTGACAACCATTATATGTTATATATATATATATATATATTTATTAGTAAATAAATAATACATGTGTGTACACATCTGAATGTCTAAAACAAGTTAAAAAAACTTGTTTAATTCCCAGATTTTCGAGAAATACAGTTATACTGTATTCTACCTTAGCAGGGAAATGCAAATGTACCCACAAAGACTTCGCTCTTGCAGTCCATACCAATAATAAATATGGCTTTCCTTAAGCATATGCCAACTGTATAAAACAGCTTTGAGCAAAGCTAGGGTTGGATTATACACAACCCGGAATCCCATCCACGTACAGCTGTTTCAAGGTTACTGCCTATAATCAGCGTGGGGCCCGGATTCTTAGCTTGTGTAGTGGATATTTTGAGTAGGTATATATATACCTTTAATGATCAGTATGAGACAGATATAGGTGTTGTAATTCATGAAATAATTACTTAAACTTATACTTAAAAACTATTAATGCATACAAAGAAAAAGTGAAAAAAGATGCTTCAGCTTAAAACAGATGATTTAACCCACTGCTCTACATATCTGCATAATATGTAAAGACTAGCGAATTGCCCGTCAAAAAATGACGGCAATAAAATTGTAAGTGAGCTAATGCTGTTTGGTGTATGGTAATCAAATAAATAATACATTAATAAAGTAATATACTTTACCTATTGTGAAGTAATATATGCAGGAAGCATTGTGTTGAAGAGCTGGCAATCTGTTTTCATGTTGCTGCAGCATTAGTGCTGTAGAGCTGCTGTGTAAGCGTGATGAATGTGTGCAGTGTAATAGTGTGCGTGCGCGAGGCAAATCCGTTAGCGTAGCTGTGTACTTCCGCATTGTATAAGTTATTGTTCTAAAATGCTGGCTAACGTGTGGTATGCGGCTGTGGCTGATTTAGCGTCCTTCGTTTTGTATGTCGTACGCCTTTTGAGGAATATTTGTAGCTGTTTGGTGGTGTTTTGCGTGTTTAGGGCACTTTAGCCTCGTTTTCGTTTTGTTCGGCGGCCATTTTTTCTCTCGCTTAGGTGATTTTTGGGTGTCTAAACTCCGAAATTTGTACTTAAATCGAGGTGTAACTTTACTTGCAGAGGTCCTGGGTGCATCAGCTTGCTGTGGGTAAGCTTTTTATGTGTTTGTTGTGTGTATTTATTGTGTTTGTAATGTTTTTGGGGTCGCGCGGGTTGCGTCCTTGTTTTCCAATCTCGTACGTCTTTTTCAGGAAATACGTAGGTGTTTGGTGGTGTTTTGCGTCTTTAGACTGCTGTAGCCTCGTTTTCGTTTTTTTCAATGGCCATTTTTTATCTCACTTAGAGGATTTTTGATTGTCTAAACTCTTTTATTTTAAGTTAAATTGAGGTGTAACTTCAGTTTTCGATGTCCTGGGTGCTCTCTCTTCCTGTAGGTAAGCTTTTTATGTATTTGTTGTGTGTATTTATTGTGTTTTTCATGTTTTCATGTGCGCGGGTTTCGGACGATTTTTGCGAGGTCGTAATGGGTCATAACGTGTCTCGTATTTTACTTTCGCAACTACGTAAATGTTGCGAGGTCCGCAGTTGCTGGCAAGGAGCGCCTTCGATGCCAGCAACTGAGGCCCTCGCTTCACGAGGGCCGCGAGCTCGCTACGCGAGCCTGCAAGCGTTAGCAACAACTCGCATGCTCACAACTATACAGTCAGGTCCATAAATATTGGGACAGCGACATAATTTTAATCTTTTTGGCTCTATACACCACCACAATGGATTTGAAATATAACGAACAAGATGTGGTTTAACTGCAGACTTTCAGCTTTAATTTGAGGGTATTTACATCCAAATCAGGTGAACGGTGTAGGAATTACAACAGTTTGTATATGTGCCTCCCACTTTTTAAGGGACCAAAAGTAATGGGACAGATTAACAGTCATAAATACAATTTTCACTTTGTAATACTTGGTTGCAAATCCTTTGCAGTCAATTACAGCCTGAAGTCTGGAACGCATAGACATCACCAGGCGCTGGGTTTCATACCTGGTGATGCTCTGCCAAACCTCTATTGCAACTGTCTTCAGTTCCTGCTTATTCTTGGGGCATTTTCCCTTTCCCTGCTTTGGATCATGAGCAGTTCCTTTCCTTCTCCATACTCTTCTCTTCCCATCACTCTGGTACAAGTTGATCTTAGTCTCATCTGTCCATAGGATGTTGTTCCAGAACTGTGAAGGCTTTTTTAGATGTTGTTTGGCAAACTCTAATCTTGCCTTCCTTTTTTTGAGGCTCACCAATGGTTTACATCTTGTGGTGAACCCTATGTATTCACTCTGGTGAAGTCTTCTCTTGATTGTTGACTTTGACACACATACACCTACCTCCTAGAGAGTGTTCTTGATCTGGCCAACTGTTGTGAAGGGTGTTTTCTTCACCAGGGAAAGAATTCTTGGGTCATCCACCACAGTTGTTTTCAGTGGTCTTCCGGGTCTTTTGGTGTTGCTGAGCTCACCGGTGCGTTCTTTCTTTTTAAGGATGTTCCAAACAGTTGATTTGGCCACACCCAATGTTTTTGCTATCTCTCTGATGGGTTTGTTTTGTTTTTTCAGCCTAATGATGGCTTGCTTCACTGATAGTGACAGCTCTTTAGATCTCATATTGAGAGTTAACAGCAACAAATGCAAATAGCACACTTAAAATGTACTCTGGACCTTTTATCTGCTCTTTGTAAATGGGATAATGAGGGAATAACAAACACCTGGCCATTGAACAGCTGAGCAGCCAATTGTCCCATTACTTTTGGTCCCTTAAAAAGTGGAAGGCACATATACAAACTGTTGTAATTCCTACACTGTTCACCTGATTTGGATGTAAATACCCTAAAATTAAAGCTGAAAGTCTGCAGTTAAAGCACATCTTGTTCGTTTCATTTCAAATCCATTGTGGTGGTGTATAGAGCCAAAAACATTATTTTTGTGTGGATGTCCCAATATTTATGGACCTGACTGTATATGTGATTCAAGATTTCAGTAAAGCTCAAATATAACAATGTTACAGTCACAGCATGAATTTCATTAGCTATGAAATCTAAGCAGTGACTGTTTCTTGTACTAGAGCTTCATGGACACAAGCAACACCTAAAAGTAGCAATATCAAAATCATTCTTGAACAACTTAAAAAATGTAAACATATGTTTTTCCATCCTCTGTCTGATTGTAGAGAGCACTTATGGTGATTTCTGTATCCCTAATACAACTTGTATCATAGAAACCTTTATATATATGAAGGGATTTTACAAAACTCCCAAAAAGGGATATAAAAGTACCACTTATAGAATTGGAGGTAGACAATTTGCCAGAGCCTTCCAGCAGATGTGGTAGGAATAAAGTAATGTAATTCAAGCAGACTAGATGGACTCTAGTTTTGCTCTCGGCCAATTCCCCCCTAAAATCAACTCCACCAATTACTCCCTAGCACTGGCCTGGTCAAAAGCCCCTCCCCCATGCTGTTTCCAGGGGCTGACTTTACCTAAGCATTTGTGACATAGTGAATGCACCACTTTTCCATAAATAAATGACAGACACCAGTATGAGAATAAAACAGGCCACAGCCTTTATTTGTAAAACAAATAACAAACAACAGAGGTGAATGTTCACGCCCAACCATATGAGGCCTCCAGGAACCCCGTGCCCAGGAGACCTCATAATCAATCCAGGCATATACCAACACCATAAATATGCTCCCATCTAAGGAGAGCAAACACCCCCACCACCAGCTAGCCTAGAGTGGCTAGCCCTGCCAACCAACAAAGGCAAGGCCTGTAGAATACTCACCCGCAAAGCAAAATTAAAAACCAAAAATCCACAAAGGAATCTGGGAAACCTGAAAACAAAATTAAACCAACAAGTGACGGAGAATATAGGAATGGAATCTATTTGACTCCCACCTCCCTATCCTTTTTACAGTATCCTCACCTAGCCCCACACTAGCCGACACCACGGCCGCCCCAATTCTAAAAGAATGGGTCCCTTACCGATCAGGATCTAGCAGTAACAATGAAATACATGTCTTAAACATGGCTTTAAACTGGAATTTAGAAAGGCTAGACCCAGCCCCATGTACCAGTAAGGAATCCTCCCCTTCAGAGCGGCAACCCAAATAGTGAGATACACCCAAATGGGGACAACAAACACTACCATGAACCGCATAAATTACCAGTTCTCCTCCAACCCAACTGATCAGTTTTTGATCTCATGAATGGCAAGTTAAGTGTCATGAACTGTTACATCAAACACCAATAGATCCCCAATTACTGATCTAGATGCTGCTACCAATTCAGCAATTTTGAAGGCACCAAAGAAGGCAAACACGAAAGCAGTTCTTAACAGAATAACTTCATAACGTGAAACACAAATCGACTCCAACCACCCGCTTTAACAGAGAAAATGAAACTGGCTTCCTTTTGTCCTCATCCTGACGATGATTTTTTGTAATATCATCAAAACCATGAAGCGTAAAATAAAAGGTCAATGCTGATAACATTTTTGCTAAGGCAGTTAAAGAAATACCCTGCAAATGCTTATGCGTTATAAAAAATAACAAAGTCTATACTGTGCCACATTGTAACCCCTGATGTTTGGCATCATTAACAAAGAACACCAATTCTGCCCAAACTTTATTGTAATACTCCCATGTGCTCTTAGCTAATGAGTTGCAAATTAGTGCATTCATACCTGTAATGCAGCATTCAATAACTCCAATGGCATAGGTGTTCTCTGGCCCTCTGCCTCCGGTGCTGCTTCCCGGAATCTCTCCCACTGAAACCGAGAAAGAGCACCAGCTATAATGTTATGCTCACCAGGGATATGCATTGCTAGCCAAAATATTTTAAGGATTAAACATTTTAAAACTAGTTTTCTAAGTAACTTTACCACTTGCAGTTAAGGATGCAGAGGCTGAGTTAATAGCCTGGACAACCCCCATGTAAGCACAATGCAATACCACGTGATGGGTGCGCAGGCTATCAACCCATAAATATAAAGTCTCCACGATAGGAAAAAGTTCCAAAAAGGCCAAGTTTTTTAAAATGCTGCCATCCCAACCCAATCGCCACCCAAACCCTCCGGAGCCAGCCACATCGGTAAAAAGGTCTAAATCTGAATTTTGAACCGAATCCTTCATAATGACAGATTGTCCATTAGGATGCAAAAAGAACAGCAACAAGACTCCTTATGTTCAGCTATCACTCTGATATGGTGATGGGCACACTTAATCACCAACGTAGCGAGCGACAAACACTGAGAGAAGATCATGCCCATAGGAATGATCCGGCAAGCAAAATTTAATTTAGAGACTGCATGTCCCTGGGTGTCACTTTCTTTGCCTCCAAAACACGGGGAATCGACTTCTTCAGGTCTGCAATTCAATGCTATGTCCGAAAAACTATGTAACAACAATGTGTTCGGACCCACAAATAAAAAATAGTCTAAGACATGAACCAGGGAGTTTATACCTGACCGATGGAGCATCCCCTTAGTAAGCACAAGTCAACGATGTACTGTTTTTCAATGTGACATCCCGGCAAGAAATGAGAAGACGGATTTACTGGCAGTAGACAAAAGGCAGGATCAATGTCGACTTTTGCCAACAACGCTCCTTTACCTGCTTTTTTTACCAGATTGACCACACGTGAAAAAGGAGCATAAGTCACCACTGACAGGTAACTGTTAATACTGTCGTTGACCGACCTTTGGCAAATAATGGATCAGGCGAAAACGGCCCGGTTCCCTCTTAGAAACCAAACCCAATGGAGAAACTCTCAAATTATCGATTAGTGGATCGTTAAATGGGCTGGCCATCCTACCCTTATCGAATTGGCCATAAAGTTTTTCTAACACTAACAACTAATTTTCCCTGGAGGACTTTAAATTAGGGGGACAACAAACATAGTGGTCCGCAGAAGAAGGGATGACGAACCTGTCAGAAAAAACACTAACAACAATTGGGCAACGGCAGGACGCAGCTTACCATACTCCCTTAACCATGGCCGCATCTTTTCTACCCGCACCGGTGTCCTCCACGTTGGTGCCCCCTGCTACATTATGGGGGTATAACCGGATGGGTAGGCTAGGTTCGTTAGCCTTGGTGGGCAGCCAGCCTAGGAGAGGGAAAACTCTGATTTAAAACCTGGGCAGATGAAGCTAATTAGCCCTGTAAGGCCATTCATCTAGGAGAAGGACACTCCAATATAACACCTACAGCTCAAAATCCTTACTGTCACCATCCTATAACCTCTACTGGTCAGGAAAGCCAGAAAATGAGAAACGTCTCCCCGGTGTCGGCTTCATGATTAGGAACCATATCTCCTCCAAACTTGATAAACTGCCAAAGGGTCACTCTGACAGCATCATTTTTAAGCATCTCCCACTTCAAAATAAGCAGCATGCTACAATTTTCTGTGTCTATGTCCCAACTCTTCAAGCGACCTGTGCAATCTCATAGAAAAAGTCCCTGCAGACAACAAGGTCATCATCCTCAGCGATTTCAATAGATTAGGCAAGGATTTAGAAGCTTGGAAAGGGGTACTTGGCTATCACGGTGTTGGAAGCTACAATGACAATGGGCACCTTCTGCTAGAGTTTTGCACTGAGCAGAAATTCACCATCACCAATACAGTTTTCCAACAGAAAGACAGACTAAAGACACTACCTGGATGCATCCTCGGTCCAAGCCCTGGCATCTTATAGACTTCTGGGGCACCAGTGAGACCTTCCAGATGTCCTGCTGTTTCCAGGGGCTGACTAGAGAAGTCTTGGGTGTGTGGATGAAAAGAAGTAGTGAGAGTGGAGACTACACAGTACAGGGCTGAAGAAAATGAAATTAAGGCATTATGGAAGGTCCTATAGGTAACAATATAAAAGCTTGACTATAATTCTGTGGAAGCAAAAGTCAGGATTTGAAAAAGTAAACAATGAAAGAGAAAGGTATTGGAAGTGAGATGTTTTTACATAGCATGTGTGTAACAGAGTGCTTTAATACAGCAAAGAAAGTTCTCTATCAGCCACATTAAATTTGAGCCCCATAAGTGCAACGTGAGACCCGCAACTTCTAAGGCTTGAAATCTGGCCGAGTTACAGAGCAATCAAATTAGAACATGCCGCAAGTTGCGGGCTTGAGACGCAAACCCGTAACCCATTTGTTGAATGTGGGATGCGCGGCCGTGAACATGATCAATTAGTCAAACCCATAGTTATAGGTTTAGACAGAGCCAATGGTAAAAGGGACAGTCAGCATTACGTTACTGAAAAATAGGCATTGGATTTCAAGGTCTTACAGGTTTCAATTATGGGGTACGAACGAACCCACATTCCTGAAATAATGAAATATTAATAAAGTCATAAATATGATATTCTGTTACATGCGAGTTCCATTATATGTATTAGCACATTGATTGCCGGTATCCATATACGGAATTTAATCATGAAATAAAATATTTTATATTGCCGATTTGCGAGCTTCAGAATGTTGTGCTATTTATTTTAATACCTAACATTACTTTCCCTTTCACTATATTTACAGTAGTGTGGTTTTTTTTTTACGTCCCATAGCGTTTTTTCACACCTAACCCGCAAGTCGTCTGTGTGTAGCTTTAAGAGGCCAATTTAATAGCCGTAAGTCTTGCGGGCTATGTTACGGCTACGTTTTAACACATAGAGAGAATTTAATGTGGCTGTATGGCTGCTATCTGAAGAGAATGGACAAAGGTGCATTGACTATCTGAGCTAAATATTCTGTAATACATAGAACAACAATGGTAAAGCTCCTGTTACAAACTAGTAGCTAACAGCCCCATTAAATTCAGGCTACGTTTTAAAACGTAGCCTGTAACTCCAATTTTTTCGGGTTATGGCTGATTGACAGGTATAAATGTATGAGCTTATATATGTTTATTGAACATTTCTTTTTTAAACATTCAATTGATAATGTAGTTTTTAGCTCTAATTTTAAATTATACAGTATTCAGAGCTTTCACTTTATCTCTTTAATCTTCAAAAAATGGCAGTCAAATTAGTGTGAACTGCCTCACTATGGAGAACGTTTAATGAATATTAGTCCATGGCCTTTAATGGTTTGTGGACATAATACTTCCAATGAAGAGGAATTAAGCCCTACATTTCACATTTTCTGCCATGATTTTAAACAGAAAACACTAACAAAAACATTGAAAACAAGTTCCTGATACTATAATTCCACTGTGTATTCTGCACAGTTACATAATTTAAAAAAATGGTAAATTGTAAGAGCCTCATTCAATTGCGAGTTGGCCAATTGAATTGGGCTCTATTTAAGCACATAACATATTTTTTATATAGAACTTTTTAGTTACTGAACTTCTATCCAAAATCAAGGTCTTCACTAAGTAAAAACTTCGGTCAAAAAATATGTTATGTGCTTATATAGAGCCCTCTTCAATTGGCAAAATTGCAATTGAATGAGGACCTAATTGTTTTGTTCACCACACACAATCTGCACAGCTTTATTTATAACCAGGCAGAGTTTGTTTAGCTAATTTTTGCCGGTCAGCCATCTTGCATACAATGGAATACTTTTTGTATGATGGATAAACCACTGACCTTTCCTAAATATGACAAATCTGCATTAGACGTGCAGAATAGTTTAGATAAGCCATCACATTTCAGTAAAGTATGTACCAAACTAACACTGTAAGCAGCTATATAAGCCATGCACATCTAGTTTAAAAAAAAATCTTACTTATTTGTGAATAGATTGTTCCATTTTGTCTGTTTACAAGACATGTTTATACACTGAACAGGGAGTGATGGGGAGGAGCGAGAGTTGAGCTGGCTTTGTTATATTATTGGATCTTTTAGAATTTTACACTTATTCCTTGGCCCTGCTTTAATTAATTTTGGGATCCCTTAAACCTCCACACAATAACAAGCCCACTACCATTTAGCAACATAATCAAGGAGCTAAGGCCTGTTTCAACTATAACTTGTTGTGTTTTTATTTGAGTTTTACAATGAAATTACATAAACCATATACATTAGTGATTGTCCATCCCAATTAACCACACAGCCTCTCAGGGATGCCTAAAATGTAAACTGGCCCTTGAGGACCAGAGTTGAAAAACACTGCCCTAGAAGATCAGTGCAGTATACCAATGAAAGGGCAACTGCGCTGCAGGTTCTAAATCAGTATGCCTGATTGAAATACGCCTGTGTATCTGATAAAGCTATCCATCACATTATTACCCATCTTGTGGCATTTTGTCATAATTTGTATATCATGGTTGCGTGCGTCATTTTCAGAGATGCACTGTCTCTGATCAAATAATCAAAAAAACAGGGTAGAGGTTTAACAAGCATTGAAGATCTCGCTTCATGACCAAATTACTTCCATATGAAGATCCTCCAGGGCGGACCCAGTGAGCTGGTATCCGCAGTGGGGGTCCCTTGACTTGGGGGAACCAATTGCTGGCGGAGGAGGCGGGGGCAGGGCCAGCCTCACGCAAGTGGTTACTGGTGCTCTGCCCCCTAGGCTAGCGCAGGCGCCATCTTGCCTCACTCCACGTTAGGAAGGGAAGCAGGCAGGCAGCATCAGGAACGCAGGAGCAGCTGGATGGTTAACAAAAAGGTGGTTTTGATGCATGAGCATATAAATGCATCAGTAGTGTGATAGCATCCTTAGCTTTGGCAGCGTGGGTTCTGTTCCTAGGAGTGTCTGTTTCTCAATCCTTTCTGTCTGTGTGTGTGTTCTTCTCTTGAGCAGTGCTCCCATATATGCATATAATTATATACATATGCATTTTGCATATTATGTTAATAAAACTCGCTGCGGCCAGTTGTACCCCCAATAGTTGTGTTGTGTCTTTTCTGGGTGGGTCAGGAACTTTGGGTCTTACCAGGTCAAGTTCCTTAATCAGTAATCAACTCAGAATGGACCTAAATCAGTTAAATCTCCACCTTCCAATTACCTTGACCCAATCATAACAGAACCCCAATATAGCTGCTTGGGTTCCCATCCAAATGAGGGGGACCCAAACTTGGAAGGATTGAGGCCTCCATATAGAAAGAGAGACAACAGTTGGGAAGAGTTCCAGAAAGGCTAAATTCTTAACTAGGCCCCAAGAGTTCCATTCAGAAGGCCATACCACTGCACAACACTGCCCTCTGAAATATGCTCTGAAGACCACATTAGTAAAGAGTTGCAATTCAGTGTTGCTAGCTGGGTCGGCCGGGATAATCCAGTGACAATTAAAGTTATCAAGGAATTCCAGACATATTTTGAGATCCTCCCTCATGTGTGCCTATAGTCTAATAAAATGGTGAGGCTGACGCATGCCAGCATTAGCTAAGAATAGGTGTATTGAATAGATGCTGCCTATGTGGATGTATCTATAGGCAAAATTAAGTTTACCAAGAAGGAACTGAAGTCCTCTAAGGGTAATATTTCTCCCAGTATGGTTGAAACCTCACACCGAAGATCCATTAACTTGGCAAGCAACATTCAAGATTCATGGAATCAATAATAATTTAAAAAAATGTAAGCGATGTACAGGGGCTTCTAAACTTTTCAAATGCAATGGGGATACCAAATGAAGTAAATCACCACACACCAATAGTTTGAAGGGCAGACGAAGAGAATGTCATCCAGATAATGAACTAAATAATTAACATTGAAACTAGTTTTAACTACAAACTATGAATCAGCTGAAAGTCTTAAAGTAGGCACAAGAAGTAGAGCAGCCTATGTGCAAACAAAGATCTACATAATAACCTTCCTGGAAATGGCAACCCAATAGATGATGGCAAGGTGAGTTAACAGGAAGTAAGAGGAATGCAACACTCAATGTCAACCTTTGCCAAATGGACATCACTACTTGCCTCATACCTACCTTACTGCCTAAATTGCTTATCATATGACCACCAGGCCATACCCACATAGGTTTCATGGATAATATCAATTTCATACTGATAGCAAAAAAGGAAGAACAAAAATCTGGGCCCTCCTCCTTAAACATACTGGCAAAATTTAGAAAATCTGCAACCAATTTGAAAATAATTTAGAGATGTGTCTGTATCTGCTCTTACTTTCCTCCTCTTTCTTACTCTGATCCCTAGGATTGTACTTAGTTTATGCATCTGTAGACACACTCCCCCTCTACTTTGCTTGGCTGTGGGCATACTTTCCTCCACACATTAATGTAAGCTCTGCTCCAGTAGAAATAAAAATGGCATGCATGAAACCTTTCCTTTTAATATGATTAAATATGAAATATGGCCAAACTGTTCCTTTAATTCTCATATTATCAGTGCTTTTATGTGTTTTTTTCTAGGAAAGTATATCTGTTGCTGCTTGTATTCTTTAAAACCGTTGTAAGTTTTAATCAATGTTTTGCAGTCTTTTAGTGCCTGAGGAGCCTTTAATATTTGCCAGTATGTTGCAGGAGCGAAACTTTACATAAAAGATGAGTACTTTAATTTAGTTTAAAAAAAATGTAATTAAGGAGAATGAGACAAGCAATGTATTACTGTCTTTTATGGAGTATCATACAGGAAATTTAAATTATATATTATAATGAAAACAAAGTATGTGATAGCTGATAGCAGACTTTTATGCACCATTAAATTAAATTATATTAATGTTCATTGGTATTTTTCCTTCCTATGAAAAAGGTCACCAGAAATTTCAAGATGCTTCAAAATGCTAGATATCTACACCGACACTACATAAAAAATTAACCCTGGTTTCTTTATTTTCTTAAACCCACACAAATCTTTAAAAATCGGAATGAAGAACATTGTATGAAGAAAACAAATACATATGTCTGAAACATTAATTATGAAATAATTTTTGGACCCTGGAGCATCCATGATACTTTTGGTGAAAGTTGCATGTGTGAAAGGGCCATTTATTTTTCTATAGGAGTAGGGCTTGCAAGCTGCGTGCTTTAAGCATACAACCATTTCCATTTATCAGAAAGTGATATAACAAAAACAAAACGGATTCCTTGATTCATAGACAAGATTCTTCTAAATTCTGATTTTCGATAAAAAAAAAAAAAATGTATGTCCAGGGCTTACACAGCTGATAATGTTGTTAGTGTGTTGGATTTTTTATGAATATGTTTAGACAGAAAAAAGCATATAGGAGCAGGTAGGGATAAGGCAATTATTGACAAAGAAATCAAAAGATCTTTCCGGTTAGCTGACCTCCAGCAATGGCGGCCATCGGCCAATAGGCGGCGCTGCCGAGATTTTAGCGAATTTCTTGTGTAAAGTGTAAAGCTATTATCAGCCAGTACCCTAACCCTAAGCCTTAACCTCTATCCCTAAACCCTAACCATGAACCCTAATCCAAAACCCTAAACCCAAAACTAATCCTAAAACCTAACTCCTAAACCCTAATCCTAAACCTAAACCCAACTACTGGGAAATTTATTAAAATCTAGGCCACGTCACCTAGTGGCCAATTGCCTGTCACTACTGGAGTTCAGTTAACAGGAAATATTGAAATCAGCACTCACTGTCAATTGTAGAATACCTTTTTCTTTAATTACTTAACTCACTAATCTTTGCAAGGTAAAAGGGTATTCATTTTAATATACTGGTTCTTGCCCTTATATACAAAAGAGCAACAACATGGTATACCAATTTTATTAAAAATATACCTAAATACTAACTAGTAGTGTCCAATAGAAACATAAACATAGAAAGATACACTTTCTCAAAACTAGTTAGTGATCCCTAAAAGGCATACAGTGTAACCATTAATCTTCTCAAAGGACAGTAGACCACCAAAAAAGTTAAAACTTAAAAATGGTGCTTGTGTTTACTTTTTTAACATCAATTTAAAATTTCTATTATTTGCATATATATTCTTATAACAAAACGCCAATTAAAATTATTTATATTACATGCTATAGTGGAGCACTAAATATATTGCCTGAAAAACTCTATAGATATAGGCTCAGTAGTAGGGACAAATAACATGAAGCAGTATTCTTATATTTACACACTGTAGCTGCTATTATGTAGCGGGATCCCCCCTATATATTCAACCTGACCAGCTGGGATAATAGCCTGGACTCGCACAAGACAAAACGTTATAGTCACTAATTTACTATGTCATAAACCAGTACTCAAAATATGTAAATTCCTATGTCCCATGTACATTGATCTGTTCTTTCTTGAAAAAATGTACCTCTTATTTTGATATTGTGGAATAAACCTTAATTTACTAACTCAAAGAGTCCATAAAAATATCCCTTTACTACTGGCAAGAAATATCCCTTTTATTATGGTATTGCAGAATAAACATTCTTTAACTGACTCTAGGAGCTTCCCAGCTGGTATGGCAGTTTAAGGGTCTGCCCCCTCTGCATTCTAAAACAGCAGATAATTATAACTAGGCACCTCAGGCTAATTTGGCAGTTGAAGGGTCTGCCTCCCTCTAAATTCTAATGCAATTTCTGGGTAGTCCCGGGGTCCATACACTGTACTAGCCTAATCCATATATGAGTCTCCTTTCAAGGCTAAATGCTAAGTGGCAATGGAGCTGACGTCATCATCGAGGAGACGCCAGACAGAACAGCCTGATGTGCACGTTTTGTGTAAGGCTTCTACGGAGGCTGAAATGGGCCAAAAAGGTGCATGCGCTTGTGGCGATCTGCTTTCTTCAGTTCGGCTTGATAAGGCTGTTATGGCCAAACCTACCCAGCAGATCTTTGAGGTTTGTTTGATCCCTTCACCAAGGCAGCTGATGTCTCTAAAATTCCCTTGCAATAATACAGCATTTAAAAATATGTACACAGGATCAGTATATAAAAAAGAATCAGGAACTGCTTTTATTTCTGTTGAAATTCATAGCAGATTCATCTTGTCAGAGACAGTGATATCTACTGAGCCCAGTCCCTACGCAGGTGGGGCAGACAAGGTATATTTTCCCCATCCCACAACCATGTATGCCCAGGAGGCAGTCCTCATGGAGTCATTATGTAACCAGTGTAATGGCTTATTTTAAAAATCCTAATCATCCTGGGCGGGTCATATGAGTCCAAAGGGGTTTGTGGCCAGGGGGATCAAGGTAAAGGTAAGTACAACAATGTAATCCAATTGAGTTAACACTTTGTTGGCTCTATTTAATTCTAGATCAGAAGAATATCATGAAGAGAAAAGATAAGTCTATGGAAGAAGATGAGGATTTTATTCAGTAAGAAGATTGCAACTCAACAACACGTGTAAGGCAAAACCACACTTATCCTGCTCATAATTATGCAAATATTGACCATTAAAAAACAGAGTGCATGAAATAAATATGTGTTACAAAAATGTGATGATTATCTGCATTACTAAAACTACATACTACAAATCTAAGAATAAATGTATTTCATTATGTTGTACTTAGCTATATTTCAATCAAGAGCTGTATAAACCCAGATCAGTCTCGTCACTGCGAATTGGAGAAGTCTGGTTGCCCACATTCTTCCTTTTGACTATGGCCCATGTTGATTTCCCCCCTACAAAGACATGGAAGCCATGCTTCATTTGGTCAGAAAGGACTATGATCTAACTTTTGAACCACTGGACCAATTGATATCATTTGGACATATGTTTGTATTTGGAGTATGCTGATTCTGAAAATGTACATTTTATGTGAATGTGATGCATATTTTTTAAAGTTATGAATAATGTGGAAAAATGTGTTACAGATTCTTACCACCCCCATCTATGAGTCACTAAGGCCAGATGGTTGAGAGCAAAGGTTATCTACATGCACAGCAGGGGAGATAGCTTAACAAAGGGAGCTCCAGACATACAGGCTCTATAACCCCATGGGGTTTCTCAGCTTTCTTAGCAGGGGCAAAGGATAGAGCAAAGCCATGTTTCCCCTCTGGTGGTCAGAAGCCAAATGACTCTATTAGCCACACCTAGTGGGCGGACCTGGGAGGAGTCTCATGTTTCCCATGGTGTGACACTATGTGATTGGCCAGAGGCCATTAGGGGCTGACCTCAGGTAGCCCCTCCCTCTACTGTGTATGTGAAAATGGTTTTTAATATGTCTTTGTAATTAATAAAGAAGAGAGTTCACTGCTTGACCCTCAAACACAGAGCTTATGTCTCGTTCTTGGGGGGATTCATGGTATGCTGTTACAGACTGACTGCCAAGAGTGTAAGCATCTTGGGGTGCTTTTCCTGTTCAGCTGCTAGCGGCTATTCGTGAGGTTCCAGTTCAAGGCTTGGAGCATATTCACCTTGGATCCAGTTTGGGGGAAAGGGTGTCCTGCAGTAGCTGTCCCTATATCACTGGACGGGCAGATAGGCTAAAACGGCCTTGGCGCCCCCTTATATGTGTGGGGGTACCGTAACAACCCATTTTTGTGAATATATGGGCGTCCACTCAATTGAGCTTTCGGGAAAGCCAGTAGCCCGTAAGTGAGGTTGCAAGCTACTTTGCTATTCAAAACAGCTTCCGAGTTATGGCCTTGAAAACTCTGCGATGGTTAAGCACGTAACTTACAGCCTCCAGAAGCCTTTGATCTGTCAGGGGCACGCAAGGCTAAAATCGCTATTCAATTGCTCAATTTCCCCAAGCCCACAAATGTTTTCACACCCGTAAACTGCAAATGATGGAGAAAATTAAATGAGTACTAGAGAGGACCCTCAAGGGGTTAAACACCTATTTGTAGCACTGTAAATGCAAATAAAAAATCAATACTGCACTGTAAATAACGGGGAAAGCGATGTAGGACATTAGAATTAATTGCACAACAGTCTCAAGCTCGCAAACCAGCAGGAAATAAATATTTCTTATGTTTCATTTTGGGGTTAAATTGACCCCGGGTATTCATAAATATCAGGCCACCCATGTGGAGTAGAACCGTATTGGCATTCATTTTCCTAATTCTGTAGTTTTCAGGTTTGCGAGTCTGATCGCATATCAGACCCCCAAAGCTAATTGATTGACATGTAACCTCCATGTTTTACTGCTGTAACAGCTCCCTTTTCTATTGGCTGATTTCAAATGGGAGGTTACAGGCTTGCTTGATTGATCGTGTTCCCACCCTCAACTGCTCCGAACCAGTGCATGGTTTATAACTTGCGGCCTTGAAGAATTGAATAGCATTGCAATCGGAGACCAACGGGAGTCCGCAACTCACTTGCAGACATTCAGCTTTCTACGATCAAGTTGCGGCCTTCAAATTGATTGTGGGCCATGATGTCTAGTATATAACATAATAACATGTAAAAACATGAAATCATATCAAATAAACAGCCAATTCCTTGTATAGTAAACATAGTGACACAATACAATATAAAGGAAAGACTTAAATGGGATATTAAATATGTGTATGTCTGATATAAGGTACTAAGACCTTATAGTAAAAGGGATAACCCAGTCCTAATGGTGACTAATTCATTAGACTGGGATAAAGTGTATGTAATATAGAAATCAGAGCCTTGTACACAACTAAATAATTAAATTAAATTAACGTAAATGTCATAATTATCATATATAATATAAATTAACAATTAATTGTCAAAAAAATTGTTATTTATTAATTAATTAACAAAAATAATTAGTTCACAACAATCTGATCTGTTAGATGTCCTGAATTATTTATGAACACTTAGTAATATCATATACACTGCCTTAATCATCTCTTATTTAATGCAATAGTCTTCCATAAATTCCCATTGAAATCCACAAAATAAATCAGTATCCCCTAAAACTAAATATCAGAAGCTTCAAGTCATTTAAAGGGGTCAACTGAATGCTGGAACCAGAAATCATAACATTATAAAAAAAGGCCCATTGTGTAATCCATCTACTCTCCGCCTACAAAAGTTCATGTTCCAGATTCCCTCTCCTAATACCCAGACTAAGGCCTCCATTCATTTGCAAGCCTGCAACTTGATCGCTGTAGGCTGTAAATCTGTTTGTCTCCAATTACAATGCTATTCAATTGCTCAAGCCCGCAAGTTACTGTCGCAAAGCTTAAACCGTAAACCATGCACTGGTTCATAGCAGTTCAGGGCATAAACATGATCAATTGAGCAAGCCTCCCATTTCAAATCAGCCAATAGAAAAAGAGACTATTACAGCAGTAAAACATGGACGTTACATGTCAATAAATTAGGTTCAGGGGTCCAATATGCGATCAGACTTGCAAACCCACAAAATAAAAAATTATGAAAATGAATGCCAATACTGTTCTAGTGCATGTGGGTGGCTTAATATGTATTAACTCATTGATACCTGAGATTGATTTAACCCCAAAATAAAACATAAATATAAATGTAATTTACTGCCAATTTGCTTGAGACTGCTGTGCAATGAATTCTAATGGCTATCATCGCTTTCCCCATTATTTACAGTGCAGTATTGATTTTTTATTTGCATTTACAGTGCTACGAATAGGTGTTTAACCCCCTTGCGGGTCCTCTCTAGCACTCTTAAGGTTTTCTCATTCTTTTGCCATTGCGGGCTTGGGAAAATTGAGTAATTGAATAGCGATTTGCGATTTTAGCCATTGTAACTCTTGCGAAAGTGAAAGATCAAAGTCTATGGGAAGCTGTAAGTTACGGGTTTAACCATCACAATTTTTCGAAGCCCATAACTCGTAACCTGGAGCCTGCAAAAAGACGCCAACTGAATAGTAAATTAATTTGCGACCTCACTTACAAGCTACCAGATTGCCCGAAACCTCAATTAAATGAGTCTCTAAATTTTAGTAAAATCTAGCATTTGATATCTGGTTTGGATTCATGGCATAATGTTGAGGTAATGTTAAACTACTGTTGTCAAGGTCTTATTTTACTTATATATTTGTGGACATTTTTGATAATTATTATTATTAATTATTAATATGCTCACCCAATCTACTCCTTGTCTCACAGCTCTTCATACTAATATATTTTAAATTAAACAGGCACTCAAGATCACTCCACTTGTACTGCAATTGTAGAAATCTTGTACTTTATGTAATTTCACAGTTCTCTCAACAACTTGTATCCCTCTGACCATATAGTTGCAAAATTTACAGTGGCCACATTTATGAGGGCCTACAGGTAAAATACTCTTCTTGCCTCATCTGGAGAAATGGCTTCTGACAGCAATATACTTGATGGTACAAGATCTACGCCAGCTCACATTGATACGTTCACTAATGCATGCACTTATTTGTGGGTCTTATCTCAAAATATAGGCATGCTTATTTAGGATGTTATTAATCTGAGTACTTCATCCGAATTAGTTCCGACTTTGGTATCAGGCCTGATGATAAGCTTGTTTAATTGAAGTATGGCTATAGCTTCAACTCCTCAACCTCTTGATACTTTAAAGTCTGTATGTCAATGCAGTTGTGACGTATTCTGAGAAATGCTTCCACAAAAATTGCTTTTTTTGTGGAGGGGTTGTGTGAGTTGGTACAGTGTAATGTGCTATTTGTTCCTGAACACATATATTCAGTGCTCCACTATAGCATGTAATTAAAAAATTATGTTAAAAAAGGGAACACAAGCGCCATTTTTAAACTCATTAATAAAAATTAAGTTTTAGGTTAAATCATTTTTATTGAAAGAAAAGAAGGTTGCGCTAAGTCCAAATGTACATTGCAAAATGGACACAATATAGATTCAATTAGCATTATGTAGGTTAAGTCTTCATTTCCTTCCCTTAGTTTTTTGTTTTATAATTTTCCATAAGCCATTTCTAAATTTATAAGCAAAGGTTAGTATTGTCTAAAAAATCAAAACCACAACCAAGAAAAACAAAAACAAAAACAAAAAAAGGAGAGGTGTGATGGGAGGGTATTGTAGAGGAGGGGGGGGGGAGCCTGAGGCCTCAATGATATTTGTTGCCATCTAAAATCAATGTAGAATGTTTTTGTGGCTCTTACTGCATTCCAATTTGCAAGGTCATTCCAACAGGAAGCTCATCTTTTATAATTTGCATCAAGCTCTGCTGATATCATACTCATCGAATAAATAAATATATTTAATTTTCCTCAATACTTCTGCAAACGCAGGGGTAGTTGTCTTCCAGTTTTTGGCAATGACGATTCTGGAGGCTAAAAAAATCTGGTTTGACAGAAATTGAGCTTCTTTTGAGAGACACGGAATAGGGAAGGCTAATAGGGCTTCCTCTGGCTTTTCAGGAACCCGGACACCCCACAACTTTTCTAAAATGGCATAAGTGTCAATCCAAATAAGTGCTATTTTAGGGCTATCCCACAGCAGATGTCTTAGTGTTCCTGTGGCATGACATACCCTGAAGGATTTGCTGTACAAGGATGAGTTTGAGGGTTGTAATATGGCTGGGGTAAGATACCATCTCATAATAGTTTTATAGGCATCCACCCTCAAAATTACATTCAGGGAGGAACTTGCTGCGTTTTTGTAAATTTTGCTCCATTGCGAGTCGTCTAAGGTAATACTAAGTTAGGCTTCCCAAGAAGTCTTGTAAGGAAGTTTAATAGATGTGGTCTGGTCAATTAAATAATTATAAATGATGGAAATATTTTTTGTACCATTTGAATTCTATATACAACATTTTAAAAAGGGGTTTTACTAGCTGCCTTATTTTCTAGATTGGAGTTAATCAAATCCAGGTTGTGCGGTAGGCGGTGGTTCTTGCTAAAGTCTGTAGGAGACCAGTGTTGTACTTCTAATAGTATACCTGCAGCAATACTTATGCTTTTGCTAATCCACCAAGATAATTTGGAATTTTCATCTACTGAGGTATCTTTGTGAGTTAACCAGAGAAGAGTAAGCCATGACCCCTCCTCTACTAAATGTAACCTTTTGTTCAATTGTTTTCACAAAATGAGTGTGACACACTATGGGGGGAGTAAATTTAGGTACATTTTGTAATGTAAGCATAGCCAAAGCACCTGACTAACTAAAAATGATGTTCCTTAAGAATATGGCTTTCAATTTCCACCCATTTAGGAGGGTTTTCTGAAATAAACCACTTAGATAAATGTGTCAGTCTCAAAGCTTTGTAATAACTTAACAGATCCGGTGTAGCCAGGCCGCCTTTGTTTTTAGGGATTATCATAGAGGCTCTATTTACCCTTGTTTTCGTTTTGTGATTCAATATAAAATGGGAGATTGCTCCTTGAAGGTTCAGTATAGCTTTTGTTTTAAGCGCTTTTGAGATTGTTCTGAAGAGATCCAACAATAATGTAATGATAGTTGGGTAGATTGCATTGTAGATTAAATTAGCATGTCTAGGGATGTGAATACACAGATACTTAATAGATAGCAAATTTTCTAATTGTATTGGGAGTGAGCCATTTAGGGCCTCACTTTTAATTGTGTTCACCTTAAACAGAAAAGCAGAAAAAATCTTTAGGGAATAAAGCCCATTAGTGCATAACACTCTAAATATATATAACAAAAAAAGGTGGGCAATAGTAAAATATAAACTTTATTGGTTGAAAAAAACGACGATTAAAACTTTAAAAAGGGAAAGAATAAAAACTGTACAAATACCTTTGAACAGAAAAACTGCAAACCTAATGACCACTGGACAACTGTCACTCATTAAGTGGGGTTTGAGCAGTATTATAAATGAGACACAGAGAGTGTCTATGTATAGGCTTGTAGTACTATGCAACAAAAGGTGTAAATCATTAGAATAGTGGGCCAAACCTTCCTAAGTTACCTTGTGCTATAACTATATATCTCTCCCCAGTAACGGCTGTGAAACCTAGTATAACAACAAAAGGAAGATATAGGTAGCTTGGTAGTATGCTTCTAAACAACAGATTTATTTGCATACAAAAAATCCTCAGTTTGGCTCTTAGATCACCATTTACTTCATTGCCTCTTATTAGGGTACAATGCCCCTATTATTTGAATGATATAGGTATAATTCAACCATTCAAACGATATGGCTCTTAAATGTCCAGATATTGCATTACCTCTTGTTAGAGTATAACACCACAACTATTTTGGTGGTGTAAGCATAATTTGGGCCATTCTGAACAAGCTCACTCTCTGTATACTCGCATATAGTATAACAGCGTCTCCCTGTGCTGGGGAGATTCGCGCTGCCTAGTTGCGTCGTGCGTAATAACGTCACGTTACGCTAGCCTACATCCTAACATGTTTCTACGTGTTCAACGTCTTTTTCAAAGGATTAAGGCGTGTGTAGGGGCAGGAAGCTATTTAAAGCATATGGTGGCCATGGTAACCTGGACTACCTGATTGCTACACCTAAATTAACCCTATGAGTGAAAGTGTGAAAGTATGTATGGCAGGATAGGACTGAACAAAGAAAGAAATGGTCCATATATATTATTAGCATAGTAGATGGAGCAACATCAGTGGGAAGGGGGAACCTTAATGAATAGGTGTGTATCTGGATGCAGGATACTGAAAAGAGAATGTATACAAGTATATCATGATGTGCAAAGAAAAAAAGTGCATATTGTGCATGAAGATAACTAGATGAATTAAAGCCCCTGTATAAGGGCATAAAATAGCCAGGGTATAAAGACCCTGTATGTAAACCTAAATTAGGTCAAAATTGACATATTAATGAGACCATAGTGAAAAGTGACTAAGTGCATGAATGAGTAAATGGCAAGAAAAATCTAGTATGGCCATATATATTATAACTCAGAATGTGAGGGTGAGTGGTGTTGACCACTAGAATAAAAAGATGGTCACGTGAGACCAAAAGTGAAAAGAATAATTCTATTTCAGGTAAGATGTGACACATGAGTGGGCCACATCTACCTGAAAAAGATTATAAATAAAGCAAAAAATATTTTATGCAAAGATGAGACATATATGAAGTAAAATTAAAGTGCATATATCATGATCCTGATTCAGGAATTACTTGGTGGTATTTCTCATATAATTAGAGGGTCCAAATCTAGGGCCCAGAAAAAGGCCTGTATAGACAACTTATGTAAGATAAAATTACACAAGACTATATGAAGGCTGTATAGGAAAAGCCTTCATTCAGGCCATCAGGTACCTGTGCTCTTAATTTATAAATCCATTGTGATTCATGCTGTAGTAATTTATTTTGAAAATCACCCCTTCTAGGTCCAGTTTTCACAGAATCAATAATACAAAATTTTAGTACTTCCGGATTGTTGTTGTGACAGTATTTCACATGTCTTGCTATGGGAGTGTCATATTCGTTTTTAATAGAATATATATGTTCCCCCAATCTTCGACGGAATTCCCTGCAGGTTTTCCCTACATAGATCTTATTACATAAACAAGTAGCTATATATATAACTCCTGATGATTTACAGTTGAAAAAATTATCAATATCAAAAATAGCACAATTTTTTGGATGTATATAATGTTTGCATGGTCTCACAAATTTGCAAAATTTACAGTTCCCACACTTATAAAGGATAAAACTACTTACAACATCATTACAAAAGATCCGACTCCTGAATTTAAATTGAGACTTAAAAACATCCTAGTAGATGTAAAAAATAGGGGAATAATTGATGAGCAGACTTTTCAATTTCTATTTCCCAAATTCCCTATGGTCTCAGTGTTCTATTCTCTCCCTAAAGTTCACAAGAAAACCTATCCCATCCCAGGTAGACCTATAGTCTCCGGGACTAATAATCTTTCCCACAACTGCAGTATATTTGTGGATTATCATCTTAGGGAATTTGTGATGGGCTTACCATCCTATGTCAGGGACACTCCTGATATTCTCAGGCAATTAGAAGATCTATCTGTACCTCCTGAATCATGGCTGGTGTGTATTGACGTTGAGGCCTTATACAGCAGTATTCCACATAACTTTGGAATCAATGCAGTAAAATACTTTTTACAGATGAAAGGTTCTCCTTTTGATGAACTAAACATGTTGCTAATAGCACTATTGGAATATGTTTTAAAACACAACTTCTTCCTATTCAACCAAAAATGGTACCACCAACAACAGGAAACAGCTATGGGTACACCATGTGCCCCTAGCTATGCGAACTTGTTTCTGGGGTGGTGGGAAGACAAATACATATATGATGACAACGCACATCCCTTTGGAGCAAATATACTTGTCTGGAGGAGATTTATAGATGATATTATCCTGGTCTGGACTGGTAACAGACAGGAATTGAGTTCATTTATACAATTTCTGAACACTAATGAATTAGGCCTCAAATTTACCTTTGAGACCAGTCAGAGTGAGATCTCTTTTTTGGATCTAATAATTAAAAAGGATGAAAGAGGGAAAATATGTACATCTACATTTAGAAAAGAGACAGCATCTAATACTCTGCTGAAATGGGAGAGCCAACACTTTGAGCCACTTAAGAGAGGAATTCCTAAGGGACAATACCTCAGGATCCGGAGGAACTGCAGTTCAGAGGAAGAATTTAAAATTGAAGCGAACAAACTTAGGGAACGTTTTAAAGCAAGAGGTTACCCTAATAGAAGCCTTAAGTTGGCTTATAAACATGCTATGAACTGCAATAGAACCGATCTGCTAAATGTAAATAGAAAAGCCCAAGGTAAAATGGATACCCCCACTAACAGGACTATATCTAATGAATCTAAGATTACTAGATGTATAATGACATTTGGTCATGACTCTGAAATAATCAGAAACATCCTTTCTAAACACTGGCATCTCCTCACAAGTGATAAAGATCTTAAAGACACCCTCACTTCCAAAGCAAGTATCACTTATAGAAGAGGAAAGAACATTAAGGATATGCTTGTACATAGTGTATATACAGACAAGACATCTGAACCTAAAAATTGGCTCCAACCACTGAAGGGTTGCAAATTTGTGAGACCATGCAAACATTATATACATCCGACAAATGGTGCTATTTTTGATATTGATAATTTTTTCAACTGTAAATCATCAGGAGTTATATATATAGCTACTTGTTTATGTAATAAGATCTATGTAGGGAAAACCTGCAGGGAATTCCGTCGAAGATTGGGGGAACATATATATTCTATTAAAAACGAATATGACACTCCCATAGCAAGACATGTGAAATACTGTCACAACAACAATCCAGAAGTACTAAAATTTTGTATTATTGATTCTGTGAAAACTGGACCTAGAAGGGGTGATTTTCAAAATAAATTACTACAGCGTGAATCACAATGGATTTATAAATTAAGAGCACAGGTACCTGATGGCCTGAATGAAGGCTTTTCCTATACAGCCTTCATATAGTCTTGTGTAATTTTATCTTACATAAGTTGTCTATACAGGCCTTTTTCTGGGTCCTAGATTTGGACCCTCTAATTATATGATAAATACCACCAAGTAATTCCTGAATCAGGATCATGATATATGCACTTTAATTTTACTTCATATATGTCTCATCTTTGCATAAAATATTTTTTGCTTTATTTATAATCTTTTTCAGGTAGATGTGGCCCACTCATGTGTCACATCTTACCTGAAATAGAATTATTCTTTTCACTTTTGGTCTCACGTGACCATCTTTTTATTCTAGTGGTCAACACCACTCACCCTCACATTCTGAGTTATAATATATATGGCCATACTAGATTTTTCTTGCCATTTACTCATTCATGCACTTAGTCACTTTTCACTATGGTCTCATTAATATGTCAATTTTGACCTAATTTAGGTTTACATACAGGGTCTTTATACCCTGGCTATTTTATGCCCTTATACAGGGGCTTTAATTCATCTAGTTATCTTCATGCACAATATGCACTTTTTTTCTTTGCACATCATGATATACTTGTATATATTCTCTTTTCAGTATCCTGCATCCAGATACACACCTATTCATTAAGGTTCCCCCTTCCCACTGATGTTGCTCCATCTACTATGCTAATAATATATATGGACCATTTCTTTCTTTGTTCAGTTCTATCCTGCCATACATACTTTCACACTTTCACTCATAGGGTTAATTTAGATGTAGCAATCAGGTAGTCCAGGTTACCATGGCCACCATATGCTTTAAATAGCTTCCTGCCCCTACACGCGCCTTAATCCTTTGAAAAAGACGTTGAACACGTAGAAACATGTTAGGATGTAGGCTAGCGTAACGTGACGTTATTACGCACGACGCAACTAGGCAGCGCGAATCTCCCCAGCACAGGGAGACGCTGTTATACTATATGCGAGTATACAGAGAGTGAGCCTGTTCAGAATGGCCCAAATTATGCTTACACCACCAAAATAGTTGTGGTGTTATACTCTAACAAGAGGTAATGCAATATCTGGACATTTAAGAGCCATATCGTTTGAATGGTTGAATTATACCTATATCATTCAAATAATAGGGGCATTGTACCCTAATAAGAGGCAATGAAGTACATGGTGATCTAAGAGCCAAACTGAGGGTTTTTTGTATGCAAATAAATCTGTTGTTTAGAAGCATACTACCAAGCTACCTATATCTTCCTTTTGTTGTTATACTAGGTTCCACAGCCGTTACTGGGGAGAGATATATAGTTATAGCACAAGGTAACTTAGGAAGGTTTGGCCACTATTCTAATGATTTACACCTTTTGTTGCATAGTACTACAAGCCTATACATAGACACTCTCTGTGTCTCATTTATAATACTGCTCAAACCCCACTTAATGAGTGACAGTTGTCCAGTGGTCATTAGGTTTGCAGTTTTTCTGTTCAAAGGTATTTGTACAGTTTTTATTCTTTCCATTTTAAAGTTTTAATCGTCGTTTTTTTCAACCAATAAAGTTTATATTTTACTATTGCCCACCTTTTTTTGTTATATGTTCACCTTAAAGCCTGAAATGCTATCAAATTGTTCCAATATACTAAACAAATAAGAAAGGCTGGTTAATAGTAAGCAAGATATCGTCTGCAAAAATGCTTGATTTATATTTGTTAGCTGAGATTTGGATTCCTTTGATATTCAGGTTCTCTCTTAAAGCTATAACCAGAGGTTCAATGCAAAGGGCAAACAGCAATTTAGATAGGGGACCTCCCTGTCTTGTCCCTCTGGAGATCGCAAATGGCAAAAATTTAGCAAACCTGTTTTCTAGAGCTTTGGAATACAGTTTGGTATCACTATTAATCAAGGATATGGGTATGCAGCTATGGTATTGTGTGGGATCTTTACCATCTTTAAATAAAACAATAATTTTAGCTTCCAGGAATTTTGCCTTCATGGATTTATTTTAATAATTGGCAAATCCATCCGGACCAGTGGATTTGTGAGGTTTAGTCGCCCTACAGAAGATTTAATTTATTTGATTGAAATAGGAGCCTTAAGGGAATCAACCCTGTCACTTTCAATATGAGAAAACTTGATTGTTGATAGGAATTTATTGATTTAATCTTAATGCCCAGGTGAACCTGACTGGGGAGTTGCCGAGTATAACTCAGCATAACATTTCTCAAAAGCCTTCATAATTTCCTCTAGTTGGTAAATGAGTGTATCATCTTTTGCTGTCAATTTAGAAATAAACAAGTCTACCCTTTCTTAGCCATCATCATGTCAGGCTTATTGACAAAAATGGTCACAACCTTCGTCCTCAGAATCGGATTAAGGTTATATTTAAGTGCAAGGATTTTCTCATGAGTCTTAGGTATCCTCTGGGAGGCAAAATATTTCTGAAGGTTGGATATCGTGGTAATAAGCTCATTAATTTGAGACATTTCTAATTTTTTGACAGTTGATCCTAGCTGAATGCAGGTCCCCCATAAGACTGCTTTGTGAGCTGCCCAGACACCTGCCTGGTCCACCTCATCTCCGCTGTTTATATTGAAATAATCTATCAATACCTTGTGAATCTTCTCTTTCGTCAAAGCATCTTTGAGGCATGCCAGGTTTAAGGCCCATGTGGGGGTACATCCCTCCAGGAGCAGATCACCTAAGGTGACACTAACTAGGTCATGGTCTGACCAGAAGATGGGGTGAATTACTGCCTCGGTCAAGTTTGATGTAAGATGCTGTTGGAGTAAAATGCAATTAATATGAGAGTGAGATTTGTTCCTAGCTGAGTAAAAAGTATAGTCTTTCTCACTATAGCAGGGATGGATTGCACCTTAGTGAAGAGGGAGCTGGTGTGCTAGGGGAAAGGATGGTAGAAAGGCTGTAGGAGTTTTTAAACTAGTAGGTGGTGGGAGGGACTAGATAGAAGTAATGGGGTAGAAAGTGTAGAGTGGGTAAACAATGCATTAACTACTCATGGGGAGGTATTACTAAGTAAATCAAGTACACTGGCAGGCACTTCAGAACTACAGACTCATATCATAAAAGTATGTTTGCTAATGCCTGAAGCTTGACAGGAAAACAGGGAGGGTTAGAATTATTATCAATTAATGAAAAATGGGATTTAATAGGCATTACTAAAACATGGTGGGATGACTCTCATGACTGGAATGTAAAGCTGGATGGTCATAATATATTAAAAGTGGAGGAGGTGGTTGTCTGTATGTTAAGTCTGAATTTAAGCCCATAGTCAGAGAAGATATTTATGCTGGAACTAGTGATAATGTTGAATGCTTGTGGGTAGCATTAAATAGCGGAGGAGCAAATTCTAAAAGAATATTGATTGGTGTATGTTATAAACCCCAAATTTTAATTGAAAGTGAGGAACTGCAATGATTGTTACAGATTGGAAATGCAGCTAAGCATGGGCAAGTTTTAATATTGGGAGGTTTTAACTAATCTGAAATAAACTGGATGAGTGAGACCAGCACCTAAAGGGAGCAGTTCCTTGAGTACACTCAGAGATCATTATTTGGCTCAGGTTACACAATAACCTACTAGAAATGGGGCTATCTTCGATTTAGTCATCACAAATAATATTGATATAGTAACAAATGTTGAAAAGTGACAACCTTTGGGAAACAGTGATCACAACACAGTCTCCTTTGAGATTCAAGAAAAAAAACAGAACTGTAACAAAAACTCTCAATTTTAAAAGGACAGATTTTATTGGTAAAAGTTCAGCAATACAGTATAGTATAGGTAAAGAACCATATACTATAGTATAAGTAAAATACATGGTGAGCCAACCAGTATCACTAAAACTGGATACAAGGGGGCTCACCTCACTGTCTTCAAAATGACATAACCCCTTAGGGGCACATTTAATTACTAGTATACTAATATGAGTGACACTTAAGTTATTAGATAACAGAACATTAATGGTTACTCTGTATACATTTTAGGGATCACTAACTAGTTTTGAAATAGTGTATCTTTCTATATTGATACTGTTTAAACAACTGTTTTTTTTTTTTTTTGTTGAAATACAGTGGTCCTTTAACAATCATAATACACTGCACTGTTGAAATATGGACTATAAAACTATAAACCATAATATCTAGTATATAGGCATGTCTGCACTACTTTTATGTATTTGTTGTATGTTTTTTTCATTTTTTTAAACCCAGTTGTATCAAGGACCACATGAATGGAGCCCACTGACCACAGGTGGTTTGCACACAGTTTGTTAACTTATATTCTAGTGTATAACCTCAGCAGCTTTTAACATAACTAAGAGAATAGACAAAGTAAAAACTTTTTAATATAAATTTATACACAAAAAGTTGATTGGTGTCAAGCTTTGTAATGTTTGATCAGTCTTATCCAGCCTTTTAAGACCTAATGAGCTGTCAGTATTTAAATTTATAGTAACAAATACTTTCTCAGATTAGAAATTCTGTAAGCAATTTTTTGTTTGGTTGGATAAAGCAGACAGAAAGAAAATCTAAAACATAAAAAGCACCAGAACTTAGTATTAGGCATATTAGTGAAATAAAAAGAAACGTAGAAACAAGTATTGTAAAATTAGCTATATATAGGCATACTTTAATAAATCTAAGTAAGGGATATGTCTATGGCTAGGCCAAGTAGGCCAAGATCAATGAATTTGATTTGGAAGAGTAGTACTGATAAGAGAGAGACAAAGATCAAGGTAAATTATTACTTGACATAATATTTTTAGGTCAAATATTTCCTTTGCACAGGATACCTCCTCCCTCCCTCCCATACATATAATAGAGGCATTGCTTGCAATCCCACTACCACATCACAACTCCTTTCTCTCTCTCTCTCTCTCTCTCTCTCATTTCCTTCTTCTGTCTCTTCCGATGTACAAATCCTCCTATCCACATCCACAAACATGATTTAATCTTTTCCAGAAACTGCTTTATTTTTAATCTTCCCTTCTGACTTTTTGATCATTGCCTATTAAACTTCCACTCTAGCCTTTCCACTTAGGTCCAAATAAAACTACTGCCAAACTCACAAACAGAAACCTCCAAGTGTATAACCCTTCACAACTATCTGATCTCCTCAATGTTTTTTCACATATGTCAACTTTTTCCAGTCCTGACGATGCAAACCTCCATTAGTAACGGAACATGATTGTCTGCCTTAAATAAGTTGGCTCTTGCCACAGCACACGTCATTCTTAAGAGTCCTGCACCCATGCATTTGAATGGCAATGGAGATAGTCATTCAGTCATTTGGACTACTTTAAAACCATCCTAAGTGGGATCCCTCTAAAAAAAATGTCAGCTCTAAAAAATCTGCCAACCCTATGATAAGGAACTCCGCGGCTAATCTAATTTGGGCCTCTAATCACACAGACCTCCTACCCAGGATATCCCACTTAACGCCTATACTTACACATCCACTAGCTCCGGAAGGTATCTCACAGGTCTCTCGGCAATGGTGGAAAAATAACAAACTTGATAGATTGGGAAACTGGATGAGAGATGGTCGGGTGTTAACATTCGAGACTATGAGAGACGAATATGACATTCCCCTTTATGAGCATTATAACTTCTGTAGATTGAGGTACTTTGTGGATAGGCTGCTAAGGAGTTCAGGGGTCCCCTCTCATAATAGGTTCTCTAGAATGTGTGATAAAGCCCCCCTTACTAGAGGTGTGATAGGGGAACTATACGGGGTCTTGAATACCCCCAAAACGCTAGATAAATATATGAGGGAATGGGAAAAAGATATAACCAGAAACTGGGAGACTGAGTCGTGGGAGACTTGCTGGGCCAATCTCATGAGGGGGTCACTAAATTATAGTATATTAGAGACATCAATTAAGGTCCTTCATCGCGCATACATTACCCCGTATCGACTAGCTAAATGGAGTAAGATGGAAAGTCCGAAGTGCTTTAGAGGATGCTCGGAGCAAGGCTCTTTTTACCATACTTGGTGGAACTGCCCAAAGGTTCAGCAGCTCTGGAGGGCAGTGGGTGACTTGGTGGATAATATATTTGGATATCATATTGAAGTAACCCCGGAAGCTAGTCTACTGGGGATGCCGGTAGCCTCCTTCTCTGCCCCCTACAACAGACTGTTACAATTTATCTTTTTAGCGACAAAATCATATATTGCCAGGAGCTGGAAGAAAAAGACACTAGAGATAGCGGCAGTCCGAGCTAAGATTCACTACTTAGCGGTTAATGAAAGGATTTCCCATGCACTGGCGGATTCAATTCCCAAGTACTTGGAAATTTGGGTTCCCTGGATAGAATACACAGATATCAGGATCCCTCTACTCCAATGAAAGGGGAGGAGGAGGGAGGGGCACCTCACTTTCTCGACAGGGAACAGGGAGGGCTGGAGGCCGGAGGGGAGATACCGGGAGAGGAACTGCACCAGATTGGAAGAAGACAGACAGGTACGATGGGATGGAACAACAACAGGATTGAGATAGAGAAATGTTATCCAGAGATGAGGGTTTAAATATAGATGTGTCAAGTAGAATGTTTTAGTTTGGTTGGTTAAGTTAACTTATGTAAAAGTTATTAAATGACTCTTCCTTAATATGAAAGAAGAGATAGCAGGGAAAATAGAAATTGAATGGGAGGAAAGAAACGGAAAACAAACAAACAAAGAAAATAGTACTGTGTCCTTCTAGAGGTAAATGAGCCAATCAATGGATAAAGTTAGGGCTTTTTATAATATCAATATAGACCACTAAGTCATTACATTGAATTTCAAGAATTACCTGGAAGATTCTCCTGATGGGATAGTAACGGAAGGTAATGGGAGAAAATAATTCAATAACAAGGAATAGTACAGGGTACGGATAGAATTAGGGGTTCATGTTTTTATAGCCAAGAAAGGCCCATTTTAAACCCATGCATTGGTTCACTAATAATAGCACGGAGGTAAATACAGAAAAGAAAGGAGGAGGCAGGATACATTGATAAGATTTCATGATTGATGTTGGGGCTTTGTTTTATTACGCTCATCATTGTACAATTGTTTGCACTTTGTATTCCTGCAATAAAAACTATTTAAAAAAATAAAAATAAAATGTCAGCTCTAAAAAAAATGTCATCTATGCAATCTATTCTGCAAGACTCAACATCTTTCTCACCCACCGTTATTTATCTGCTATTCCTTCTTGCAAATCTCTATACTGGCTCTTAACAAGTTCTTAAACACTTTGGGCCCTATTAAATTCCAGCCTCGTAAATAAGAGGCTTCTACTTAAGCCCTACATACTGCAAAGTTTCTCTAACTTACAATGCTATTACAATCGCCCTGCTGCGAGCAAAGTATGAGCTACGCAGCAGGGCTGTACGTATCAACACTGCGTAAATGTACATGAGAAGTGACAGCCTGCCAGATGATATTGCAGGCTCCCGCACCTCAACAAGTAGTGCAGGGGTCCTAAACGGGACCTCCGCGGCAGTCCCCCACATAATCCCTGCCGTGGGGGGTACTCCAACTACGCCCCGGCACCTAAAATTATCCCCTCTCTTTGTGGGGGTCCCCGATCGGCACCTTGCAGCGGGGGTCCCCGATCTGCACCGATCAGGCCCCCGCTGCATTTAATACTTTTAAGTTCCCTGCCGCGGCTCCTTAAAGGGCCTGCGGCACACTATTACCCAATCCCGGCTGCGGCACCAAAAATTAACCCCCCTTTATGCTGGGGGTCCCCATCGGGACCCCAGGGTGTTCCCACATTAACCCCTTGCAACAGGGGTCCCCGATCTGCATAGATCAGGCCCCCGCTGCATTTAAAAAATGTAAATTCCCCGCCGCGGCTCCTTAAAGGGCCAGCGGCACACTATTAGCCAATCCCGGCCGCGGCACCTACAATAAACCCCCATTTATGCTGGGGGTCCCCATCGGGACCTCCGAAGTGTCCCCCACGTTAACCCCCTGCAGCAGGGGTCGCCGATCGTGACCCTGCTGCATTTCAATTTTTTAATTTCCCACCTCGCTGGTCCTAAAGGACCGTAAAGGTCCTGAAAGGACTCGCACTAAAAATATTAACTTCAGGCAACTATAATTAACCCTATAATTCATGGGGGTCAATACAGACCCCCAAAAGGCCTTAATTAACCCAATAACTCATGAAGGTCAATACAGACCCCCATAAGGCCTTAATTCCCCCTATAATTTATAAAGGTCAATACAGACCCCCATAAGGCCTGTATTGACCTTCATGAGTTATAGGGTTAATTAAGGCCTTATGGGGGTCTGTATTGACCTTTATGAGTTATAGGGTTAATTAAGGCCTTATGGGGGTCTGTATTGACCTTCATGAGTTATAGGGTTAATTAAGGCCTTATGGGGGTCTGTATTGACCCCCATGAATTATAGGGTTAATTAAGGCCTTATGGGGTCTGTATTGACCATCATGATTTATAGGGTTAATTAAGGCCTTATGGGGGTCTGTATTGACCTTCATGAGTTATAGGGTTAATTAAGGCCTTATGAGGGTCTGTATTAACCCCCATGAATTATAGGGTTAATTAAGGCCTTATGGGGGTCTGTATTGACCTTCATGAGTTATAGGGTTAATTAAGGCCTTATGGGGGTCTGTTTTGACCCCCATGAATTATAGGGTTAATTATAGTTGCCTGGGGTTAATATTTTTAGTGTGAGTCCTTTCAGGAGGCGGGAAATTTAAAATTGAAATGCAGCAGGATCACGATCGGTGCCTATCGGGGACCCCTGCAGCAAGGGGTTTATGTGGGGACACTTCCAGGGTCCCGATGGGGACCCCCAGCATAGAGGGGGGTTAATTTTTTTGGCCGCGGCCAGGATTAGCAATTAGTGTGCCCCTTTAAGGAGCCGCGGCGGGGAATTTAAAACTTTTAAATGCAGCGGGGGCCTGATCGGTGCCGATTGGGGACCCCTGCTGCATGGGGTTAATGTGGGGGTGCTGTAGGGTTCCCGATAGAGACCCCTGCAGCATAGGGATGTTTATAAGGAGTAGGGGGGAGCCTCACACTGCTGAGGCAGCACTTAGAGGTTTTAGGATCCCTTGCGGGCCCTTTTTGTGCCCGTAGGGATTCTTCCAAAATGCAAGAATCATTCATAAATTTAAGGCTGTGTGTGAGTACGTAGCTCTCTCGGAGCCTATTCTCGGCCATTTTTCGTAGTCATATCGCAAAGCAGGCTGCGAGAGATTCGCTACTCGCAAACAGCTAAAAACTGCCTTTTGCGAGCATCGAGAGAACTACGAGGGAGAATTTAATGAGGCCCTTTGTTTGCACTCAAATCCTCCAAACATTCCCTACAAAGGTCTGCCCCCACAGCACATGCATACAATGTTTCCCATGATACTAGATGTACTATGCACTTACAGACTGTTTCTCAACAACATTTTTTGAAATTGGAATATTTGGTAGATTAAAGTAAGTCAAAACAGAACTTTTAAGCACTTGTTAATAAAATGATGTTTAGATACACAAACAACACTAGTTTATTTTAATATTTAAAACAATGAAACGTCCATATACTTTTAATAGTAAGGTAGGTTTAGGTTATGTCAAGTATTGAGTGATTTGACTGAACTAGAGATAAGTGATTTGAAGTTAAGTTTGTATAAATTCCTAAATTCCTAAGTTTGTATAATGTCCTTAATATTTTATATGTGAATTTTGCCATTTGAAGCCAGAGTTGAGATGTAGTAACATTTTCAATGGTGTAGTTAATATTTAAAGCTATGGAGTTTTCAGTATTTATTTTGAGACCTGAGATAGCGACACACTCGTTTTAATGTTGCAAAATGATTATAGAGAGTTCTTTAGAGGTTTGGTGATTGTCAAGGCAACATCATCAGCAAACAAGCCTTTTTTTTAATTCTTGTTGATCATTGTTGCTGCCAGAGGTTCCATGGCTAAACTGCATAACACTGGTAAGAAGGGACAACCTTGATGTGTGCCTCTTTGTATATGAATAGTATGTCATTGAAAACCTAGAGGTTTATGGGATATCTTACTTGCATTGTTCTTAATGCATCACTTTATTGGTCCTTTAAAGGGGTCTTTAAAGAATAGTTAGGTAGGGCTTGATAAGAAAAAATATTTATTAAACTTGTACTATGCATTTAAACAATTACTAACCATGTTTCAATGAGCCCCAAGCTATGTAAGTTCTGGAATCCCATATATATGTTTGTTGGCCATATAATATTTAAAATAGTATGCAGTTTTAAATAATAAAAGTTAAGTTTTTTTCTGAGCCTTTAAACTGTTTTCTGCTCATCAAATAAGATAACAGTACAAAATAGTTAAATGTTGCTTTGCATTACATGACAAAATTGTGTTAACTTATGAAGGCAAACCTGTATCTCAGTTTCTTAAATCCTCTATAAAAAGGGGAAGATTATTACCAAAAGGTTTAATCTAAATTATTATATTTTGCCCATGCTTTCCACATTCCTGCTCCAACAAAGCAAAGGGGATTTTATCCATTCTGAATATTCTAGCCAGTTAATGCTTAGTGTTTGCTTTTACAGCCAGTGTGCCGCTACAACAGTTCTAGCCACAGTTAATGTATGTATGTATTAGTTTTTGTCAATCTTTACCTTTATCTTCCAAAGGCCCATTTAGTAGCATTATTACTAACTTTAATTCATAAGTCAACATATTTTTTATAATTCCTTCTATTGTTCTCCAGAACAATTCCTACTATATATGAAGATTCTTGTTATTTTTAAAGAATGTATAATAATATTCCTAATTCTTTAAGGCTTAAAGGAAACAAATGTTCTTTGATTGACTGCTTTGCCGTAGATGAGAGGAGGATATCCACCTGGTGGTGGCACGGAATAACACACAGTTACCAGGAGCAGCAAATGAGGGTATGAACAGTGAATGTTGACCGACAGCTTGTTTGACTATATCAAGTTTATTCTCCCTTGCAGCAGTATTATTGTCTTTAAGACATGTAACATATTTCCCAAACTACAGTGGTCCTATAACTAAAAAGCTATATCTTACACCAAATGTCTCAAACAACAGGATTTGTTACCACACCAAGTGCAGAAAGAAAAGGATAATTTTTCTTGATGATAAATGTTTCTCCCTGGCTCCTGGTCTATTTTTCCACAGGCTTCCTGTTTATCTCTTTAATATTTTGCATGAAAAGACTTTTGTGCAGTTCTGCAGTACAAGATGTATTCATATTATAATATGCTTATATGAAAGAAAACAAAACTTCCCTTTCAAGAAGGGGAAAACATAAGGAACCAGTTACTTAGAGCTTACTAACAAAATGTGTAGTTTATACTACAAATGCATGAATGGAGATAGATAGATCATCTAGGGTGCCATCTTGCACAGTTGTGATGATATGCCATGCCCACTAAAAGTTCTATGCTGCTGCAACTAGATACACAGCATGTCACTGTCTGCTTGCAACAGCATGTGATAAGTGTGTAACTGATAAAATTAATGAATGTGATAAATTATTAAAATGAAAGAAATGTTAAAAAACATCTAAAAAAAAATGATAAAATACTGTTCATACATGGAGACATTATTAATCAAGAATCTCTAGAGTTTTGTATTCATGCTCTTTAATTTATTTCACATTTTCTTTAATATATCTGGTGGTGATATTGCAAAATGTCTGGAAATAAATGCATATATATTTGCTGCCTGCACCAAGATGTACAATAATGTGTACAATAATATCCCTGTTGGGAGTGAAAAAAACATTATTGTGTATATTATCTCAGATTGCATAAAATTGGTGTATATTAAAGCTTAATGGCCAACTGTAGTGCATTTAAAAGTAAAGCTCATATGTTTGTTTGTTTGTTGGACATATACACCCTTATTAAATTGCAATTCAGCAAATTCTAAAGGTCTCTAAATAAGCACATAGCATATGTTTTTTTAAAGAATTTTTTAGTTAGTGAACTTCTATGCAAAAGCACTAACTAAAAACTTCTGTAACTGCAATTTAATAAGAGTGATACTATTTAAAAGTATGCAGTATGCAGTTTAAAATAAATAAAAGTTAACATTTGTTTCTTAGCTTTTAAACTTATGCAAAAAAAGAGGTTAACCATTACCAGATCCACCTGTACAGGCATGGAATGCTGGAACCACCAACAGGTCAGCTATGGATTAGCTGGTCAATGCATTAGGCAGGAGATACTTTATTATGCAATTAGATTTTTTATCTGTATTAGTGTTATTAAAAACAAATAATTTTAACATGCACTCTTCTGTTCTTTCACACCATGAAGAGAACATGAGGTAAATGGCTCTTTAAATGTTGCTTTGCATTACGTGGCAAAATGTTATAAAAGTCATATCTCAATCTTTGTATTTTATTTTCAGTCTTATATAAAAAGCGGAGAATTATTACCACAATGTTGTTAAATTATTATACTCTGCCCATGGTTTCCAAATCCTGTAAAAATGCAATTACTTTCAAACATTTACTGTCCAAGAAGTTGGAAAGAATGTAACGTTTAATACATTTGTATTTTGTGTTAAAAATGCATGAATGGAGACAGATAGGTAGGTCTACAGACAGATAGATAGATAGATAGATAGATAGATAGATAGATAGATAGATAGATAGATAGTGCACCATGCTAAATGACTACAGATGAATAACTATGGATCCCGTGTTTGGATATATCTTTTTGTTGACATTTGGGATTAAAATAATCTCCTTTATCTGGAAACATGAGTTATGTCAATCCACTAATTGGCACCAACTACAATATGTATGCTTTTCTCCAAACCTAATACAGAATCTTCTATTTTATACTTCTGCCTTGAACTTACATTATATTCTATTTTTGATCTTGTTATCAATATTTCTGACTCATTGAAGGTCACTGATAATGAGATTAAAAAACTGTTGCACTATAACTGAACCTGTAAATAATCCATTTACATTACTATGAATTGATTAAATGTATGTCAGCTCTCTGTGCTTCCTGACCTTCAATCAGTATTCAGTCAAGATACACATAATTTTAACCAGTACCATTTGCTTTATTTTATACAATGATTAATTCATAGTGCTTCATCAAAGGCCATTGTAAAAGCTCTAATGCTGTATCATCAAAATATCACTCATTTCTATTTTTAAAGATTGCCTTGACATCTATCATCAATTTTGTCCCCCTATGGATTGAGTTTAATTGGTTTCTTGTGAGGGACTCATAAAATATCGTCAGAGACCCCTGTGACATCACCTGGAAAGTGAAAAGTCTTCTCTTCAGAGACACATTATGATACAGTGGTGGAGCTAGTGAATTATTACAAAATAATGTAGTTTCCCCACTTGCAACTGCTCTGTACAATAAAACACTAAAAAGACAAAAAGATATGCTGTTTGTCAGGTAAACTATATATATATATATATATATATATATATATACATATATACATATATATATATATATATATATATATATATATATATATAATCATATGCCTCTCTACCTTCAAAAAAATGAAAAATGCCCCTTTGCTACAGGCTGCTGCCAGGTGCAGAGACCCCCTACCCTGCTGTGGGCCCCATTGCTTTGCACCTGCTGCAGCTTCTTCACTTTTGTGATAGCTCCTGTAGGTCATGCCCTAACAAGCACTTAGAATAGCCCATCCTTCCTTAGCTAAATTATTGCAGGATTCTGGTGTCAGTTAAGGTGAAATTGAAATGTTGTAATTATCACTTAGAGTACATCATGTGTCATGTCTGCAGAATGTAATTTGGTAGTAGTACTTTTACATGAAATTAAATATAATGTGCCAGGTAAATGCATTAAATCAATGTATGGATATAATGACTCTTACAGCTTTATCAAAGATAATTCTATATATCAGACAATGAGAATGTCTGCAGGCTTTCATTCTAAAAAATAGTAATTACTATGAGTACCATACTTTATTGTTCAAGTACGATTACAAATAAATAATACAAACACAATATAAAGCAATAAAACTGATGAGGAATATATTTTTCAGTTATTTAATATTTAGAGGAAATATTGGATATATTTCAACTGGATAATTAGCCTTTGGGGAGTGTTTTGGAACAATTTCACTTTTCAGTACCTCTACCATAACCAACAACCAATCAAGGAATTAAACTAGGACGTCATATTAAGTTTATTTTATCATGCTTAGAGACATGTCACGACCCAGAGACGAGGGGCTCAGTACACCCCTAATTCTCCTGCTTTAGTTTACAGGAGCAATCTGCAAGTTGTGACATTATATTCATTTCAGCACCCAGCAATTCAATTCAGATCAGGACATAATTCATGAAGAGGCAGGAAAAATTTGATCCATTTAGTTAGAATACAATAAATACAAATGCACTTTTTTAGTGCAGACAGACTTGCAACTTTTACAGTTATTTTACAAACACAAAAAGATTTCACCCACACTCCTTCCTAACTCCCCTCACTGTATGAGGGGGTCTGGTTTTCTCACTGGATACACCAGAGCTTGGGGTTATCTGGTTAGGTCACTTCATATCCCAGGCTTGTGTTTTGTTGTTAGGTGAAGAGTAACACTTTATAACTATCTGAGGCCAGAGAGAGTAGATGCCTGGCTGCTCTGAGGGGCCATATAAATTCTTGCAGAAAACTTTGGTTTAACCCTTTGCTGTCCCACTAACACAATATGGCATAAACTGTATCTCTGTTGGTTAACGGTAGAATAACATTATTACAGTGCATACAACATCATATAGTAACCCCAACATTCATTATTGTGGCCCACACTACTCTACACACAAAAGCAACGCATCACTGTCGTTACAACAAGTATGATGTCCATTTTAATAGTCTTGGATATTAGCAACCCAATGTGCCAAAGTCACAAATAACAGGGTTGCTTGTGGGATTTAGGGGGGGGGGGGGGGGGGTCTGAAAAACATTGTCAATGTGGTCTGATCTCTTTATTAATTCCACAATATTTTATAGTTTTCCTAAGCAGGTGTGGTTAAATTAACATACACATATACACAGGGTTGCCTCTTAGGACTGATAAGAAAGAATGGTGAAGACAAAACAAAATAATTTCCCACCCCCCTTCTGTGTTAGTCTCTGAATGTCACAGAAAAACTGTGTACAAAATGTATCCTGTGCCTACTGTGCTATGCATGGATATAGGATTTAAATTAGTGAATACAAATTAGTGAATGGTGCAATAATAAGATACAGTGGATAGTGGAGACAAAAAATATTTTTTTCTCCATAAGTTCATAGTAAATAGCAAGAACTTGGGCTTTCGCAACTATCTCAAAAATCTGCCCAGCATATTCAGAGTAAATGCTTTTTAGTAGAACAAAACACACATATATGACCCTTTGCAGACAGACTAAGTTCTCTCAGTTAGAAAAATTGTGAAGTCTAATTTAATATAGATGGATACAAATGTATTAATCCCCTTTGTCACTGATTTTTCATTAACCTTCAGTATTACTTTCCTTTTTCAGGAAAGATTACATTTCTCAATAACACTGATTTAAAAGGTTTTTGTAACATGAACTATATGAGCTGCCTTTTATTATTTTTTGGGTGCTAATTTCAGATCTGAGATTTAAAGGGACATTTACCTCACTATAAGTGTTCTTCATTGTGTTAAAGAGCACAGAACAGTTTAACATTTGCAGTCTTAGATTTGCAGACTGCTCCATGATTTACAGCATCTGCCGGGAACTTCAAAATCCAAAACTTTGGGAACAGAAAGAATGATGGTTTTAGTCTCCTTCATGAATGTATTAAGCACCAGGCCCAAGTAGCATACTGTATTTGTGAGATTCTAGCAGCTATTTCCCGGCACAGATGCATTTGGAAGGGGTTAACCCTCTTTCTGATCTGCTCTGTGCATGGCAGCTTTTGCTGTCAGTCTGCCTGTGGGACTTGCCTAATTCAAAAAATATTTCAATATATTTTCAGGAGTACATTACAATGGTGTGCTCCAAGTTGTGCTGAATTAACTGACCATTTAAGAAAGGTCAGCATGTCACATTTTTAGTCAAGTAATAAGTAATCCCTCCAAAAAAGGCAGTGCCAAAGAGTGTTCCAATTATCAAAAAAATGCATTCATTTCACATGCCAGCAAGGAAATGCTTAAAATCCTAAAAGCTAGGCTCCACATTTACTTCTGCTTCATAGACTATTATAAAGCATTTCACTGTGTGGATCACAACAAAATGTGGCAAGTTTTTAAGGAGATGGGAGTACCAGATCATCTCATCCATCTCCTGAGGAATTTGTATCTGGACCAAGAAGTCACCAGCAGAACCGAACATGGGACAACAGAATGGTTCAAGATAGGAAAATGTGTGCGACAAGGTTGTATATTGTCACCTTATTTAATTAAATTATATGCAGAGTACATCATGCGTAAAGCAGGGCGGGATGAGTCCAAAGCCGGAATCAGTATTGCTGGAAGAAACATCAACAATCTCAGATACGCCGATGATACTACTCTGATGGCTGAAAGTGAGGACATATTAATGCAGGTAAAAGAAGAAAGTGCAAACGCTGGCCTGCTACTCAATGTTAAAAAGACAAAGATCATGGCAAACAGCAATATCAGTTCCTGGAAAATAGATGGGGAAGAAGTGGAGGCAGTGACATATTTTATTTTCCCGGGATCCAAGATCTCTTCAGATAGTTACTGTAGACATGAAATGAAAATATGTTTGCTTCTGGGGAGGAAAGCCATGGCACATCTGGACAAGCCAGTAAAGGGTAAAGACATTACACTATCAACAAAGGTCTGCATGTTTGAACTATGGTAGTAACATACAGATGCTAGAGCTGGACCATAAAGAAGGCTGGGCACCATAGAATTGATGCCTTTGAGATTATTGAAGCAATGAACATGAACTTAATCGAGCTCAGAGAGGCGGTAACTGACAGATGTACCTGGCGTGCTGCAGTCTATAGTGTCACTGAGAGTCGGACATGACTGAATGACTAAACAACAACATATAAGTAACTATTAGTTTATGTAGGGATAATTTAATTGTTGTGGTTGGCAATGCTGGTTACTTCTTCCTGACATAAAGTGAGAGGAAACATATCACCTAACTTCACTTTTGTTGCTTGCACTGTTGTGGAAACATGTGCTGTTAGTTTCACAGTAAACATCAGTGCTAAAATAGAAAAAGGACAGTATCGCGGGTGTATTAGTTTACTAGATACATTTTCTAACGTGTGTTGACAGCATATTGTAACATCTTAGTTGTTCTTTTACAGAGACTGTGGAACAAGCCTACTACTTGTATCTGGCTGTGATGTTGGTGATCAGTACAAAAAAAATAGCTTCTTGTGTGATTCATTACAGGCTATGTTAGTCTAACTAAATGGGTACAAGTCAAGAAGAAACCCATGAACTTTACTGTTCTCATGGTGTGGCGTAAGCTAACAAGTCACTTAGATAATTGCTATTTTTGTTTAACTAAAACAAATGGCAGTTCCTCATGGAGAAGATCTTCCCATAACTAAGCTTTCAGAAAACTGAGAAGATGTAGATTCACCTTTACCAGAGACAGACATTGAGCCACACATAGCACCTGCAATTGCTCCAGACCCTACATCCATTCCTGAAAATGTAAGTGGACTTCACAGAAAATGAATTTAATGATCTTGTATGAGATCTGGGCAAAGCCAAACTACAAGCTGAGCTTTTAGGTTCAAGATTGAAGAGCAGAAGCTTCTGGACAATATATTGAGAGAAATTTGGCTTTGTCTTCATTTTACAATATGCAGAACCAATGGAAGAAATAAGAACAAATCATAAACCTAGGAAATGGTGTCTGTTAATAGACTTCTCAAAATTCAGCTTAAGCTGTACTTTTGTATAAAGTAAACTAAAAGCCTTCTGTCCCAGTGCCACATTCTGTGGGAAAGAAGGAAATGACAAAAGCATGGGAAAAATATTCACTGCTATAAAATACGCCCAATACTAATGGTAAATATTTGATAATTTTAGAATCATTGCCATGCTGTTTGGGCTTCAAGGTGGCTTCACAATGTATTGCCGTTTTCTCGATGTTTCGGAGACAGTATGGATATAGAGAAATACTAAAAAACAAATTACTGGCCAAAGAGGAACTTAATTCCTGAAAAGAGTAACATGAAGTATAAGCCTTTAGTTGAACCTTAGAATATTCTGCTTCTTCATAAACTTGGTGTTATAAGGAATTTTGTTGAGGCTAAAACCATTGATGGGTTTTTTTGTACTTAAAGGACCACTGTACCATAAAAATGACTGGTAAAATGAAAGTACATGTATTCATACTTGATTTATAATGATTCATCTTTGTAATTGTAAAAAATATACTTTAAATCTATTACTTTACTAGGAACTTGCCTGGCAAAAATAACGGGATTCAAATTGTAAGGCTGGTAATGCTGTTTGCCACACAATGTGAGGCTTTTGCTCCTCTGAGCACCTTCGGCTCTCATCGGGAACCCCGCGCTGAACGCCTTCAGCCAGGTTTCGTTAGGAATGCCATGTGTCTCTTTCCACCATCTCCCCCTGTCCGTTCCCTGTGTGTTTCTCCTGTGTGTGTACGCTGAAGGCCGGTTGTTTTATTTTCAAGGTCCCACATGCCTGGCATTGTTGGTGTAAGTGTTAGTGTCTTTGCTAAGTTCTGCGTGCCTGGCTTTGCTCAGCCTCGTTTTCATTCAGTTTCAGAATTTTTAAATGTTTTCGTCCAACATTTTTTTACTTTGCTTAGCTGATGAGCTGTTTGGATTGACGAAAAACCCCAGATATGTCTCTGAGGCTTCCTGGCTCTCCCCATGTGCTGTGTGTAAGTGCTTTACTATATTCGTAAAAAATATTTTTTTTGGGGGGGGGGGTTTAGAGTTACGTGATTGGCTCGTGGTGCCACAGGGTCACCCAACACATCTTCCTTATAAACCTCGCCATCAGCTTGTTGACCTACTTCCTTGTTTTCTCAGGGCTCACCGGATCTCTAGTGTTTCTCCATGCACATCTTTTAACCAATTCTGACCGTATTATTTGTAAACCTGGAAACCGTCCTTCCAGCTATCAATGCCTCTCTTCATATATCTTACCAACCTTTTGATAGATAATTCATTGCCACTTCCACGAACCCACTCGCCTCTTATACTGCACCAATGCACCAACATGTCCTCCTTAGGAACTCCCAATTGCAGGCCATCACGGGCTATGGTAGCGAAATGTTCCGCCCAATATATGTAGGAGTGACAATGCACCCAGAGCTGCAATGGCATGTGCAAGTTAATAAGCAACTGTAGACGGCCTTATGTACAGGCTAAAATGGCTCGACTTAAAACTTCCCATCTTCCATTTTTCCAAAGCATATCATCTGGTAGACCCAATCCAACCACCTCAGTTGCTGCTCCTATGCGAAAGGAATGGGTCCCAAAATCTGTCTGATTAAAACCCAACTTTTGTAAGCAGATTTTCAATAATTTGTCAAATTAGAAGCAAGTTAACAAAAGCCTATCTATGTGCATTGAAATTGCCCCAAGAAAACCAGGCCGCTGTGACTGAAATCGTCCGACACACTAAACAGGACAACAATCCATTCCAAATCAATGTAGTCTTATTTCTTTTCCTCTCCCAACCTGATCTGTCTTGGACTTCCTTAACCATATCACCACCATATCAGCTTGCATCAACACGTCCTCCTGAATTTCCCCTGGTGCTCTCCTGCTGTCTGCAACCAGCTCTCCTACCCTGAATGTCCCAAAGAAAGCTAGGGAGAAGGCTGTATGGAAGAGCAAGACCTTGTAATTGGAGTGGCTAATTTCTTGAACGCTACTGACAACCTATAACAATGGGGGAAAAGTGATAGGACACATGTTGTCCTTGTTTGTCTTTTCCCTAAGCAAAACCCTGAGAACCCTTCTCACCAAAAACTCTTTGGTCAGGTATTTTTTTCCTGCTAGCTTAAACATAAAAGCTAGGGCAGTTACCTGACTCCCAACCGAGGAAGCCGACATTCCTTTATCCTTGCAACGCACAATGAACCTAAGGAGGAGAACGCCCACTCTTTGTTAGTCGGAAATCCGGACCACCCACTGCAGCCACTAAGTCCAAACACTTGAACCACACCTTTCTGCACACTGACCAAGTCACCGGGACCAAGTATCTCCTAATCAACACTATCTCTCTGCTCCTAGTTCCCAGAGCGCATGCAGGCCAGCCAAATGAATCGCTCCCAAAGGGTCAGCTATCCCATTTCTGAAACCTAGAACATGGTGTGCTTTGCACCATATATTCAATTACAGGCAAGCTAAAACTAAGTGACAGAACAATCTGATTACAGGAACAGATGACGACGTAATGCTACTAATAGCGTGGATTACGGCCATGTTATCAGTTCCCGGCCCCAAAACACAACTGATACCACAATGGGGAACAGCGCCAAGAAGGCCAGATTCTTTGTTAGACCCGCATCCACCCACAATTCGAGCCATTACATGGCACACCATTTTACGCAAAAGAAAGCCCCAAAACCATGTGCACCGGAAGAGTTGGAGTACAGCTTTAAATCTACGGTACTTAGCTTGCGAGGATGAATGATAGCGTAGCCGTTAAAATGTTCCAAGAAGCTCTTATGTTCCAAGAATACTCTTATGTCCTCCTTCATCAATGGCAAAACGCTTACAAAGTGATAAGATTGCTTTATATCTCCCATAGCCAATGAGAGCCGACGAATATTCTACCCATCGGGATGATCCTGCATGGAAAGAAACATTTTCATGAAATGGATTGCAAGCCACCAGAGCCTTCAATTTGTCCCTTAGGCCCACCACCTTATCCAAAGGCAGACTGCATTACATTCTCTCTGAATCAATTGTTATACCTAACTTTAGGCTCGTCCTGCGGCCTTCTGTCATATTGTCCACAAGTGACACGCCTAATGTTGCCAGGATATGCTCGCATACATCCTGCTCTGCTGGACCCATGAACAAGAAATCATCAAGGTATTGAACCAAACTCATGTAACCTGATTCCTTGACTGTCATCCATTGCAAGAAGGTGCTGAAGGTCTCAAAATACGTGCAAGCATCCCTTTGGAAGGCAGAGGTCTATATTGTAACTGTCTCCTAAATGGCACCAGAAGGTAGTGACTTGCTGGCTGTACCGGAAGAAACCAGAAAGCCGATTCAATATCGACCTTTGCCATGAGAGCTCCCACACCGGCTCATCGCACAATTTCAGTGGCTGAATCAAATAATGAGTAAGACACTGACAATAGATTTTTGTCAATCCCACCATTGCCGTATTTTCCTTTTGAGTAGGAGAGATGATGTATCAGCCTAAACATTCCTTCTTTCTTCTTTGGGACCACTCCTAGTGGAGATATTCTAAAACTCGTGATAGGAGGAACCACGCACGGACCCGCCATTTTACCCTGTCCGATTATTTCTTCTGCTACCCCGGGAAACACAGATACCGATTTTAGTTTCGCAAGCTGTAATTGAACTGAGTGTTCAATGCCAGAGGGGATTACAAAACCGTTGACAAAACCTTCAATCAGCTGCCTCCACCTTTCCATCACCCTACCCTAGCATTATAGCCACGGTAGCATTGCATCCAGAATTATTGCCGAACACTGCTCGGGAAACTTCTCCCGATCATGACTAATATTGAGAACGCCTGCACTAATTTTCAAAAGTCTTCAGGATTCTCCTACAGCCTTTTCACCTATACTTCCCATCAAGCTGTGATGTACCCCTGTCCTGGACATCAGTGAAGCGGGATGAAGGGAGAAGTGAAAATATTTCCAGAAATTCTCTCCTCCATATGCGCTCTTTAATGTCCAGAGATAGATGGGCGCCTAGGTTGTCAAGACTACAGATGATCGTGGACTTCACCTACTTATCCGAAACCCTAACTACACCCGATGATTGGGCAGCTTCTGCTGTGTTCGATGGGACCACCAAGGCAGACTGCCTCTGCAACACGGAATAGCTTAGTTCTGCCTGAACCTGACTAACCATCTGCCCCCAAGCAATTCCTGCTAAGCCCAAAACCCACTCGCCCAGCTTGTCATCATTAATAGCAATATTGTGGTACCCCAAAAACCCTCTGAGGCCTCATAGGAATAGATGTGTCTGTGCATCTTTTAATGCCCCAGTGCAGCCGTAAACATTGGACGTCTCACGTGAGCCCTGTCCGCCAGGGATATTTTATTCCCTGTTAATGCATTTAGCTCCTGCTGCTATAAGGTGTTCTGGGTTTTTCTAGATTTCATTTTGTTTTCCCAATCCTGACTTCATTAGTATGCATTTAACAACCACTGACAGTAACAAATATGGCCATTTCACCCATGTTACACCCAATTCTGGGAATTGTTCATGAAATAGGAAATGTGTTTAATAATTTGTTTTCTTTTTAAAAAATTCAATTCAGTTCTGGTTCTGCAAATGGTATTGTTATTTTTGGGAGCAAGAAAACCCTATTGAAAAGTATTTTGCAGAGCATTAAATTCCATCTTGAAAATATTTACAGTACAAACTGGAAAATTTCTGCTTGTTGAATACGTGAGCTTTTTGTCAGATTTAATTTCATGTCAGTAAACAGTTGCCAAACAATTTTGTTAAGTACCAGATGTTTCCTCTCAGTAAAACCGATCAAGCATAGCAGTTAATCATAATTCTAGAACAATATTTCACAAGTGAGGACAGCAGAGCAAGTAATAATCAAAGTACCCCCAAAACAACATGGAAGACTGGAATATTATGACTTTGTGCTTGCCTTTATTTTAAATTTTAGGAAAATTCTGAACGAATATAACCTACTGAAAATAAATATGTAGTTGGGCGTGATGGTCAACAGAAGCGATGGCCCAGGTTTGAAATGGCTGTATGGCATAGATTGCAGTGGACTGAATGACCAACTCTGCAACAGATATCTGGCTGCAACAATATGTGAACAACAACGTAATAACCTGCTGAATTAGTTAATATTGCAGATATGTAGAGTACATAAATTAATGGAGAGGAAAGTGGCCAAATGGGATGAGAGAAGATTTTGTTTTACACCATGGTTGCTAAAGGCTCACAAAGGCTCGCAAAGAATGTACGCACAGGAAATGTGGGCGGGCTTTTTAAAACGTGGAGGGGAGAGTTAATGCAAAAGGCTACTCTTAAAGAACCACTATAAATAAAAAATAAAAATATTATATACATTTGAAAACTCTGAGTCTGTCTAAGAACATAACTAAGCATGGAAAAAGCCATAAAGCTAGTTTTTAAAACAAAATTATACTTTTCCATGATACTTTGATGGAAGTGTGAGAAGGGCGTTTCCATTTCTTGAGAACAGTTCTTGCATATAGATTTAATTAACTTCTGAATGTATTGACTTCCTGTTTCTGGGCCTGTGAGTGTGATGGGGTATGGTCTCGATTTCAATCTTATTAAATTATCTACTGAACCCACCCCGTCCCACCCTCCTCTAATCCTCCTTCCACTGTTAAATGTAGAAAAACACCATCATGATCCAGCTCTGAGGAAGAGATGAAACAGAAAATGATTATTGAACTCATAAACAACATATTCAAACTTTCAAATTTTCTCTAATAATGTTTTTTTGCCCATGGCTTACATAGCTACTAATGTTGTTAGTTTAGTACCTACATTACAATGAAAAATACTTTTTCTTGAACTACTGTGGTCCTTTATATCCTTTATACAGTGGTGCTATTTACATGTGTGGAATAAACGCTTCAATCCATGTGTAATACATAAAGCACTTTATGTTCTCTGTGAATATAATGACACCTTATATACTAGAGTTGAATATATTTTTCATAAATTGCTGTTTAATGTTTAAACTGCTCTGTGGTCATTAGGAAATCTCAGTGCTCACTATAAAGTTAAAACCAGTTTTATAGTAGTCCATGGAGAACATTTCGGATTCATATATGATTTTTCTTCCTAATTTTGAAGCCGTACTTTCATAAAACTCTATCTTCGTAGAGATGATTTGGGTCTATCATTAAAGAATTCTACTGAATATGCAAAGTTAATATGACACCAAAGTAACCCAAATGAGTAATGTGCTATTTATGTACTAAAAATAAATGAACAATAAATAAAAGGAAGCAAAAGATTGTATCTAGACAAAACAACAAGGAAATGATAATGGTGTAGACTCAATAAACTATGTATCCTTTATTATACTTCCTAGAAAAGCTATCTAAAATTCACTGCTACACGTTCATCCTTTAGACTGCTATATAAATAGTATTTCTGGGACATGACACCATGCAGTATAATTGTCTTGCCTTATTTTTATCCTAATACATTTTAGAGGCTGAAATTATAAACTGATTGGGATGAATTCATGAGTTGGTTCATTGAACATGCTTGGAGTTTAGTCAAACTCTAAGGATTTGCATTAAAAAAAAATAAACAGAGCGCAATGCATGCTTGCTGACGGGCATTACTTAATAGTGTGCACTATGGAAAAATGCCCACCTTGCGTGCATTCTCTTTTTGCTCATTTGTGCCACTACTGACAAGATATTTCCTAAAGCATATCAGTCTATACCAGGCCCTAACTGCAGGTCAAAACTAACACCTCAGGGAAGTCTCTTGAGCTTTCATCAAATAGCAACCTCCAGATGTACATTTCAATACACCCCAAATGTGTGTGCCTGTGATTTGTGTTGGTGAAAAGATTGGAAAGACAAATCAGCTTTCTGGTTTACCCAGAGATGCCAAGAATGGCTTAAAAATACATTTTGATGCCAACCACAGTTCATGCAATAGCAACTGCAATCAGAAAGATTATTAAATACTTTAGTTACCTAAGGTTGTTTTGATTATCACAACAGAAACAATAGTAAAGATGACTAATAAAACAGGAACAACTAAGGACACATATTTGCACTTTTTATTTCTTATGGGATTGTGAAGAAGATATATATCTGACCTTTCCTTATGACTATTGCATTTTGATGTCTTCATATTTCTACATACTCTGTAAAGAAAACGATAGACTTGTTTTTGAAGCAGCATTAGGCCCAGAGAAGGGCCCATTTTACAAATAATAAAGCTAGAAGAATAAGACTGATATTTATGCAATATTGCATAACTTTCCATGGTACACATTCCTCCAGTGGTGCTTTTCTGCGGAGGCTCACAAGGCCTAGGCAGAGAGCAGCACCTTTTCAGGGGCTCAGGCTGCCTGGAGTTTTTGTTGTGGCGCCATGGAATAGTGTGTGTGTGTATATACTCAGAAATGTCTACACACAAGTGTGTACAAGTATGTGGTAATCATATGACAGGAGAGCTGGTAACTGGGGTGGGTGGGGGGAGGCACACATATGAATGGGCCTAGGGCAGCATAAAACCTAAATACTGTACATCTATGCATCTTTATATATTTTGGAGCCAACTGAAATGTTTAAACCGGAAACGACTAATTACAGTAGACTCTCAGTTATCCAGCACCCATGGGGATTGGTAGATGCCGGATAAATGTAGTTTCTGGTTGCCTAGATTAGCTGCACATAGGAAGCTTTGTTTAGTATATTTGTCAGTGAGGACTGTTCTAGCAGCAGCAGCTTTCACTCCTCACTTACACACAGGTACATTTAACTGGAGGGTGCGGTGCTGAACCCAGGGAATGTAACGCCAACACTGCACCAGAGATGTACAGTGGATGAAATCTAGGTGCCTGTAAACATTTTGCGGCATGACAACTTGGCTCCTGGCATTTGTGGAGCCCTGTAAATTAAATGTTTTATTTAAAGTATAGTATTATTTTTTTTGTGGTTGTTTGAGAGTTCTGGTTAACTGAGAGTCTACTGTACATATCAAAAACAGTTGGAGTTCAGAGGCGGAGCTACCGCAGGTAAAACTGGTACAAGGCACTGCACTGCTGTCCTTGGTTGCCCCCGCGGGACCTCAATGACCCATTTACTGTGGCCCCAGTAGTCCACTTTGGCATCTACAGGTTTTTGTGGCCCACATGGGTCCCCTGTGGCCCCCCTGCATAAGTGCTGCTGTCACTAAGGAGCTACAGTTCATTGAAGAAACCATGAATTCCAACATGTACTGTGACATACTGAAACAGAGCATGACCCCCTTGCTTCGGAGACTGGTCGGCAGGGCAATATTCCAAAATGATAACGACTCCAAACACACCTCCAAGATGACCACTGCCTTGCTAAAGAAGCTGTAGGTAAAGGTGAAGGTGATGGACTGGCCAAGCATGTCACCAGACCTAAAACCCTATTGAGCATCTGTGGGGCATCCTCAAATGGAAGGGGAGTGCAAGGTCTCTAACATCCACAAGCTCCGTGATGTCATCGTGGAGGAGTGGAAGAGAACTCCAGTGGCAATCTGTGAAGCTCTGGTGATCTCCATGCCCATGAGGGTTAAGGCAGTGATGGAAAATAATGGGGGCCACACAAAATATTTTGGGCCCAATTTGGACATTTTCACTTAGGGGTGTACTCACTTTTGTTGCCAACGGTTTAGACATTAATGGCTGTGTGTTGAGTTATTTTGCGGGGACAAATTTACACTGTTATACAGGATGTATACTTACTACTTTACATTGTAGCAAAGTGTAATTTCTTCAATGCTGTCACATGAAACGGTATAATAAAATATTTACAATATTTTGAGGGGTGTGCTCACTTTTGTAAAAATACTGTATATATTAATTAATATATATATATATATCCATATTTATATATTTATTTTTTATTTATTTTATATATATTTTTTATATGTACTGTGTTAGTTGATGTTGGAGGGGGTTTGGAAAGTGAAAAAAAATATTCCTGCACCTCCTGAGGGGGGGGGGGGGGATTTTATTTTAGGACCGGGCCCCCCATGTCCTAGCTCCATCACTGTTAGGGTTATAATGGTTTTGAACATTTTTTCTGGATTAACCCATGGCAATTAATAATTTTCAGGGATCGAAAAATAGATTTGCAGGCTGTTATTTTCTTAATATTTACAAGCTTTATATTGTTCACAAATTTATATTGCTATTTCTTTTCTGTCCTGGGCTATTTTTCAAAATAGATATAGGAAAGACTTGTCTGCTTTCCCCTGTGGATGTCTGGCCATTGATCCCTGCCAAGGTTCAGTTTGTTATTACACAACAGATCAGAAGATATTCACCAGTGGTTTACTAAGGCCTTTGTAACAGTTATTGAATATATTAAATGTACTAGATGTGCCTTAAAATAGGTATGTAGATAAAGCTGACATAATTCCATTAAACTTAATGAGGCAAACTGTCTTTAGATACAAGCCAAGGAAATGGATTTGTGAAAATTAAGGTAAATATATTTACTTCATTATTAAACATATGTACCATGTTACTAAAACTGGACACTATTTGTGATTCTCATCTTAAAATGATGCTTCTATTCATAAAATGTCCATACTAGGGTAGGTATAAAGTTTTTGCAATCATATATTGGGTATTAATATAAAAAAAAACCAAGGTTACTGGCATTTAGATAACTTACACATTACTTGTAACAGTTTAACCTTACCATGTAGCTGCAAAACAACCATGTGATATATTACATCTTTATATTGTAATGTAAGACACACTGATTCAACAGAAACATGGCGGAATAATGGGCATGTATAAAAAAATCCAAGTTGACTGGCTTTTGAAAAAATGTAAGTTATAAATTAATTTTGTACTTTCTATTCACCACACAGTTTACAACTGTTAGAATCATCCTCTATATAACTACATTTTGGGGATGAAGAGGGTGTCTTTGTGTTACAATATCCAGAGATAGTGCTACCTTACACATGATTAGACCCAAACAAGCATTTGTGTTGATAACAAACACGTTTGTTAGGATAAAAGTAAATGATGAAAGGAGTCCAAGTTTTAATTGTGTTAGTTATAGAAGCAGCAGGAGCCATAGAAGCATAAACTGATTCTAAATGTGGTATATTTTCCTGAGAATCATATCTAGGACAGTGTAGCTTTGATTGCCTCTAGCAATTCTGTACCTGTTCAGCTTGCGGCTTCTATCACTTCTGAACATTGTACAAGCAATTAGTATACGTTGGAACTGACATAATGAAAGTGACAGAGTATCGGTTCAATGACTAACACAAAGCGCCAGGGAAGAGCAGGCATAATGACACGCTGGGTAATTTACCTTCTGTCTCAGGTATGCGTTTGCTCTGTCAGTATTATAAGAGCGTGCACATGTTTTTGCAGTGATAACACAGACACAGGGGATCATTTAAAAATACATCTTAGGATAATGCAGGAATATATTTCTAAGTAATTTATCGAGTTATGTCTGGCTCATGTCCCATACAATTAAAGATTTTTTAAAAGCACATAATATTTAATTTAACAGCTTGGCACAATATTTTACAAACTGTGTTAAGTGCATAGGCTTGTTTAGATCTATGCTTATGTGGTCCAGCATAGGGTGGCACCATCGGAGGTGACAAGACTTGCCAGGTCCTCTCCCCCTGTGACACCAGCCCTCCCTCTCTCCCCTCCGTCTGTCTCTTCCATACAACACAATATTAAAGTTTTTTTAGCTTGAACAGGAGGTGCTGAGTGAGGCTTCCAGGTACCTAAATTGAATTTGGGAGTACCACACTGCAAGTCATGTGTGGTACATGATGTCACATGATTTGCAACATGGTACCAGATAGATTCATGTAGGTGGCTGTAAGAATTATTCAGCACCACAAGTCCCCTTTTTCAATAGAAAATATATTTTCCACATTTAAAGGAATATATTATAATAATGAATAATCATAATAGTGAGGGGGGACATTCACTTGGGTTTAACTAAGGCAGCACAAGAACTAATTAACTACCGGTTAAGTGGATACTGGGGTTTCGTTTAGTATGATCCATGGGTTTCACATGAAACTTGCTACAAAAGTTTTATCACCTCTGTTTTATTGGTGTCCTGTAAATAAGTTTTGCGTAATTGTCTAACATTTCAGGATTTTATTGGGGGTTTAGGTCCCAAAAGGGCATCCTGGAGTCCTGAAGAATGATTTGGGATTATGGTTGCCATTTCTTGGATCTCGCAGAGATATGGGTCCTAAGTCAGACATTTTGGAGATTTGTTTAGGCATTATTGGTAATACATATTAAGGTGGGCTGTCAAATGCTGTACAGGATGTCTCCGGGCTCCAAATGTCCCAGATTACAAAAGACCCTTACTTAAGAATGGGTTCCCAAAGCAGTTTGTATGAGTTTTTCATGTTCGGTTTGTTTGAATTAAGAGAAACAGCACAATAGTTTCTGTAACTTATTATTATTGTGTTGCACCGAGGCCTTTGCTTTGTGAGGGGCCCAGGGCTGTCTCCCCCCAGGGCCTCCTCAGTAGCCTCCCCAGCTGCCTTCAACCCCTCTTCTTACTTGTGCACTGACCTCCGTGGGCCGGCTCCCATGTAAGAGGAGGGGCTGAATGGTGCTGCTGGGGGGTGGGTTGTGGGTTGAATGAGGCTTCTGGTGGGTTGATTGGGGCTGCTGGGGGGGCTGAATGGTGCTGCTGGGGGCTGAATAGTGCTGCTGGGGGAGAATGGTGCTGCTGCAGGCTGAATAGTACTGCTGGGTGTGAATAGGGTTGCATGGTGCTGTTGGGGGAGTTGTGGGGCTAAATGGTGCTGCTGGGGGGTTGTGGGTTGAATGAGGCTTCTGGAGGGGGAGAATGGGGCTGCTGAAGGGGGGGTAGCTGAATTGTGCTGCTGGAGGCTGAATAGTGCTGCTGGGGCTGAATAGTGCTGCTGGGGGTGAAAATGGTTTTGCTGGGGGAGTTGTGGGGTTGAATGAGGCTTCTGGGGGGATGGGGCGGCTGGGGGGTTGGGAGCTGAATGGTGCTGCTGGGGGCTGAATAGTGCTTCTGGGGTGAATGGTGTTGCTGGGGAGTTGTGGGACTGAACTGTGCTGCTGGGGGGTCATGGGTTGAATGAGGTTCTGGGGGGTGAATGGGGCTGATGGGGGGGAGCTAAACGGTGCTGCTGGGGGCTGAGTAGTGCTGCTTGGCGAGAATGGTGCTGCTGGGGGGGCTGAATAATGCTGCTGGGGGTGAATGGTGCTGCTGAGGGCTGAATAGTGCTGCTGGGGGGGGGTTGTGGGTTGAATGAGGCTTCTGGGTGGTGAATGGGTCTGCTGGAGTGGGGGGATTGGGAGCTGAATGGTGCTGCTGGGGTTAATGGTGCTGCTAGGGGTTGAAAGGTGCTGCTGGGGGAGTTGTGGGGCTGAATGGTGTTGCTGGGGGGTTGTGGGTTGAATGAGGCTTCTGTGGGGTTGAATGGGGCTGCTGGGGGGGGGACTGAATGGTGCTGCCTGGGGCTGAATAGTGCTGCTGGGGGTGAATGGTACTGCTGGGGGCTGAATAGTGCTGCTGGGGGAGAATGGGTCTGCTGGGGGCTGAATAGTACTGCTGGGTGTGAATGGGTATGCATGGTGCTGTTGGGGGAGTTGTGGAGCTAAATAGTGCTGCTGGGGGGTTGTGGGTTGAATGAAGCTTTTGGGGGGGGGGTAAATGGGGCTGCTGGGGGGGTTTTGGGAGCTAAATGGTGCTGCTGGAAGCTGAATAGTTCTGCTGGGGCTTAATGGTGCTGCTGGAGGCTAATAGTACTGCTGGTGGTGAACGGTGCGACTGGGGGCTGAAAAGTGTTGCTGGGGGCGGAATAGTGGTGGTGGGGTGAATGGTGCTGCTGGTGGCTGATGGCTGAATAGTGCTGCTGGGGGTGAATGGTGCTGCTGGGGGCTGTATAGTGCTGCTGGGGGGGTGAATGGTGTTGCTTGGGAGTTGTGGGGCTGAATGGTGCTGCTAAGGGGGTCATGGGTTGAATGAGGATCTGGGGGGTGAATGGTGTTGCTGGGGGAGTTGTGGGGCTGAATGGTGCTACTGGGTGGTTGTGGGTTAAATCAGGCTTTTGGTGGGGTGAATGGGGCTGCAGGGGGTGGGAGCTTAATGGTGCTGCTGGGGGCTGAATAGTGCTGCTAGGGTGAATGGTGCTAGTGGGGGCTGAATAGTGCTGCTGGGGTGAATGGGGCTGCTGGGGGTTGAATAGTGCTGCTAGGGGGAATGGTGCTATTGGGGGCTGAATAGTGCTGCTGGGGTGAATGGGGCTGCTGGGGGTGAATGGTGTCACTGGGGGAGTTGTGGGTTGAATGAGGCTTTTTGGGGGGTGAATGGGGCTTCTGGGGGTGGGTTGAGAGCTGTATGTTGCTACTGGGGGCTGATGTGTGCTTCTGAGGGTGTATGGGGCTGCTGGGGTGAATGGTTTCACTGGGGAAGTTGTGGGGCTAATTGGTGCTACAAAGTTACGGGCTTGCGTATGCTTTTGCCCAAAGGCGCTCATCACGAGGCCCGAAAGTTACGGGTTTGACGGGGGCTGCAATGAAGGCTCTGAGTGGGTTATTATGTTCATAGAACTAACCTATTAAGGTTAGTTTGTTCTCTGAGCACCTCTTACTTTAAAAAAATATATATATATATTCATATATACTTTAAATATTTATATGATCAACTCATTGCAAAAGAATGAAGTCACCCACTATTTGCGTATCATTAACATGTATTAGATTTATCATATAAGTCTCCTACAAAGTTTACAAAATGACCCTGATTCCACAGAGAAATGCTTATATAAAAAGTGACGTGAAGTAAACATCCCTGTGAATTAATATTTAACTGCTCCTATTGAAATGTTCTGTCTGTAGTGCAGAGCTGAGGGACTCTTTAAAACTGTGCTCCTCAGTAGTTTAAACATTTATGAAGGCTGAGCAAGGAAAGACACGCACTGTTTAAAATCTCAAGTAAGAGCTCGGGTATGAAGATTTAACCCTCCCTCAGCTTTTGTGTACTGCTCATGTTGCAGCATCTGTCCTTTATTTCAAAATTCATAAATGTTTCACTATTTTATATGAGATTCTACATAACCCAGTTATTCTCTGCAGTTGGCATCCCTTACTGCATCCTGCAAATGCAAGAAAGTTTTTTTTTTTCTTTTTGTTTCTCCAGACAACTACAAATCCCTAAAATAAAAAAGCTGGCATTTATTATTGTAGTGAATATAGTATATAAGCATTTAGATGCACTGTGTAATCTATGGTTCACTCACAACTAGAGTCCATTCTAGCTTTTTCTCACCATAAGATCAATATGATTGCTGGCGCGCTTAACTACAGATAACAGTCAAGGCAAGTAAACATTTTAATGTAAGGGCTGTAAACGCTAACACTGAGCATTCAAAAACAATTATAAAACAGTATAATGATAATCAAATTAAAACGTTTTTACAGCTTCTCAATTTTGACTGCTGTACATGACGGTTCAGAGCGATGTCCATACGTTCAGAGTCACTGAAACCATTATAAATAAACTGCAGAAGTTGAGCTATCCTTGAATCTATTTAGTAAATGTTGAAGTAGATCATTGGTAATAAAGTATTAATCTTATTCATCTTCACAAATTACATTTTTTAGAGTTTGTAATAATGCTGATGTTCTGAAGTCACGTTTCTAATATAGACAAGTCGTTCACACAACCAGTCTGATTTTTTTTTCTGAATTATGCCCTTTACTGCACAATGTTTCTCAGATGTTTCTCTTGAAGGACCACTTTAGATGGCATGTGCACTTACAGTGGATATAAAAAGTCTACACACCCCTGTTAAAATGTCAGGTTTCTGTGCTGTAAAAAATGAGACAAAGATAAATCATTTCAGAACTTTGTCCACCTTTAATGTGACCTATAAACTGTACAACTCAATTGAAAAACAAACTGAAATCTTTTAGGTGGAGGGAAGAAAAAAAAAGAAAAAGAATGTGGTTGCATAAGTCTGCACACCCTCTTATAACTGGGGATGTGGCTGTGTTCAGAATTAAGCAATCACATTCCAAATCATGTTAAATAGGAGTCAGCATACACCTGCCATCATTTAAAGTGTCTCTGATTAACCCCAAATAAAGTTCAGCTGCTCTAGTTGGTCTTTCCTGAAATTTTCTTAGTCGCATACCACAGCAAAAGCCATGGTCCACAGAGAGCTGCCAAAGCATCAGAGGGATCTCATTGTTAAAAGGTATCAGTCAGGAGAAGGGTACAAAAGAATTTCCAAGGCATTAGATATACCATGGAACACAGTGAAGACAGTCATCATCAAGTGGAGAAAATATGGCACAACAGTGACATTACCAAGAACTGGAGCTCCCTCCAAAATTGATGAAAAGACGAGACGAAAACTGGTCTGGGAGGCTACCAAGAGGCCGACAGCAACATTAAAGGAGCTGCAGGAATATCTGGCAAGTACTGGCTGTGTGGTACGTGACAACAATCTCCTGTATTCTTCATATGTCTGGGCTATGGGGTAGAGTGGCAAGACAAAAGCCTTTTCTTACAAAGAAAAACATCCAAGCCAGGCTACATTTTTTCAAAAACACATCTGAAGTCTCCCAAAAGCATGTGGGAAAGGGTGTTATGGTCTGATGAAACCAAGGTTGAACTTTTTGGCCATAATTCCAAAAGATATGTTTGGCGTAAAAACAACACTGCACATCACCAAAAGAACACCATACCCACAGTGAAGCATGGTGGTGGCAGCATCATGCTTTGGGGCTGTTTTTCTTCAGCTGGAACTGGGGCCTTAGTTAAGATAGAGGGAATTATGAACAGTTCCAAATACCAGTCAATATTGGCACAAAACCTTCAGGCTTCTGCTAGAAAGCTGAACATGAAGAGGAACTTCATCTTTCAGCATGACAACGACCCAAAGCATACATCCAAATCAACAAAGGAATGGCTTCACCAGAAGAAGTTTTGGAATGGCATAGCCAGAGCCCAGACCTGAATCCGATTGAAAATCTGTGGGGTGATCTGAAGAGGGCTGTGCACAGGAGATGCCCTCGCAATCTGACAGATTTGGAGTGTTTTTGCAAAGAAGAATGGGCAAATCTTGCCAAGTCAAAATGTGCCATGCTGATAGACTCATACCCCAAAAGACTGAGTGCTGTAATAAAATCAAAAGGTGCTTCAACAAAGTATTAGTTTAAGGGTGTACATACTTATGCAACCATATTATTTTATTTTTATATTTTTTCTTCCCTCTACCTAAAAGATTTCAGTTTGTTTTTCAATAGAGTTGTACAGTTTATAGGTCACATTAAAGGTGGAAAAAGTTCTGAAATGATTTATCTTTGTCTCATTTTTTTACAGCACAAAAACCGGACATTTTAACAGGGGTGTGTAGACTTTTTATATCCACTGTAGATGCAGTAAAATCTCACCTTGTATTAATTTATGTATCTATAGGTTTTTTTAATTTTGGTTCAGATTTTTTATTTTAGTTGAGATTTTTATGTAAAGCACATTGTTCTTTTGCATGAATCTCACTGACCTCTGCTGGTATGTGGATTACATTTTGAAACGACTTTTAACACAGAATACAAATATTCTAGAAAAAATACATATTGAGGTTATTAAAACAAGATGCACTTTGTCATACTAAAATCTAAATCAGTTTAATGTTGCCATTGTGGAGAGTTATGTTGGCAAAAACAATTGATACATTTGTATGAAGAAATGTGATCTAGCTCTCCAAGAGTAAGATAGAAGGATGAAAAGACCACTGATGTGTCATGTTTATAATATACTCTGATAAAGAATTTGATGTAAATTTCTGCAAAAAAAGTTTTGACAATATATTTAAATTGATAAATATGTCCATTCATTTGTAACTGCAATGTTCATGTTTTCCTTTAAAAGACCACCATTTTTTTTTCTATATCTTTTAAATAACTCAATAATGGACAAAATATTTTTAGAAAGCAAAAAATAAATAAACAGAAGATTTTAAGTTTTCACTTTTATATGCAGGTTTTCTTCATGGTAGAATTCAGTTATGTGTTGATTCTTCTCAGGTTCGCATTTCCTTGTAAACACACCCTTGTTATCACTTGTTTTTCAGTTACTGGTATGTCACCAGAATAAATTTCCGGAAAGTACAGGACAGGAAGTAAGTGTCATTATAAAACAACCCCAATAATGCCACTATGCTTTTAAAATAGGACATTTCTCAGACAATGAAATAATGGGACAAAAGATTTGATGAGAACAGCTTATAAATAAATGGTCAATTGGAATCCAACTGAGCTTTTAACCCACTTGTGACTCATATATCTTAACAGTGCACATGTCAGCCTCTGGCTCTACATTTGAAAACTCTAGAGATTTTTATATATTTTTTTTACTTTCTAACATATTTTTGCACATCAAGCATTGTTATTCCAAAGCCATATACAGTACAAAATAAATACAATTTGAGCACATTGGTCCTTTAATTGATTTTCTGCCCGCTTCATATCACTTATAACGTTCAGTGTATTATGGAATATAGTATGAACACATATAAAACACAAAATATAGTATTTCCACGTCTGCTTTTTTTTTGTGTTTTTTTTTTTATGATATTCTTAATTTTGCTTTGTAATTATTTTCTAATCCAAGTTGCATTGTATACCAAATTAATGCAGCTTACTTACCACTGGTGGTCCAATAGCCATAGTTTAGGAACCTCTCAAATATAATTATTTAAATGTTTTAAATGTATAATTATTTAAACGTTCTTACTGTCGTGGAACCCAGTCAGCTGGATCAGTATGTTAGGTGTTGAGAGAGACCATTGTATGCAGACCAGGACTGATTCTACCTGCCCAGAGTATGTTAGGTAGGGAGGATTTGGGAGACAACTGTACTGACCAGGACTGTTTCCATAGGTCTACAGTATTTTAGGTGTGTGTGTGAGGGGGGGAGGCCAATGTATGCAGATAAGGATTGACTCCACCTTTCCAAAGTACAATAGGTGGGTAGGATTGATGAATAGAGGGATCAAGGATTTGAGACCAAATCTAACAGAATGATAGCAGCTCTCGTCTGGAAAAAATTTAGGTCCATGGCGCATTGTGCAGAGTTGTATTGTGTCTATGCTATTTTTTGCCTCTCTGTTGGTACAGAATACTGTGTCTATTTGCCAAGCAATATATGTATGCTATGGAATTAATCTAGTGCAAACTTGTCTCCCTGTTAGGCATAATGAGAACACACATACATTATTATTAGTATAATTAGTATTTATATGGTTATGTAAGGAAATGTTTAAGTATATATTTCAAGGAGAAGGATCATGTGTGTGAATGGACAGCATACAAAGTACAATTAAAAGTACTTATACATAAAAATAAATATTTGGGGCCCTATTGAGTGAGTAATTGTTAGTTACTGGAGCCCGTAATGTGGCCTGTAAACTAATTTGCTATTCAATTGGTGTATTTTAGCTACCCACAAATGATTAACATGGTTTCCAAAACAGCAGATCTATAGAATATACCGTCATATTGTATTTTGTATTTAGATGTTTATTTAAATTATACGTTTCTTGGAATGAGACAAAAGACCACTTAACGGTTAATCTGTGTGACGATAACAAGCAGATTCCTAAAACAGAGAGGGAAATCAGTACAGCCCAGACACTTGTAAAACAGCTGCCAGAACACAAGGCACAAATTCTCTACTGTTTAACTTTCAAATGTTTCCCCTGGAGACCCAAAGCTTGTACATCATGTGTATTTACAGGATGCTTTGCTTTATGTGCTTGGTTTAGAGTTTTATGCATTGTTAGTATTTTGCATCTCCCTCCATAATTTAACCTCTACATGATCTCCATCTTTGGTAATACATTGGTTAAATGGACATTGAATGGACATCTCAAATTGTTGTAAAGGGAAAATAGAATTGTCTTTCAACTTAAAATGCTGCCAGAAGGTAATTTGCTATTTGTAAGAACATATCTTGATGATGTAATATAGCTTTTTTAGAAAGTTAAAAAGTAAAAAAATGCAACTGTTACATACAATACTTTCCTATGAGTGTTTATTGCTTTAATTTCTTTCCTTATTTGCCTCTGATTCTGTTTTCAGTTTCACTTCCATTTATTCCTGTTGTCTGCATAACATTGTGTCATTCTTTAGAACTGAATAGAGATCTTATCTGCATTAAGGTCTCCAAGGTTGCTTTTTGGGGTAGGAAAAAAAACAACTGTTTGCCCATTAAAATTTAATATAGAAGTACAAAGATAAGAATTGTGTTTAATGTTTTACTTTCTAAAACAGTTCTGCCCATTATGAAGACAACTTTTTCAGACTTGAGTATAATAAACTTGCAGCCCCTTTAAATTTAAAGCTTGTAGCAGCATCGGCACACCCGCAAAGGCTGTCAGCTTGAAATTCGGCTGCGTTACAGTGATATTTAATTAAACCATGCCGTGAGTTACAGGCCATAGACGCAAACCCGTAAACCATTCTTGCTCACGTTGGATGTGCGGCCATGAACATGATCAATTAGTCAAACCCGTAGTTACGAGTTTAGACAGAGCCAATGGCAAATTAGATTTTCATCATTACGTCACTGAAAAATGGAGGTTAGATTACAAAGTCTTATGGGTTTCAATTACGAGTTTTGATCGCACCCGCATTCCAGAAAAAATGCAATATTAATAAATCAGTAAATATGATATTCTAGCCCATGCGAGTTCCATTATATGTATTAACACATTGATTGCCAGGACCGATATAACACGGAAATTAAACAGAAATAAAAGTATTTTATATTGCAGATTTGCAAGCTTGAATATGTTGTGCTATTAATTTTAATACCTAACAACACTTTCTCTTTAATTGAAAATACAGTAGTGTGTGTATATTTGCATTTACAGTGCTACAAATAGGACTTTAAACTCCTTGCGGGTCCTCTCTAGTACCCATTGGCTTTTTGGCTCCATTTCCGCGTTACAGGTTTGAACACCAGTGCATTCGTAGCAATTTAATAGCTGTTTTCGAACATAACAGTTACGGGCTTGACAGATCCAAGGATCTGCGGACGCAGAGTTCAAATTTCAACGTCTCTTAGGGTTTTTCCGCATGGGTTACTTCACAGGGTCAATTTAATAGCCGTAAGTCTTGCGGGCTAGGTTACGGGCTACGGTAGGGGTCCTTTATTTTTATTAAAAAACATAATCTGTAGTAGGTAGTATTGACTAAACTTTTCTCTCTACTCATAGTACTCAACTCTTGCAAACATTGATCAAACTAGTGTGGTTAATGGGCCTTTTTATAAAGACTTGTAACAGTAAACAGCAAGCATTCTGCTGCCGTGAACTTGATCACTTAGTCAAACCCTTGGTTACAGGTTTAAACAGCGCCAATAGTAAAAGTGATCATCATTATTACGTCACTAAAATAATGGAGGTTAGATTTCAATTACTAACGTTTTGAAGTCTGAGTTGCGATCACACACTTATTCCAGAAATAATGCAATATAAAATAATCATTAAATATGATATTCTAGTCCATCAAGTTCTATTACATGTATTTACACATTGATTGCTGGGATCAATATAACACGGAAATTAAACATAAAATAAGTTATTTTTTATTGCAGATTTGCAAGTTTGAGAATGTTGTGCTATTCATTTTAATACCTTACATCACTTTCCCTTAAATTTAAAATACAGTATTGTGTTTATATTTGCATTTACAGTGCTACGGACAGGTCTTTAATCCCCTTGCAGGTTCTCTCTAGTACCCATAGGATTTTTGGCTCCATTTGCCATGTACGGGTTTGAACGCCAGTGCGTCCTTGGGAATTCGTATCAACTTAATAGCGATTTGCGATTATAACATTTACAAGCTTGACAGATCAAAGACTTGGCTGGGACGGAGTTCAGATTTTCACGACCTATAGGGTTTGTCCACCTGTAACCCGCAGATTGTTTGTTGGTAGCTGAAAGAGGCCAATTAAATTGCAGTAACTATATCGGCCTCATTTACGGGCTACGATTTCAAAAGTTGGAGCAATTTAATGGGCTGCAAATCTATTCATTGTTATAAAAATACAAGAACAAGTGTGATACTTTATAAATCTACAGTAATTCTTATTATAATTGTTGATAAATGTTTAGTAAAGGAAATTGGCTTATATATACTAAACAAAATATAAGCAATGTATTTATATTTAGAATTATATATAAATGAATATTTCTATTGAATTGGCATCTATTAATCAAAATGTGTAGTTTTATGTTCATCCAGGACAAATAGCAAGAAAGTGAGTGTGCATATTTGTGCATATTTTTAACATTAGAGCATATTTTAGATTTTAAAGAGTATTATTTATTTATACCTTTTTACAGGAATATGTATTTTCTCTCACTAAGAAACGAGATTAGACATTATCTTATTTTCTGTTTTAAATAAGGATTGAATGTAGATCCATGTGATATTGCTAGTTTTTTTATGTAATAAATGTTATTAATAGTCTACTGTAATTTCAATTAGCATAAAAGCATGTTTTCACTGTTCCTTGCTTTTCTTCAACTGCCTCCTTTTTCCACTTTACATATTTTTCCTCATAAACCTTTATTTATCCCTATTGATTAGATCTAAATATATGTTTTATTTGTTCTTTATTTTGTTAACTTAATATCATTTTTAAATTGCTGCCATGTTATATAAATATATAGCTTGTAAAGTAAAAAAAAAAAAATTAAAAAAAAAAAAATATATATATATATATATATATATATATAATTATTTTCTTTCCTTCAATGACTTTAATTTTTAATGCATGTATTAGTGCTTATTTTGGACCTTCTAAGGGCATATTTCCATTTTTTTTTTTTTCATTTTAATTCTAAACTCTAGTAAGAATGTATTTCACATGTTTCCGTATTTTTCTTCTACATTATTTTGTATTATTAAATTCTTACTATTCTAAAATGCAACATGGAGAATATATATATGATATTTTATTTTTCTAAAGCTTTGCAGATTCACTTTTAGAGATCTTCAGACTTGTCAGTCAGCCTTCTATTACCTATGCTAGGGAATTATGCTGGAAACCAATCATTTCTGTGAAGAAATAAAAAGGGTTAAAGGATAGATCAATTCAGCTGCGAGGGACTCCCTTTTACTTATTGTCACATGCTTCCAAATATTTCAAGTTGTTAGAGGGAAGAAACTGAAAAAATGCACTGATGGATAATCAGAGACATGAGTGTGTGGGTGGTTGTGATTTGGCAAGGAGGGAATTTTGAGTAAGTATGCTGACTGGTGGGCAATAGAGAAAGATGAAACGAAAATAAAAGGGAAGGAATGGAGAGAAAGATGAAAAATAGTGAAGGAAGAATGCAATGTAGTAGAGATGGTGAGGGGATGAGATGGGGAAATGAGAACATTGAAAAACAAGAGAGTGACACACTGATTAAAGGAGATGGAAGATTCAATATGAACAGACAGTAATATTGGACCGATGGTGTTAGGTAGAGGTAGAGGAGAAAAGATTGCATAAGGGCAAAGAGGGAATGGAGAAAGCATATAGTGGAGGAAGGGAGTAAATATAAGACTAATGTAGGATAGGCTGTCAGCCCCTTAAAAGGGACAAAGAGGGTTTCCTGTTTTTAATATTTAAAAATTACCTAAACTACCTATATATATATGCATATGTAAACATGATTTTATTAGCAAGGGCTTAAGGGCTCTGTTTTTTTTTATTCATTGAAAACTTCCAAACAGCCCTTGCAAAGGTTCTGCTCCTGTAACTCATGCATACAATGTGTCTATAGAACTAGATGTACTAGCCAGTCACAGACTGTGTTTCAGTAACATGATACTAAAATGCTATTAAGTCTTTCATTGGCTACTAAATCTATTACTATAGAAACATTGTATTCATGAGCTTTAATCGGCAAAAGTGACCAGCAGCAAAATGTTAACCTTACAGTAATTGCAGGAAGGTTTGTCAAATCTTGGCACCTACTATGAAGAATTGTTAACTACAGCCCTTAATAATAGTGGATGCCCTTATAGCTCTGACTTTGTCTCCAAATACTCCTTCAACTTCACCATGCTCCTAAAAACTTTCTGTTTCTGTTCTCTGCTTTTCTTACCTTCCCCTAATCCCTGAAATTCCTTGCCTCATTACCTCAGAATACCCAGTTTTCGTAGAATGAAACACTCACTAAAAGCATATCACTTATACCCTTACATCACCACTGTAGCCTTATATTTAAAATATACGTTTTTTGGAAGAGTTACAATTAAAAGTAGGCCATTACCTTTGTTTCTGCAAATATCCTTATATAGGATCTCTAGAATCTGGGCTTTAAAGGTCCTCTGTATTATTAGCTATGTAGATCATGAGTATGAAAGCATTTTTCGCGATCAACAGGCTACCTTGATAACAGTCCACACAATCCTATAAGAGGACCTCATCCTGTCCAGTGTTAGGCGCCATATATATCATTTCAGTTCCGATTGCTCCAATACTGAAAGAATCTATCTTCGGTGTGCTGCTCCTCCCATAAGCACTGTACACAAGCATGCTCCTTAAATAAAACAATACAGAAGGAAGGGGAGACAGAGTACACCAAGGAATCCTAGTGCAGAACAGTCACTTCACAATACACGTACATCTCAGATAGAAAATATGAATCAGGTATTCACATTTCCATACCTCCAATTAATGAGGTACCGTAATCGCTCATGTCAATTCCTACTCTCAATAAAGTGGAAATTATCAACCGGGGAAAAATATAGCTCAGCAAATGTTATTTAGAATAATATCTTTATTTATAATTTGTTGTTGTTGTTTAGTTGTTCAGACTGTAGCAAGCCAGGTACATCTCTCACTGTCACTGCCCCACTGAGCTCGATCAAGTTCATGTTCATTGCTACAATGACCTCATTTATCCATCTCCGCCTCCCCTTTCTTCTTGTGCTTTGCATCTTTTCAGCACTAGAGTCTTCTCTAGGGAATCATGCCATCTCATGATATGGCCAAAATATTTGTGCTTCAGCCTCATGATCATACCTTCTAGTGAACAGTTTGTCTTGATTTCCTGAAATACTGATTTATTGGATCTTCTTGCAGTCCAAGTAGTTTTCGCCAACACCACAATTCAAAGTTGTCAATTCTATGGCACTCAGACTTCTTTATGGTTCAGCTGTCTCCATCATTTGTTACTACTGGGAATACCATAGTTCTGACTATGCGGACCTTTGTTGATAGTTGAATATCTTTACTTTTTACTAGCTTGTCCAAACTTGCCATAGCTTTCCTCTCCAAATGCAACTGTCTTTTAATTTCATGACTACAGTCACCATCTGCAGAGATCTGGAATCTCAGGAAAATAAAATTTGTTACTGCCTCTACTTCTTCCCTGTCTATTTGCCAGCAACTGACATTGCCGTTTGCCATGAGCTTCGTTTTAACATTGTGTAGAAGGCCAACGTTTGTGCTCTCTTCTTTAGTTCCTCTTCACTTTCAGCCATCAGAGTAGTATCATCGGCGTATTTGAGGTTGTTGATATTTCTTCCAGTAATATTGATTCCGGCTTTGGATTCATCCCGTCCAGCCTTACGCATGATGTACTCTGAATATAAGTTGAATAAATAAGGTGACAATATACAACCTTCTTGCACTCCTTTTACGATCTTGAACCAATCTGTTGTCCCATGTTTGGTTCTGACCATGACTTCTTGGTCCACATACAGATTCTTTAGGAGGAGCATGAGATGATCTTGTACTCCCATTTCTTTAAGAACATGCCACATTTTGTTGCAATCCACATAGTCAAAGGCTTTAGAATTGTCTATGGAGCAGAAGTAAATGCTTTTCTGGAACTCTCTTCCTCTGTGTCACCCAGCTTGCACATCTGGTAGTTCCCAGTCCATATATTGTTGAGTTGAGATTGCAGAATCTTAGACATTACCTTGCTGGCATCTGAAATTAGTGTAATTGTTCAATAATAGGAGCACTCTTTGGCAATGCCTTTTTTGGGATTGGGGTGTAGACTCACCTTTTCTAGTCTATTGGCCATTGTTGAGTTTTCCAAATATGTTGGCATAAGGCAAGTAACAATTTCACAGCATAATGTAGAATTTTGAATAGTTTAATTGGGATTCCAGCACAACCTGCAGCCTGGTTATCAGCAAGACATCCTAGTCCCATCTCAATTAGCTCTCCAAAATGTTTGTCTAAAGCTCATTGGACAAACTATTGAGGTCATTATCGCTTTTAAGATCCTTCCTGTATAGATCTTCAGTTTATTACTGACACCACTTCTTTATCTGATCGTCTTTTGTTAAGACTCTACCATGTATGTCTTTTATCATGCCTACTTTGGCATTAAAAACTGCCTTTGAGATCTCAAATGTTCTTGAGATTGATTTACCCATTCTGTTATCTTGTTCAATCTCTTTACATCGCTCATTGTAGAATTTCCCCTTAATATGCTGGCAATCTTCATTGAAGGAATGGGCCTCTCGGTGACCGGCAGTCATATCAATCCTTCTTAAAGAAATACACCATAGTCTATATATTCCAGAAAGCATGGCTTTTAATATGGATTCTCTGGATTCAGCAACTGAACAACAGACAATATAATTTCCCTCCCCCAGTTACATCACAGGGGGCTGAACACATTCAAATCCCCCGCCGAGATTAGCATCTCCCAATTATATCAATAGACAACTGGGTGCTTGGTTTGCCCACCTTAGGAGATGAAACACTGGGCCTATCCCACATGGGATCAGAGCAACAAACAAAACAAAGGGTCTGTAATTACCCCAATGTCCTGCAGTGCCATCTTGTGGACAACAAATGGAATTACTTTTAGTTTGTAGTGATAACATATCTTCACAGAAATACATCCCACTACCAAGTATAATATTACAGTAAAAGCACAATACACACAATATAATAGAACATCAATTGAATGTCATTTTCCTCAGTAATCAATATGGCTGTAACATGGTTACAAGACATGGTTATAAGAGGAAAACTGAACTTCACAGTGTCTACCTTGCAATCCTCTGGAATTCTGCATTCAGTTGGACAAATATTTTCCTATCTCGACTACCTTTTCGCTTTTCTGCTTTCTTGGGTTACTTTCAAAGCCTCATCAAATAGCCAGTTTGCTTTCTTACTTTTCATTCTTCTAGGGATATTCTTTGTTGTTGTTTTCTGGATAATGTTGCAAACTTCGGTCCAACGTTCTTCAAGCATTCGATCTCCCATGTCTAGTCTCTTATACCTTTTTTATTTCTTATTAACTTGGTCTGATGATTTTCCCTCTTTTCTTTAATTCTGAACTTTACAATAAGAAGCTCATGGTCTTAGCTGCAATCTGATTTCTATGTGGTGATGTCCATGTGTAGAGTCATCTTGGAGGCTGTTGGAAGAGGGTGTTTGCTACGACCAGAAAATTATCTTGACAAAATTCTACTAATATCTGATCTGCTTCACGTTGTATTTCAAGGCCTAAAATTACCAGTTATTCCAGTTGTCTTTTGGTTCCCTACTTTAGCATTCAAACCTCCTATGATAATAGTAACATCTTTTCTTGGTGTTATACATATCACATGTTGAATATCTTTGTAGAACTGGACAACTTCAGGCTCTTCAGCATCCATGGTTGGAGCATAGACTTGGATCACTGTGATGTTAAATGGCTCACCTTGAATTTGAATTGAAATTATTTTGTCATTTATTGAGTTGTAACCAAGCATCACTTTGCATGACTATGAGGGCTACTCCATTTCTTCTGCGGGAGATCTGGTGGTTGTCTAATGTGAAATGTCCCATTCCAGTCTATTTAAGTTCACTAATTCCCAGGATATCAACGTTTAACCTTGTCATCTTATTCTTGACCACATCTAGTTAGTTCTAACATGCCAGTTTCCAATGCTGAATTGTTCTTTGCAGCAGCAGACTTCTTTCCCCTAGACACATCCGCAACTGGGTGTCCTTTCGGCTTTGGCTAAACCTCTTCATTAGATCTTGTGCTACCTTTACTTGCCCTCTGCTCTTCCTCAGTAATGTCCTCTGTCCTGATGGGCTCATCTTCCGGTGCCATATCATTATGTCTCTGGTCGTGCCTGTCCATAAAATTTTCTTAGCAACGTTACTGGAGTGGGTTGCTGTTTCCTTCTCCAGTGGACCATGAATTGTCTGACCTCTCTGCCATGACCTGTCCATCTTGGCTGACCCTACATGATATAACTCACAGCTTCATCAAAGTACACAAGACCCTTCACCCAACAAGGTGGGATCCAGAAGGGTTTATTTATAATAAACAATATTTAAGGATAAAAATGTAAATAAATAATTTTCCCTGATTACAGGGTACACTCATTTTACAATAAAAATCCAAAAATAACAAAAATGATCATACATGGACACAATCCATTAGATAATATAGTAAAAACAAGGTATCACCCCATGTAATCGACTAAAATAAAAAATCATTAAAGTATTGTCTATCAAACGCGTTCCGCTGAAACTTGAGTTCTTATGTTACACTTTGGCACCAGTTGGTCTATGTGACATACTGTATTGCACTGTCTGGCAAATTATATGTGCATCTTTTAATCTGTACCCTCGTAAATCAATTATACCCATTTTTTATGCATCAACCTTGTGCATAGCACTGTGCAAAATTATGGTGTCTTATAAATGCTGTAAATAGTAGTTATAAACACAGTGATAATAATAGTAGTTTGTTCAGGATGAAAAAGCAGTGACCTAGACACACATTACAGCCTTAAATATATATCACTCATGTTCTAGTCCTAGCCATAGATGCCTCATCCTCCCTAAACAGTCATTGTATTGGACAAGGTAGAAAAACATTTTAGACAGTATGCCAAAAAATGATTTTATAAAAACAACAACAATTATATAATTACAACTATAAATAAGCTACAATGACTGGGAATTACAAGCTTCATTTAAGTTACTTGCTAGACTTTTCCCTGGTGTAGTGGAATGTGCTGAGGTGTCAGATATTGCTAAATCTCTAGGATCTATGCTACGTTATATTGATTACAGTCACAGGAGACAAGTGAGCACTAGTAAATCTATAAAGAGCAAAAAATTGATTATTAAAAAAATAAATACTTTATGAATGTTTTTCCTGCGATTTCCAAACATTGAAACTTAATTAGATATTGCTGTTACACCTGAAGCATTGCAAACATGATTAGTTCTTAATACATATAGGAATTGAGAATATAAATATTGGTTATTCTGCATCCTTCTGAATTATAACTATCAGGGCAACAAAATGTGCAGTGGACACAGACAGATAGGCCGGCATCATATTGGTTTGTGATTTATTCATTTAAGGGACATCAGAGACCAGTTGTCAGAGCGTTTTGTGTCTCTTATTAGTTTTGTGTGATTTATCCTGTGGCAGGTGTTGAGTATGAAAATTAGTAATTGTTTATCCACTGCAGACTTTTGCAAAGTTTATACAGTGCCTTGCAAAAGTATTCACCCCATTGGCATTGTTCATGTTTTATTGCCTCACAACCTGGAATTAACATGGATTGTTTGAGGATCATTTAATTTACAGAACATGCCCAAAACTTTGAAGATGTTTTTTTTTTATTGTGAAGCAAACAACAAATCAGTCAAAATAACAGGAAAAAGTCAATGTGCATAACTATTCGCACTCCTAAAGTCAATACTTTGTAGAGCCACTTTTAACGGCAATCACAGCTCCAAGTCGCTTTGGATAAGTCTCTATGAGCTTGCCACATCTTAACACTGGGATTTTTGCCCATTCCTTCTTGCAAAACTGCTCCAGCTCCTTCAAGTTGGATAGTTTGCGCTTGTGAACAGCAATCTTTAAGTCTGACCACAGATTTTCTGTTGGATTAAGGTCATGTTCTTTCCATTTGTTTATGATAGATTTGATGGTGCTCCTATGGATCATCAAAGATTTTGATATTTTTTTATAACCTAACCCTGACTTGTACTTCTCAACAACATTGTCTCTTACTTGTTTGGAGAGTTCCTTGGTCTTCATGGCAGTGTTTGGTTAGTGGTGCCTCTTGCTTAGGTGTTGCAGCCTCTGGGGCCTTTCAAAAAAGGTGTGTATATGTAATGACAGATCAGGTGACACTTAGATTGCACACAGGAGGACATTATTTCACTAATTATGTGACTTCTGAAGGTAATTTGTTGTACCAGAGCTTTTTATGGGCTTCATAACAAAGGGGGTGAATACATACGCACATGCCAATTTTCGAAAAAATAGTTTTATGTATATATTTTTCTCATTTCACTTCACCAACTTAGACTATTGTGTTCTGATCCATCACATAAAATTCAGATTAACAAAACATTGAACTTAAGGCTGTAATGTAACACATAAGGTAAAAAGTCAAGGGGGTGAATATTTTTGCAAGGCACTGTACCTGTTCTTTGTTTGCTTTTTCTTGCAAACTCAACACAAATTATTGAAGAACCCTGAAACGTTTACCCTGCAGTCAGATGCTCTGTGCCATTTGAGCAGATGATCACACTAAGTGTAAACAGTAAGTATTTACACATGCATTCCTTAATCTTACACAACAGGTTCCAGTGACTCTGCTGACACAGTATCATTACATAAGCAAGTAGCTAAGAGAGGGATTCAAACTAAAATGCCTATACAGCTATAAATTCTGCAGCAATTTCAAAAAAGGAAACACTTTACAGTGCTTTTTCAGCACCCTATATGACTTCAGTGGCCTTTTAAAAATAGTTTTTTTGTTTTAACCATGTATACAACTACACCGATCTCTTGAAAAGATCAATGAAATTATAAATATTAAAAATAGAGAATATGAAAAATATATGCACAAATGGAAAACCTACCATGATTGACTAGTGACCTCACTAATGAAGTCATTAATGTACTCAATGCCCCCAATGTGTATATACATATATACATGTATATTGTGAGTCATAAAAGGTGTCTACGTGAGCCACAGAATATGTAAAGCTTTCTTCCATCACGAGGACTGAAGGCATTAATTACTCTGCAAAGTTAATTATCTGCACATGGGCAACCCCAATTTAGGCCAGCTGCTGGAGGAGTAGCTGATAAACTGGATTATATTTAGTTGTGGCAGAACTTTGAGTGAGTGAGTTAGTGAGAGAGTGAGAGATAGCAGCCTGCAGCCTATGATGACTTGGTGCAACAGTGGATCACCTGAAAGCCTGGAAGACTATACAGACCAGTGTACATATGAACTTTTGAATTGTTTGATTTTTCTCTACCCAGGATTAGCTGATAGTGAGAGCTGATAGTCAAGGGGTGGCCTACTGGTTTAGGTAATGCTTCGATGGAACCTTGGCCTATTATTTTCTTGGATTTGTTTTGTTATTGTTATTTTAATGGAGATTTACATAACCCTGGAAAATATATACAGCCTTCGGTATAGTATGTTTCCCTAAGCGAGTGCTTGGAACCTGTGCATAAAACCACATGATTCATAGAGCCTCATTCAATCCGAAGGCAGCATCTTGCAGTATACAGGCTGTATGTCTGCGGGCTTGCTGCAGGCTCGTGGTCTGCTACAAATACGGTGCCATTCAAATGAACAAGCCCGCAAGTTACGGGTCGAAAGCCTAAACCCTAAGCCATGTACTCGTACATGGTATTTCAGGGCGGGATCATGATCAGTTAAGCTAGGCCGTAACTACCCATTTAGAAACAGCCAATAGAAAAGGAGACCGTCATCATTAGGTCAGTAAAACATGGAGGTTACATGTCAATCAATTAGCGTTTGGAGGTCCAATATACGATCAGGCTCGCAAATCCGCAAAACACCAGATAATAAATATGAATGACGATACTGTTCTGCCTGATATGTATTAACTCATTAATTCCCAAGATCGATATAATCCTGAAATGAAACATAAAATAAAATGATTTTTGATTACCGATTTGCGAGTTTGAGACTGTTATTGAGGAATTGTTTCTAATGTCTTTCAGTGCTTTCCAATCATTTACAGTGCAGTATTGATCTTTTATTTGCTTTTACAGTGCTACGATCAGGTGTTTAACCCCCTTGCAGGTTCTCTCGAGTACTCGTAGGATTTTCTTCTACATTTGCTGTTTACAGATGTGAAAACTTTTGCAGGCTTTAGCAATTGTAGCAATTGAATAGTGTTTTGCGATTGTAACTCTTGCGGCTGTGAAAGATCAAAGGCTTATATGGGGTGCAAGTTACAGTCATAACAACCGCAAGGATTTCAAGCCCGTAACTCGTAGCTCTAAAAACAAACAAACAATTGAATAGCAAATTAACTTGCGGCCTGCACTACGGGCTACTGTAACTTACAATTGCTCAATTGAATGAGGCTCTTAGTCACAATATGTTGCACGCAACTTTAACATCCCTCTCTGTGCAAGGTTTTTTCTGATGACATCATTCATCACATTAGTTGACATCATTCATGGCATCACATATAAATAATTACTTCAGCTTTGACATCACTCAAGACATTGCATATAGTATAAAAAATTATATCATCTATTACAGGGGTATGCAAGTGTAGTCCTGGAGGGCCCCACACATGCCAGGATTTGAGGATATTCCTGCTGCCTACAGGTGCGTCAATCACTTATTCAGTCATTCTGATTAAATCGCATGTGCACAGAAAGGATATCCTCAAATCCTGTGTGGGGCTCTCCAGGACTGAACTTGCCCCCACCCTGATCTGTGATATTAATGATGGCATTGCACTAGATCCCTTATGATGTCACTTAATTCATTTATATTTGTATACTTGGTTTAATTGTTAACTTTTGAAGGTTTACAAATTTTCAAGTGAAGCTGATTATTGAAAGATATTTGGGTACAAATATGTTGCTTAAATTCATCATAGTTAATTGTTAAAATTGTATGTTTATATATCTGCTTGTCTAAACCCCATAAATTAATTGCTGTACACTTCTTACAGCTAATATCATTTCATCAAAGAATCAAATATAGATGTGCAAGTGTGTTTTTATATGGTATATATATTTAGTACATTTAGTATGTTTCTCAAAGAAAATGATACAGGCCAAGGTATAGGTTTAATACTGTGTCAAAGTAAGTGAGACTATTAATATTCAACCAGCTGGGGAGCCTGCATGTGTCTCATTTTTACTTACACAGTGTAAAACCTAACTAATGTTGTGTCTGATGGGACTTGAGGAGAGGGTTGTGAACCGTGGCTTATGAGTTGAGCATTGTATGTTTTTGTTTTATAAAAAAGACTTCAATTGAAGTTAAAAAATGTTAATGACTGACATAGTCAAATTGATTTCTTTAGTTCCATGGCTAATACAGTGTCGTCAAAACACTATTATATTTATTTTTAAAATGTATTGGCAGACATGAAAAATTGCCTCACCTGTGTTCACATACTGTTAAATCGAAATCCTGGCATGTCTGTAGGGTTCCGAGGAGAGGGTTGAGAATCACTGCCTAGAGACTGTGAAAATCAATGTATCTAGGCCTGGACTGAATAAGTTGATGTTGGATTGGGCCAGACATCTTGGTGTTGAAGTCAGGGAGCACTGTTACTGTAAAGATATATATGTACTGTGTTATACTGTTACTCTGTATTATGCATGTGGTTATTCCAGAAGGAGGGGAATGACCTGTAAAACTGACTGTTGCAGAGCAGGTGGTGCTGGGCACCTGGGAAGTTCAGTTGGATATGTGTGCGGGTGTTCCCTAGGCAACTGAGAGTACACCTTGGCCTGATTGGTGGTTACTAAATGTTCCATCTCACACACATGGGCATGTCTTGATTGGCTAATCAAGAATGCACATTGCTGGCATTGGCTGCTCATAATTAGGGACAGGGGATAAATGTGTGGGGTTTGAATTAATAAAAGTCAGTTATAGTTTTCACATAAACAATGTGTGGGGCTATTTACTGTGCATCTGTATCCTGTTCAGAAACCACTAGTATCCTGTCTGCATCATCCTCTATACATATTTTTGGATGTTGTCCCTATCCTGAAGTCATCTTTTGTGGTAACAAGAACTACATGGTCATGCTGGAGGAGTTTTGAACCAGGCTCTTATCAAGACCCATTGAAGAAGCAGGTCTTCACAAACAAATTTATACTTTTATATATATATATATTTATATATATACAGTATATATATATATATATATATATATATATATATATATATATATATATATACAGTTGCAAGCAAAAGTATGTGAACCCTTTGGAATGATATGGATTTCTGCACAAATTGGTCATAAAATGTGATCTGATCTTCATCTAAGTCACAACAATAGACATTCACATTCTGCTTAAACTAATAACACACAAATAATTAAATGTTACCATGTTGTTATTGAACACACCATGTAAACATTCATATATAAAGTACATTTGTGTTCACATTTCACATTTGAATGTCTAAAACAAGTGAAAAAAAACCTGTTCCCAGCTCAGAATTCTGAGAAATACAGTTATTACACTGCACTCTGGGAAGCTGAGCAGGAACATGCAAATGTGCCCACAAATGCCTCACTCTTCAATCCATAAACCATTTCAAACATGGCCTCATTTAAGCTTATGCCCGCTGCATTACACAGCTTTTATGCAAAGCCAAGGTTGGATTATACACAAGCTGGGAATCCTACCCACCGACAGCCGTTTCAAGGTTACTGCCTATCATCAGCGTGGGGCGGGATCCCAGCTTGTGTTGTGGACTTTATGAGTAGATAGTTCACCACAACAATAATTTAATATATTCAATATATGGTGGGCAAAAGAGCGATAGAAGCCCTCCACCATACAGTAGTACAGTAAATAAATAGTACATTTGTGTTCACATTTGAATATTTAAAACAAGTTAAAAAACCTGCTTCCCGCTCAGAATTCTGAGAAATACAGTATAAATATATATATATATATATATATATATATATATATATATATATATATATATATATAATTGTTGTGGTGAACTACCTACTCATAATTTCCACAACACAGGCTGAGATCCCGCTCCATGCTGATGATAGCCAGTAAGCTTGAAACAGCTGTACATGGATTGGATACTCAGCCTGTGTTTATTCCAACCTTGGCTTTGCATTAAAGCTGTGTAATACAGCATGCATAAGCTTAAAGGAAGCCATGTTTGATGATGGCTACGGAATGAAGAGCGAGGCATTTGTGGCCACATTTGTGTGTCGCAGCTCAACTTCCCAGAATGCAGTGTAATAACTGTTTTTCTCGGAACTCTGAGCTGGAAGCAGGTTTTTTAACTTGCTTTAGACATTCAAATGTGAACACAGATGTACTTTTTATTTACTACTAGCGAATTGCCAGTCAAAAAATGACGGCAATGAAATTGTAAGTGAGGTAATGCTGTTTGGTGTGTAATAATAAAAATATATAATACATTAATAAATGAATATACTTTACCTATTTTGAAGCATTGTGTTGAAGAGCTGGCAATGTGTTTTGAGGTTGCTGCAGCATTGGTGGTGTGGAGCTGCTGTGTAAGCGTGGTGAATGTGTGCAGTGTAATACTGTGCGTGCGCGAGACGAAACCGTTAGCGTAGTGCTGTACTTCCGTATTGGCGTAAAATGGCGGGTTATCTGTGGTATGCGTCTTCGCGGATTATCCGTAGGTGCTTCGTGGTGTTTTGCGAGTTTCTTGTGGTGTTTTGCGAGTGTGTTGTGGTGTTTTCCGTGTTGAGAGTGCTGTAGCCTCGTTTTCGTTTTGTTCGTCGCCCATTTTTTCTCTCGCTTAGCGATTTTATTAGTGTCTAAAGTGTTTTATTTTTATTTAAATGAAGGTGTAACTTGCTTTTTTGAGGTGCTGGATGGTTCCTTTTGCTGTAGGCAAGCTTTTTATGTGTGTGTTGTGTGTATTTATTGTGTTTTAAATGTTTGTATGTTGGCGTGTTGCGTCCGATTTTTGCTAGGTAATGTGTGCTAACGTGTCTCGTATGGTGTTTGCGTGTGTAGCCTCGTTTTCGTTTTGCTCGGCGGCCATTTTTTCTGTTGCTTATGAAGTTTTTTAGTGTGTAAACTCTTTTATTTTGAGTGAAATCAAGGTGTAAGTTGTTTTTTTGAGGTCCTGGATGCTCCCTGTTGCTGTAGGTAAGTTTTTTATGTATGTGCTGTGTTTATGTATTGTGTTTTGAATTTTGTAATGTTCGCGAGTTGCATCCAAGTGTTGCGAGGTCGTAATGTGTGTTAACGTGTGTCATATGTTGTTTGCGTTGCGATTAAAAGTTTGCGAGGGTCGTAATTGGTGTGTCGTGTTGTTTGCGTTGCGACGTTAAGTTTGCGAGGGTCGCAGTTGCTGGCATGGAGCGCCTTCGGCGCTCCATGCCAGCAACTGAGGCACCCGCCCTCTGCCCCAGCTTGAAACGGCTGTACATGGATTGGATACTTAGCCTGTGTTTATTCCAACATTGGCTTTGCATTAAAGCTGTGTAATACAGCATGCATAAGCTTAAAGGAAGCCATGTTTGAATATGGCTACGGAATGAAGAGCGAGGCATTTGTGGCCACATTTGTGTGTCCCAGCTCAACTTCCCAGAATGCAGTGTAATAACTGTTTTTCTTGGAAATATGAGCTGGAAGCAGGTTTTTTAACTTGCTTTAGATATTTAAATGTGAACACAGATGTACTTTTTATTTACTACTAGCGAATTGCCCGTCAAAAAATGACGGCAATGAAATTGTAAGTGAGCTAATGCTGTTTGGTGTGTAATAATGAAATATATAATACATTAATAAATGAAAATACTTTACCTATTTTGAAGCATTGTGTTGAAGAGCTGTCAATGTGTTTTGAGGTTGCTGCAGTATTAGTGGTGTGGAGCTGCTGTGTAAGCGTGCTGAATGTGTGCAGTGTAATACTGTGAGTGCGCGAGACGAAACCGTTAGCATAGTTGTGTACTTCCGCATTGGTGTAAAATGGCGGGTTATCTGTGGGATGCGTCTTCGCGGATTATCCGTAGGTGCTTCGTGAAGTTTTGCGAGTTTCTTGTGGTGTTTTCCGTGTTGAGAGTGCTGTAGCCTCGTGTTCGTTTTGTTCTTCGGCCATTTTTTCTCTCGCTTAACGATTTTATTAGTGTCGAAAGTGTTTTATTTTTATTTAAATGAAGGTGTAACTTGCTTTTTTGAGGTGCTGGATGGTTCCTCTCGCTGTAGGTAAGCTTTTTATGTGTGTGTTGTGTGTATTTATTGTGTTTTAAATGTTTGTATGTTGGCGTGTTGCGTCCGATTTTTGCGAGGTCGTAATGTGTCTCGTATGGTGTTTGCGTGTGTAGCCTCGTTTTCGTTTTGCTCGGCAGCCATTTTTTCTGTCGCTTATGACATTTTTTAGTGTGTAAACTCTTTTATTTTGAGTGAAATCAAGGTGTAAGTTGGTTTTTTGAGGTCCTGGATGCTCCCTGTTGCTGTAGGTAATTTTTTTATGTATGTGCTGTGTGTATGTATTGTGTTTTGAATTTTGTAATGTTCGCGAGTTGTGTCCGAGTGTTGCGAGGTCGTAATGTGTGTTAACGTGTGTCGTATGTTGTTTGCGTTGCGAGTAAAAGTTTGCGAGGGTCGTAATTAGTGTGTCGTGTTGTTTGCGTTGCGACATAAAGTTTGCGAGGTACTCAGTTGCTGGCAAGTAGCGTCTTCGGCTTTGCAAGGGCCGCGGCTCGCTGCGCGAGCCCGCAAGCGTGAGCAACGGCCCGTACGCTCACAACTATATATGTCATATATATATCACATATTATAATTGTCTAACTGCGATTCGTCGTCACGCTTCAGACGAATCGCAGTTAGACAATTATAAACTGCTGCGCATTGCGCAGAGAGCGGCGCGAGCCGCGCATGCGCAGAGCGCGTCGCGAGCCGCGCTTGCGCGCAGCGCGTCTCGAGAGCAGATGAAAGAGTGGGGAAGAGGGGGGGTAGAGGCACAGAGGGAGAGTGGGGAAGAGGGGAGGGAGAGTGGGGAAGAGGGGAGGGAGAGGGGGGAAGAGGGGGGGGGAGAGGCACAGAGGGAGAGTGGGGAAGAGGGAGAGTGGGGAAGAGGGGGGGGAGAGGCACGGCACAGAGGGAGAGTGGGGAAGAGGCACAGAGGGAGAGTGTGGAAGAGACACAGAGGGAGGGGGGAGAGACACAGAGGGATAGGTGGGAAAGAGACACAGGGGAGGTAGAGGAGGGGGAAAAGACACACAGGAGGGAGAACAGGGGGAAGATACACATGGGAGGGAAATGGGGGGGGGGAGAGGGGAACAGACACAGGGGGAAGGGGGAAAGAGACACAGGCCAGGGGGGAACAGGCACAGAGGGAGAGGGGGGAAGAGGCACAGAGGGAGAGGGGGGAAGAGACACAGGGGGGAGAGATACAGAGGGTGAGGGAGGAAGAGACACAGAGGGAAGGGGGGGAAGAGGTACAGAGAGAGGGGGAAAGAGGCACAGAGGGGGGGGGACAGAGGAAGGGGTGAAGAGACACAGTGGCGAGACACACAGAGAGAGGCGGGGGAAGAGGCACAGAGGGAGAGGGTGGAAGACACAGAGTGGGGAGAGACACAGAGGGTGAGGGGGAAGAGACAGGGAGGAAGAGGCACAGAAAGAGGAGGGGGAAGAGACACAGGGGAGTGAGAGGAGGGGGAAGAGACACAGTGGAGAGAGTGCAGGGGAGATACACAAGGGAGGGAAATGGAGACACGAGGAAGGCCGTAACAGACACAGGGGGAGGGGGAAAGAGACACAGGCCAGGGGGGAACAGACACAGGGGAGGGTTGGGGGAGACACAGGGGGGGGAATAGATGCATGGGAGGGAGAAGGGGGAAAGAGACACAGGGGAGGTGTTTAGAGACACGGGAGGGAGAGGGAGGTAAAAACACAGGGGGGCGGGAGATACAAAGGAGGTAGACGAGGTGGAAGGAGACACAAGGGAAGGCGCTCATTGCGAGGCCTGTGATGAGCGTCAAAGGCGCTCATTGCGAGGCCAGTAAAGTAGAGGGGGAGAGGCTCCCATTGTGTGGCAAACAGCATTGCCAGACTTCACTTTTTATTGCCACCATTTTTGACGGGCAAGTCGCTAGCCACTAATATAGTTTCTAAAGTGTGTGTAACGCTCAAGAGGGAAATATAGAAACTATATTTACGTATTCCGTACATGCAGCAGTGCACCACTAGCAACGCATGCACACAGAGCGACACAAGCCGCACATGCGTAAGCGCAACGCTAGCCACGAATGCACACGTCGCCAAAGGGGGGGGGAGAAATAGGGGGAAAGAGACACAGGGGAAGGGGGGGAAGGAGGAGGAAAGAGACACAGGGGAGGGAGAAGGAGGGAAAGAGAGGGTAAAAGAGACACAGGGGAGGGAGGGAAAGAGAAAGGAAAGAGGGAAAGAGACACAGGGGAGGGAGGAGGGGGAAAGAGACACAGGGAAGGGAGAGGGGGAGAGACACAGGGCAGGGAGGAGAGGGGTAAGCAGCACAGGGGAGGGAGAGAGGGGGAAGAGACACAGGATTAGGGAGAGAGGAGGAAGAGACACAGGAGAGGTGGAAAGAGACATGGGAGGGAGAGGTGGGGAAGATACACAGGGGAGGGAAATTGGGGGGAAGAGACACAAGGGAGGGGGGAACAAACACAGGGGAGGGGGGACAGACACAGGGGTGGGAGAGGGGGGAAAGAGACACAGGGGAGAGGGAAAGAGACACAGGAGGAAAAGAGACATAGGGGAGGGGGTTAGAGACACAGGGGGGGAGGAGAAACAAGGTAGGGAGAGGAGGGGGAAAAGGAGACACAAGGGAGGGAGAGAGGGGAAAGAGACACAAGGTTAGGGAGAGAGGGGGAGGAAACACAGGGGAGGAAGAGGGGGAAGAGACACAGAGGAGGGAGATGGGAGGAAGAGACACAGGGGAGGGAGATAGGGGGAGGAGACACAGAGTTAGGGAGAGAGGGGGAAGAGACACAGGGTTAGGGAGAGATGGGGAAGAGACACAGGGGAGGAGATGGGGAAGAGACACAGGGGAGGAAAATAGGGGGAAAGAGACACAGGGTAGGGAGAGGGGGGAAGAGACACAGGGGAGGGAGAGTGGGGGGAAGAGACACATATAATATTATACTGTCATTTATGATGGGTAAACAACTAGTACATAGATAAATGTAGGAAACCTCTGCCACAGAAATCCAGCTTAAAGTAATATTTTTGGAGGACACTGCAATATCACATTGAAAATAAAAGTGATTGTTAGAATGGGCCTTTGTTTATGAAATTTTTATTAGAGCAGTGACTGGCATTTGTTATTTAATTTATAAGTTCAGAACTCTTTTGATAGACAGAACTTTGGATCAGCTCACAGTCTGAGTTTAATATGAAATAAGTCCATGAAAGTCTGTTTGACCTGCCTATTTTATGTTGTTGTCGAACTATGAAAATTCATAAAAATGTTAAAGTGTGAAATATTCTTTAAATTCCATGTACATCAGCTTTTTCCACAATGTGGAAATAATTGATTTCTCCATAGTACTCCATGCCTCATTTGGTGCACTGTCTATACGCAACCTAATTAGAGAAAGTTGGAGGTTATTACGGTTCAAAACTGCCTTTCCATAATGTTAAAAGTAACTCCATGCGCGTCTTTGAGATATCTTGCATTAGATAGATAGTAAGGTGGTCATAATATTTTGGATGCTAATTTAGAGTTCCAACCCCAGTTTAACCCTGCTTGATAATTAGCTCCCATAGAAAACAGTGAACGTAGAAGTAATTCATGGTTTAATTCTGCTTAACTAGTCATCCTCACTTTATCTCTGATTAATTTATATATATATATATATAATTTTTTTTTTTTTTTTAATAATAAACGTTTTGTTTTGTTTTTTTGGATAGGTACTCTGACTTTCTATGGTTTCCTCATTTATATGACCTTTAGAATTATTAAAATATTTGCCATTCAAAGGATATGAAGAGTGGGGTAGCCGTGAGTGTACATTATTTTGGTGCAAAATCAGAGTATTGCAGTATATATTGATACTTTTTGGACTAACTAAAATGTTTGCCCATTAAACTACATACTGCAATATTCTGATTATTCATATACAAAGCATAAGAGCAAAACAAGTCAACATGCACATCTTCCACAAGAGTAGACATAGGTTTAGGTGCCATAATCATGTAGAGTATACAGTGTTTGGTATAAAAGAATGTCTTACAGATACATGAAAGTAATCATTTAGAGTAAGGAGTTGAATCATACTTTATTTTTGTAATAATAGAACTAATGGAACTCTCCACTGAATCTCTACAGATTTTGAGTTTGGTTTTGAATGGAGAGAATATGTGATTTTAAGAGGGCCTTCAGGCAAGGGATAATCTGTGAGTTTTTATATGCATACATAACTAGTTGTTTATTGGGAGCAGATAGAAATTCAGCACAAATTTTTTTAATAGAGCATCACAGGAAACTAAGGATCTGCAAGCTTTTATTATTATTATTATTATTATTATTATTATTAATAAAGTTTTTTATAAAGCGCCAACAAATGTTGTCGTGCTATACATAGGTTACATATAAAGGAAAAATGAAAATACAATGCTAAACACATGCCAAAAAGTAGGGGGCCCTATTTTTTAGTTTAATATCTTATATACATGGTCCTTTTTCAAAACACCATACACGATTGAAAACTTGCAAACTTACAATCTAAAAGGTATTTTAAATAACAAAACTTGATAATTGACCAAATGTTTTTAGAAAGCTCAAGATAATAAAGAAACACAAACTTTACATTTGTCACTTTTTTATGCAATTAGTCTTTACTGTTGGCTTCAACAGGGTGTGTTCTTGTATACTAATGAGCTTTCATTTACAATTAATGCACTGGCAGTTGTAGGTGCCAAATTCACATTGTACATATTAAACTTCCTCTGGATTCAAAGTCTCCTCCCACCTCAGTAAACTTAAATTGTAAGTTCAACAGCATCATAATTGCATATAAAAGAAATAAAATAGAAGTTGTATTATCTAAAACCGGTTGCATGTTTTCAAGTGTATTTCTTCAAACGTGATTGTTTTCAATTCTAACCACAGTGAAGCTTTAAAAGGTTCCTCACTCACAAGCAGTGATGATACTGGGAGCACAAGAGTGATTACCCTTGAAGGAGGGTTTGTGGATACCTTAAGTTATTCAGTACTAATTGAGGGATTTCACTAGGAGAGGAAGAATTAGATTTAGAGGAGAGAGCTGCAGGTGGAATTTGAATACAGATGAGCAATACTGAACGGTTTCATTTTTCAATGTATATAAAAAGAGATATACCAGTAGATGATTTTACTTTTACACACATTATATATATATATATATATCTTTTTGTGATTAATTCCTAAATCTGAGGTTAATTACTAAGCATCAGAACCTGGAGGTTAATATATTATTCATTGGTTTAACCCAATAGTTTCATGGGACATTTTATTGACTTTGTGTCAATCGTGTATTTACAGCATTCATTCCCTTCTTAAATCGCATTAAAGTAAAGCTGGTAGAAAGCAGAATTAGGATGCAGGAGAGTGTCCTGTGCACTGCTCGCTAATAGCTCCAGGAGGCTTTCAAATAATCCTGCTCTGCTGAGACTTTATTACAAGAAAATGAGATGTTGATGTATCCTGGCAGGAGACATTAGGGACATTCTATTGCCACATATATAAATGTAAGACTGCATTTAAAGGGATATCGGTCCTTTCCCTCTTCACCATCGCAAAATCTGACAGCTGCAGTTCCGCCTCTGGCCGACAAATGACACTGCCGATTTTAGCATATAAGGCGCGCCGACAGAAGAGGCCTTGAGCTATGAGAGGCGCGCCCGAGGCCCTGGGAGGCCGAGTGCCCGCGCCGAACATAGTGATGGCGTCGCTGTTGATGCAGCGCCGTCGAGTTGCGCCACGTTGGAGGGGAGAATAGTTCTTTGCCTTCCCTGGAACTTGATGGTGCCCGAAAACTCACAGCGCCCTCTGGCGGATGGCACCTGTAACTGCAGCAGTCTTTGCTGCAGAAGAAATGCACAGGCAAAGAGGGATAGATCTGGTATATCTAATGGACACATTTTCTATTACATATCCAAAAGAACATTTTTGAGGTGTTTTTTTTCCAAAGAAAATAATCAATATATTTTAAAATTACAATAAAGCAACACAAGACAGCTATAGATAGAAAGTGTTATCTCCTATTCTGGAATGACCTATTGAAAGAAATAAGGCTTAGCTTTGTGATGTTCTGCTGCCTCAGTGGCAGTGGTGGAATTAGGGATTGGGAGGGCCACGGTGCAAAATAATTTACCCCCCTCCATGTACAAGATAAGGATCAATAAAAAAATATAGACTCTATCTTGTTATAGTTACAGCACCAGTCGATATTTTGCAGCACTGCTGATTTAAACTAACCCTAACCCTAGCCCTAACAGTTTACCTAAGCCTTGACTCTATGATATGGCACCAAAATATCGGCAGCACCATCTAGCAGTTGGTCACCACATTGAAGAGCTGGACTGGTGCCATAACCATAACAGGAAAGCACCAAAATATATGTAGGTGATCTCTTTACCCCATAGAGATCAGATCTCGGATTATTCTTGTTATGAGTGCGCCGGCAGCAGCAGTTGCACCAGGGAGCAGCTAGATGACGCTGTAGGTAAAGTGAACCCCCTAGAACTAATCACCATTACCTATGCTTCTTGTGGATTGTTCACATCAATTAGCTGTAATGAATCAGAATACTAATGTTATGATAATTTTTCAATTGTTCATCCCCTCATTTAGCAGGTCCGACCAAAATAAAGCAGGTCACAAAGATTATAATGTTTAAAACATGTTTTCTTATATATACATAATAGAGCTTGGATTGCTTTGTAAAAATAAATGTAGAGGGGTAGAAGAGATAAGGGATCTAGTCTATTTCGAGGCCGCACAGATTCAGAACAGTGGGGTTGAACTCTGCGCCACAGCACCACCTGGTGGGGTAAAGAAATTACTGCAGGCAAAGAACTATTCCATCCTCTGATGTGTCGCATGTTGACGGCGCTGAGTCGACAGCGAGGCCATCGATATGTTCGTCGCCCCTAGGGCTTGCCTCTCACAGCTTAAGGCCTCTTCTGTCGGTGCGCCTTACGTGCCAGAACAGAGGATGGACTAGTTATTTACCTGCAGTACATTTTTTACACCACCAGGTGCTGTGGCACAGAGCTCAATCCCACTGTTCTGAATCTGCGCAGTCTCGAAATAGAAAAGGAGAGAGATAAGATGATTAACAATAAAATCTGTATTTGAAATAAATAAACTGTCAGATCTTTCCTGTCAAAGCTGCGCCACCAGTGACAGTGAGGGGCCGCTAGATGGCACTGTTGATATTTTACAGTGCTGCCAATATTTTCTAACCTCAGAACGTAACCCTATCAGCACTGAAATATCGGCAGCGCTATCTAGTGGTTGCTCGCCGCCAATGCTGCTGCCAGTGCTAGCGGACTGGTGGCACAGTTTTAAAGGTAAAGGACCACTTGATCATTAGTTGGATCTATCCATCTGTGCCTGCGCAGGGGTTCGGCAGCACTGACAGCTGCAGTTCCACCCACAATTCATTGGATTGCGCCATCAAATTTTAGGGAAGGCCAAAAACTGCCCCCCCCCCCCAACTGAATCTAGGTTGCTAACCCTGTCTTAAATAATACTTGATAAGCTCCATTGCTCCTGATATTAAAAAGCCATTAATGGGAATGTAGCTCAGTCCTCAGACAAGTCATTGACTTCATAAAAATAGGCAACATGATTTTGGAAAAATATATATAGCCTGTAATTTATTATATTTTATATGCATTTAAGCTGGTGTGGAAACTACCATTTGGTCTTCAACAGATTCTTGAGGTAGGAGGAAACTTTGAATACAAAGGTATATATATCTGTACATTTGGCAATAACATCCACTAATGCTCTCGGCAGAACTACAGGGAAGCTTATTAGTTTACAATGACATACCCCATGAGAAAGTAACAGGCTGCAGCAGCGAAGAAAACAAAATGAAACATGTGCTTATTTTACTTATTTTTCTGTTTTCTAAAAAAAAAGGCTTCTCATTATGATATATATATATATATATATATATATATATATATATATATGACATAGACCTATCCTTTTACAGTAGCGCAGAACAGGCAGTGGCAGTGAGAATACGCTAGATGGCGCTGCCGATATTCCGGTGCCATATCATAGAGTCAAGGCTTAGGTAAACGATTAGAATTAGTTCAAAGGTTAGGCTAACATTATAAGCTTAGAACTTCTCTTACATATCAGCAGAGCTGCAAAATATCGGCTGTGCCATCTAGAGGTTGAAGGCCGCACTGCAGCGGCGGACCTGTCCCCACACCATAACAGGATAGATCCATATATATGTATATATATATATATATATATATATATACACACATATACACCGGGGCTGCTGTTTGCCTCTTCATGTGGTAGTTTAGATACAATACCTCCTTCTGTGTATAAGCTAATATTCTTTGTCACTCTAATTTGAATCTTAGTATATTACACATTAACGCAGTCTTTAGCAATTTATTATTATATGTAGTCTTCTGAAATCAAATAATTTGGTTTTCTGTCAATAATAAACAATATTCCCTTGTTTTTCTGAATATCTGTATGCGCCAAGCAAGCCTCTGCTGTAGGAGCACGAGAGATAAATACTGATTAAGGGAGGTGACAGAGAATGTAAATGGCAATAATTGAAATGAAGCTGTAACAGAATATAAATGTCTGTGCTTAATGCATACTCCGTGCACACTGCTGACTGCAGGCGTTCCCCTCACTAAACGCAATGTGCAAGCCTAGCAATGTACTTACAGTTTGTGCTCCTCTAATGCTTTTCACTTAATACAATTATGACATGAAAAAAAACTCAATCACTGTGAATTATTTTATATTTCCATCACAATATGAAACTAGAAAACTTTTAGTTGTAACAAAAGCACATTTTGCAATACACAGACTGCTTTACATTCTTATACACCCCTACTTACTGTCACATGAATGTCAGAATCTGCCAGCGCCTGAGATCTCAGGTTAGTGCAGGTTAAAGGCCAGGCCTACATTATTTATTTATAATTTGCTAGTACTGCCATAGGAATATAGAATGTAAATACAAAAGGCAGAGAAAGACAGGTTATGTATTATATATTGCAATTTTAATATTCATTATTGGTTTGCTCTCTTGTTAAGTTATTGGTGCTAGGCATTTGTGTAGACCTTTGTTCCCCATACAATGTATATAGTCTAGATCAGTGATTCTCAAGCGCCAAGGACTGGTGCTTCTCCCTGAGACCTTATCTGCCGGTCCTTGGCAACAAAGAGAAATAAGGAGAATTTAACACTTTGAGCATGCAAGTCTTATATAGATTACTCAGAAAAGTATCTGAAGTTAAAAATCAGTGCAAAATTAGATTGAAATTTCTACATTGTTTTCCTAGTTAATGTTGCATATTTAGAAATATGCATCTTTGAAGAACTACAATGCATATTAGTATAAATGTTTTATTAAGGTAAAAAAAAATATTATAAACCTCCATTCCATGGAAGGCTGACTTGCAGCTAAGGGAATATTGACAAGCAAACTTTCGGAGCTGTTCTATGGTTCCCGCAAAAAAGCACTATGCCTGCCCGCAATAGAGTCTGAGTATCAATAGTCTCCATAGCAATGCTACAGAATGGTATCCCCTTAATTGAACACACTACACTAGTCCTAACATCCTCCCTTATCCCTTTCTATATGAACTCCTTCCCATGGCAGATAAATTATTGAAGGGTGTTTATGACCCCCTATGCCTATGACCCCCTACCCCCTATGAGATGAGTATCCCCAGTGATTCCTCTGTAATACCTGATACACCATATGAGTCTGTGTACCCACCAGATTTCCCCAACTAAAGTATACCCATAGGGTTTATTATGGACCCTCACACCATCAAAAATAAACCTTTTACCAGGGAGGGCTCTAAGGAACCCTATGGTAATCTAAAGTATAACCATGGGGGTCCCTATGGACCCACATGAATCTAAAATAACCCTATACATTTTAACTGGTATTGAGGGGAAATCCCAGGTGATACCCAGTTTCATAGGGCCATATGAGTTAGTGGTATAAGCCACTTAATTGTGTCAGATTTTAACAATCACACCTCGGATGTTAGCTTCTTCCCAGTTATGAATTTGAGGCATCTTGACTTTTCTGGGAAATGCCTTTACAGTTAGATAACGTACTCATAGGCTTTTTTTTTTTTTACATTTCCTGCACTAGGAGATTCTTCAGAGTAAGCTTCAAAAAGATGGGATATTTTTACGGAATGCATGTGATAGCTATTTTTTGACTGGCTTATGAAATTAGGGGAATTTGAGCACTCGGATGGCATTTCTTGGGGGTCAGATTTACACATGTAATGTGATAGCTCTGTATTGATTTACAAGTGAACTTCACCTGTTTTTTTTCTTATGGGGGCCATGGAATGGATCCCACATTTACTATGCTGTACTCCCAAAGTAAATGGATTTATGAGGGATAGGTCATGTCAAACAAATCTAATTAGTCTCTATGAGGAGGTTAGTAAGAACTTGGAGCAAGGCAACTCAGTGTAAGTAGTATTTTTTGATTTTGCAAAGGCTTTTTATACAGTGCTACATGGAAGACTATTGTGCAAACTAAGGTATACAGGAATTGCAGTAAATATCTGCTCATGGATTGGGAGCTGGCTAAAAATACAGGAAGCAAAGGGTTGTTGTAAATGGAACCTACTCATATTGGACTAATGTGGTAAGTGGGGTTCCTCAGGGTTTCATTAATAACATATTTATTGAGTTTAAAGTAGGACTGGCAAGTATTGCCTTTACTTTTGTTGATGACACTAAGTTTTGCAAGGTAATTAAATCAGAAAATTATGTACGTTCCCTCCAAAGGAATTTACATAATTTAAAGAAATGGGCAACTAAATGGCAGATGAGATTTAATTTGAATAAATGAAAACATATGCAGGATAACTAGCCATGCAATTTATAATCTTAATGATGCAAATCTAGTAACAAAATCTGCCACTATACAAATCCGTAGTACTCCCTCATTTGGAATATGGAGTACAATTTTGGGGACTTCATAAAAATGTAATTTTAGAGCTGGAAAAAGTACAGGAGAGGGCACAGAACTAATAAGGGCAATGAAGGGGCTATGTTATGAAGAAAGACTAACCAAAATAAAACATATTTTCTCTAGAAAAAAGGCGTTTAAGAGGGGATATGATTACCTTTATATAAACATATCCATGCCAGTATAAAGATTTGTCAAGTGAGATTTTTGTGCCAAGAGGTTTTCAACTGACAAGAGGAAATCCTTTGAGGTTAGAAGTAAAAAGAATCCACCTTAAAGAAAGATTAGGGGTCTTCACATTAAGGATGGTTAAACTGTGGAATTCTCTACCAAAGGAGGTGGTGACAGCGGATTTGATAGATAACTTTAAAAAGTGATTGGATGTATTTTGAAATAAAAAGGACATTCAGGGTTATCCTGGTTAATTAGAAAAGGAAGAATTGATCCAGGGAGGAATCCGATCACCAGTATCTACATTCACGAAGGATCTTTTTTTTCACCCTTTGGAGACAATTGGCAAAGTATTACTTGTTTTTTTTTCTGTTTGCCTTCCTCTAGATCAATTAACAATTAACAATTAATTCCCATTTGGCTGATCAGAGGAGATCTAAAGCAGTTGAAGTTGATGGACTAAAGTTTTTTTTTTTTAAATCACAGTTACTATGTAAATTATGCAACATGGCAGTGTGCCATTCACATCCTAAAAACATACACACTTTAAAAACTGAAACAAACCTATCATATTGCCCCTGCAAACGTTATCATAATGTGCCCTTATTTTACAGTCGCCAAACAAACTGTTGACAGAGTAAATATTTAGCAAAAAGCTAATTCAGAAACTTGAAGGGCAGACCCTAGATGGGTATAATAAAAATAATTGCATTTAAAAGCTGCTGATGGACCGTTTCGCTGAACTACATTTCTACTTTCTCAAACCATAGGCCTTGTGTGGCTGCATGTATGTTTTAAGTTACAAGGGACATTTTACACAAGTCAAATATATTAGCTACCTCATAACTTTGGGTAGACTATACCTTCACATATACTGTCTGAGTGTGCCATCTAGTTTGCTGCATTTTTTAAATTTTTACAAGAATTTAAATAAAGTTCTACAATTCTTTTTTTATTTTTTATTTAGTGCTTGTTTATCAAGATGACTTTGAATATAGAGAATTATTTAGCTGCTTCAAAAGAAATGGTGCAGTACTTAGTGAGAGTGCATTCTATAAGGCCACAACCAGTTGGGAAAGCAGCTCATTGAAGCAGCGCAATCAAGAAAATGGCTGGGTCGTGGCCCAAGGTTTAGGGGACTATGTGAGCCCCAAACCCTCCTGCTTTAAGTCACAGGAACATCCCTAGATTATCAGGGTTTTTAGCAATCTCAGCGCCCAGCTGCCTTTTCCAGGATATAGAAACAGAATGCCACGAACACAGGAAGCATGTTCAGCAATGTTACTCGCAATGGTTTAGGATCAGAGTTTCAGTGATAAGAATTTATTTGATTCCATCAGAATAAACCATACACATTGTTTATGTATGTTTAAACTGACAACTCCATTACTGATGAACACACATGGTATTTATCCATAACACTACCCAATCATATTCAGTCTCCAACCCTTGGTAACCAGATCTTCAGCAATCCCCAAAAGCCTACACCCTTGCCACTTGGGAGGCATATCCATCAAGTGATGTCAGCTTTCTTAACCAGCCCCTGTAGTCTGGGAGCAGAACCGGCTAACTAACTGAATTGTACCCTTTGTACTTTGTAGAGGAAATTCACACGTTAGTGTTATGCAGGGGTGACATTGAAAAATGTATTTTGCAGACATAGTGTCTGTTTATCTCCTTTTATGTATAGGGCCAGTCCACTTCGCATAGTCTGCTGAAGACATTCTACCCCACAACCAGGTATCCCCATTGATAGGCCCATCTTACCCAGGAACCCCAGTAATACACTTTATTAAACTCCATGGCGAAAATGCAGAATTTAGAGACCAAACATGACTAGTTACCATACATACATTAATAAATGATCATAGCTCATAACATGGCTTACCATAACCAAGAGGGAAGACAGTTAAACATGGCACACTATAACAATATCTTCCTGAGGAAAGGGACCACACAGCTAATCCATGTTAGACTAGGGCCCATGCCAGTTCAATAGTCCAAAACAGTCTTAGGTTCTCCCTGGGTAATGCAATAACACGGTATTGTGCCACACTCAAACATCTGTAGTAACATTATCCATATTGGGCCAACATGCCAACCATAGTCTGGGTATTCAGGGGTTTGGACATTGTTCTTTGTGGGAAAGGGAAGGAGCTGTGTTCTGGTACCAAGTTCCCCTCAGGATTCACAATAGTCCATAATCCCAAAAGTCCAGTGGGACCTCCTGGGCATCACAACATCTTCCTTCCCCTTTCTGATCTCACTTGTGTGGGTGATGGGGTTTTGTGGGTACCCTACATTCCACATTGCCCCCCAAATTCCTGTGGGCCCACAAATTTGGGAATAGCCTCCATGGCTTAATTGCCACCCCACCTACCCTTGGCCATGGCAAATGCCCTTTCCCTCCCAGTAGGTCTAGGACCAACAATTTTAATTTGGGGACCAGATGACAACAGTGTCCAAGGGAGTCCAAGGCAGTGCCAGGTCCTAGGGGCCAAAATTAAGGCCACTTTTTTTTACCCACCATGGTATAGGTAGCAATGTTCTCTGGGACAGCAGGGAAACAGGGTCCTGGGGGGTCCTGACTGGCAATTTCCGGCAATGGGTATCTCCATGTTAGGGGTAATATCAGACAGTCTTCGCCCAGAGCAACCCCCCCAACCTGGCCAATCCCAATAGCTGTGCTGTGGTATCTGTAACAGTCCCTGGGCCTATGAGATCCCAAGTGATTCTTCCGATCCCCCTCCCCGGGTATCTTCCCTCCATCACCAGCCCACCTCCCAAAAGTCAGGGCCAAAGCCCCCCATGGTATTCTAAACATCAAGCTCCATTTCTTGGGGTGATACATTGAGCAGCTGGTCCTGTTCTCCTTTTTCTGACACCATTGTCTGATCACAATGCTCTCTTTTATCTGGATCCCTGGTCATGTTGTTCTTGAGCAGGATTACACAGCTCTCTCTCTTACTGCTACTTGATTGATCAGTGATTTGGCCATTGTTGTTTGTGGGAAAGGGAAGGAGCTGTGTTCTGGTAACAGGTTCCCCTCCGGGCCCACAATAGTCCATTGTCCCCAAAAGTTCAGTGGGTCCCCCTTTGCAACACAGGCTGCATAAAGAGTTAAAGAATAGTTGCTTGCATTAGTGTAAGGTCTGCGATCCAAAGAAAAATATGTACTGAGTAATATCCTAAGGTCCAAGATACCAGAGGCAACGTAATAGTGATGTGGGCCAGGTTAGGGGAAGGAAGCAAAAGTAAAAAATCATGCAAACAGAAGGTTTGTCAACTGGACTTGAGTCCAAAAGGGAGAGGAGGGGTTCCTAACAACTCTGGCTCAGCAGGTTGGTAAAGTGTCACAGATTTATGTATACTGTATGTCTTATTAGGCACTGGCCAATGGTAAATCTGGAGGCACTTGGTAACCCAAGCACTGGTGGATGGTATGGCGGCACTTTGTATCCTAGGCACTGGCAAATGGTATAGTGGCACTGGTTTGAAGCATTTAGTGTCTTCGGGACAGACAAATACAAAAACAGGCTCATACTAGAACATTGCAATTTTAGAAAATGGTCTCTGATAGAAGGAAACTTAGAGGACATAAACAATGTATAGGAATACTGGAACAGGCAGGAATTGAGTAGAAGTGTATATAATGACTGCAGGGATTTCTTTGAAGTTACTTACAAAATATTTTGTCCATTTTAGTTTAGTTCTTCAATATAGTATAGTATACTGTAAATGACGATTTTTAGAGGTCTTTTTTCATCTAAAGTAATGATTCCTATCTCTCCTTTATTTGTCCTGGTTATCAGTGTGATATAATTAATTATGTAATCTGCCTATGTGCTTTCGTGGTTCAAATGTATGCATTTATACTTTGTAGTTGCAAAACTATCGTCCATTACTGTAACTTACTTTATCTCATTAGGCTTATGCCCCAGAGAGTGTCTACCTTGTTACCTTAGTCTTTGTGTAATTTTTCCAAATTACAAACGCTGCAATGTACTGCATTCGTTTTCCGAGTGGAACCAGGTCGAAAAGCAAAGGTAAATCTACTACTGTATTATCTTAATTTAATATTTCATTTTAATTTACACCTCTGATGCCCATAAGAAACACATTTTTCATGATCACAATGTTGATCACTGTCTCCTGTCTGTAAACACATATAATGTGGTATAAAAGATGTTATAAACCCTCATTGCAGCCTCTGATTGGCCTTACCAGGTAATGACATTCTCATTAAATACAAGGTGAGACAACACGAAGACTGAGTCAAATTGCAAACTGCTTCACATGACCATCCAGCTAGACACCCTTGTAAATGAAGCAGTTACTTGCAAGTTATAATTATCATGTATTTCTAAAGTGCAGATATATTGTAAGCACAAAGTACAGGAAATACAATGAATATGAGTTTTGCAGAGGCATGTAAGGACTGGAGTGAGGAAAGTCTAGTAAGGAGTGAGTTGCAGCTGTTTATGTAGGAAGTGATGTGAATTAAGATTCTGGTTGTTTTTATTTTGAGAAAAAAAAATATTTAGCTATGAGTTTGGAGAAGAAGTGAGCGATCAGCTTTGTCATAGGCAACAGAAAGGTAAGAAGAATAACAAGGGAGTAGTGTCCTTTTTGTTCTAGGTTTCTGAAAATTGAAGAGGCTGTGTAAAGCTGTGTTACTGGAGACTGACAGAATAGGACAATTTGCAGTGTCTGATTGTATGAATTTTATTCATAACATGGTCAACACATGGTAGGGAGATGGGCAGAAGATGTAGCAAAGAGTTATTTGGGACTGAATTATAGAGCAAATTTAAACTGTGTAAAACACAGATTATATATATATATATATATATATATATATATATATATATATATATAAATAAATAAATAGTCCATAGTCCTCAATTTTCAAGCAGCAACAGTAATCCATCTTTTTTTGGTGTTCTGTGATTCTGTTGCAGTTTTCAAATATGTAACTATTAAGATGCTATCAAGAATCGATAGCATCTTAATCTCTAGCAATTTGCACACAAGACTTTGGCCCCTATTTATTTGTCAAAAATTCAATTACTGGAGCCCATAAAGGAGCCCTCACAATCCATTTATGAGTTACAGGCCAGTGCTAAAGACGCAAAATCCATATTTAATTGTAGCAATTCAACAAGCCCACAATTGCCTTTGTACCTGTAAATGGCAAATGTATAAAAAAATACTGCGAGTTCTAGATAGGACTCGCAAGTAGATTTGTAACACTGTAAAAGCAAATAAACACACACTACTGTACGTTAAAGTACTGGGAAAGCAATTAAAGGCATTGGAATTAATTGCACCACAGCCTCAAGCTCGCAAAACCGAAATAAAAAAATTTTTTTTTTAGGTTTTATATCTGTGTTATAATGATCCCAGGAATCGAGTTAATACATATCAGGCCACCCACATGGACTAGAACAGATCAATTATGAATTATTATGGATTTCAACATTTCTGGATTGCGAGTCCGATTGCAACTTGGACTTCTAAACACTGTTTAATTGTAGTCTAATCTCCATGTTTTACTGACGTCATGATGATGGTCTCCGTTATTATTGTCTCTGTCTAAATTGTAACTTACGGGCTTGCTTATGATCATGCCCTGAAATGGTACTTACGGGTTCATAGTTTGCGTGTTGGGGCTGTGAGCATGTAATTGTGGGTTTGAGCAATTAAATACATCTGTAACTGTAGCAAATTTCTAACCCGCAGACACATTACAGGCTTGGAATTAAATGGGGGTCTTTGTTAGAAGACTAACTGATACAGTTCACAATTGCAACTTTGGTTTGATCGTTGTGATCTTTTTTTCCCATGAGATTACAATACTCAGAATTTTAGGTGTCATCGCCTCAAACCAAACTGATTTTGTTTCTAGTTGGCGCTTCCTGGGTCCTTAAATCTGCAACAGCAACTGGCAAGCTATACAAACACACATAATTTTCAAGCACAGAGATAATCTTCTCAAAGTAAACTCTTCCACATAGAAGAAAATTAACTTTAGCTAATTAAATAACCTCTGTAATCGCCCTGTTTTTTGTGTAGTAAAGAACAGCATAATCAATGTTTTTAGTTTTGTTTGAAAGGGTTCTAGAAAAATGTAAACAACGAAAACTTAAGGCAACTTTCCTTTTTATTCTAATTTAAAATTCATGTCTAACGTAATTGCTTTTTAGAAGTAAATTGGCCAGGCCATGTTGTAATTGCAAATTCCCAAAAGTTCCATGTTTGTGAAGCAAATTATTATTCTGGTAGACTGATTGCTTGTACAATTATGTACATTATACTTTCCAGTGTGCAATCCCACTTATTACATGTTTAGGCTAAAGTTATTCCCTTGTTTCCCCAGGTCTGCTCCCAACCTACTATAACCCTTAATACCCAAATCTTTAACCCATTATTCTCACACAGAAATATCATTGACATTGTGGGTAAAATTGGCCACTGTTAAGATATTCTAAAACATACTGTGTTATTTGTCAGTGCAGTAACACTTTCATAGGGTTTTAAAATCTTTAATGCAAAAATGTGTTCACAAGCCTATAAAAGGCACCCACAAACGCATCAAGCTTTTACTCCCTGAGAAAGCATTACATAAATTACGTTGGAAGGGTGTCCAACAGTTTCATGGAAAACAGGGATTTTAGCTGCACTGGCCAATCCTCATTCAATGTTTTAAATTTACTGACCTGCAGAATAACTTCCACAGAGATCCAATGAAAATTTTTAAGCACTGAAGTGAGTTATCTGGCAGTACCTAGCAAAGACATAGGCACATCCTACATTGCCCAATTTTTTAACTGTGTTTAATAATTGTTTGTTTAATACTATACTGTGAGAGCTTCCTGCTGTCCATTTCCATTGTCTTGAGATCTACAAGAGAGAAAGATGTAAGGGAACCTCATGTTTTTTGTAGCTTATTTCATAAAATGTATTCTTATATTATAACATATATAGGAAAGGCATTTTAAACAAACAAATGCACTTGACTTTTGTGGGATGCTCACGGAGAAATAACAGAATTTTATGTTTCAAGGTAACATCTAATTAAAAACAACTTTTAGTGTTACTACAGAGTTTAAGCAAGTGGGTCATTAATAATCCCTAGTAAAATGCTTGAAATGTTTCATATTTTCTAAAAAAAATCCTTATTTTAAAGTGTTATTATCTTAGTGCAGACACCATTTTATGAGGTTTTCCTACTCCACAACAATTAATTAAATTTTTAATAAAATAGAAAGAAAACATGAGTGTTAATAGATTAAGGAACTCTGTCTAAATTACAGGAAGAGAATAACAGGAAATGTAATCTCATATGAAAATCCAAATGCAACGACCGCTTCTTCAATTGGGCTTGCCCAGAACCTACTTCTGACCCACCCAGCAATACGTGATGGTTCTTGTTATTATCCCTGCTAGCAGAAATAGAACCAGACCATTATTGGACCCTCAGGACAATCACAGGAACACAGACATTTTCCGGCAAATTATATATGACGACCTGAGCACCCTTTATTTGTCATCCATTCAACATTTTATACATTTAGGTCACCCCTTATCACCAAATTACATCCCCTAGAAACAGTTCTCTTAACAATCCTCAACCCTTCTCCTTATAACCCTGCGACACACCTGTCAATCATTGATGTCTGCCTTTCTAACTGCCCCATGTCATGTTGCAGCCCCGTAGGTTGAATACTTAATGGGGGCTTTTGTCCTGGGTAGGGGGGATTCACACTTTATGTTTCCCCTGTCCGGAAGCTAGCTGTCCAGGGGACCATAATGGCTAATTAGATCTTCCTCATCCTTCCCTGAATGAAATTTCCTGGCTCCTCCCTGTCTGACTTCTGAAGTCTTCCAAACCCACTTCAGACTGTTACCCCACAAGTCCATAGGCCCCTTGATGTCATAAATCCTAAACATGGCAGCAACCATATCACACATTTATAACAATATGCCCTTAATGCCACAATTATTATGAACCAACATATGCCAACACATCCAGAGTACCACAATTATGACCACCCGGCTCACAAGGAAATAACAATCCATATACACTCCATATATCCATGCACTCTGTGCAATATTTGCTTTGGAAGGGGCTCCTTGTCCCACATGCCCCATGCCCTACCAGGGCACAAGCTGATTGAATCACTCCCCAGAGACCCCAGTGGCCCCTGGGAGTGCCACCAAATATAACTCAAATCTAAAGGTTTATAAACAATTCTGTTATCAAGAACCATGGAGTATATTTGATCTAACCCATTCTATCTACCGAAATGTTTGGCTTAATTAATCCTCTGAATAGCCGTATGCTTATCCCAACCATTCTTAAATTACATAGCTGTGTTTGACCCTATCACTTCCACTCCAGGTCTACTTCGCTGTCTGTAAAGTAATACTTTCCTTACATTACCCCAAAATCTTCCACCTTCCAAAATCAAATCTAGATCTCTTGTTCTTAAAATTCTCAAATACACATCCCTCTTGAAATTTATATTTCATCCTTTGAAATATTTTAAAAAGGTTTCTATCATATCACCACTCTTTCTTCTGTCTTTTAAGCTATATATATTCAGGTCATGCAGTCTTCATTTGTAAGTCTTATCTTGTAGACCATACACGATTTTAGTTTCCCTTTTTGAAGACACAGAGCCCTATTCAATTGAGCAATTGTAACTTACAGTAGCCTGTAATGGAGGCTGTAAGTTATTTTGCCATTCAATTGGCATCTCTTTGCGGGCTACAAACAGGTTACTGGTTACAGACTTGAAATCCTTGTGGTTGTTACAACTGTAATCGATGCCTTTGATCTTTCACGTCCAAATGAGTTCTGATTGCTAAAAAAGCAAGTTTTCACACACGTAGATGGAAAATGTAGGAGAAACTCCTACAAGTACCATATATATACAGTGTGTCTATATATATATATATATATATATATATATATATATATATATATATAAAATCACATATAATAGTTGGCAAACTACGAAATGTCATCACTGTTTTCAAGCTCGCAAGAACTGTTTTGTTTTTGTTCTGTTCTTAGAAAGAAAAAATGACGGACTTACACTAAAATAATACGAGCCGCGGGACTTGGAAAAAAAAACCATTTGGAACTTGCAAAAATACGACCCTAACGGCCGAACCGCGTGCAGCTGAAAACATAAAAAAAAAACAATAAATACACACAAAAATGACAAAAAAACCTTACCCACTGCAAGGGGGGCACCCAGGACCTCTGCAAGTGAAGTTACACCTCAATTTAAGTCCAAATTCCTGAGTTTAGACACACGAAAATCCCCTAAGCGAGAGAAAAAATGGACGCTGAAAAAACGAAAACGAGGCTACACGACCCTAAAGCCGCAAAACACCACCAAGCACATACAGCTTTTCCAAAAAGCCGTATGAGGTACAAGATACATTTTTAGCAAGGACGCTAAATCATCCACACCCGTGTACCACATACACATTCGCCACCATTTTACAACACTAACTTACACAATGCGGAAGTACACAGCTACACTAACAGCGTCCCCTCGTGCACGCAGCCTATTTACACTACACACTGCACACATTGCTGACACTTACACCTCAGCTCCACAACAGTGCAAACCTACATTGTATGCTGCAGGAACATCAAAACAGGTTGTCAGCTCTTCAGCACAATGCTTCCTGCATATATTACTTACAAATAGGTAAAGTATATTCATTTATTACTTATTTAATTAGCATACAAAAATACATATACACAACAACAAAAAAAACACTTGCACTAAACGTAAAAGGCATTCACCGCGTGCCTCGCAACGAGCGCCAACGCTGCTCATAACACGCAAACTACACCAGGAGACAGCCTTGCAATAATATATACTGTGTATATATATATATATATATATATATATATATACTAGCGAATTGCCTGTCAAAAAATGACGGCAATGAAATTGTAAGTGAGCTAATGCTGTTTGGTGTATAATAATCAAATAAATAATACATTAATAAATTAATATAGTTTACCTATTTTGAAGTAATATATGCAGGAAGCATTGTGTTGAAGAGCTGGCAATCTGTTTTGATGTTGCTGCAGCATTAGTGGTGTGGAGCTGCTGTGTAAGCATCATGAATGTGTGTAGTGTAATAGTGTGCGCGAGACAAAACCGTTAGCGTAGCTGTGTACTTCCGCATTGTATAAGTTATTGTTATAAAATGGCGGCTATGTGTGGTATGCGTCTGTGGCGGAATATCCGTAGCTGTTTTGTGTTGTTTTGCGTGTTTCTGATGGTGTTTTGCGTGTTTAGAGTGCTGTAGCCTCGTTTTCGTTTGGTTCGGCGGCCATTTTTTCTCTCGCTTAGAGAATTTTTAGTGTCTAAACTCTTTTATTTTGAGTTAAATTGAGGTGTAACTTTATTTTTCGAGGTCCTGGATGCTCCCTCTTGCTGTAGGTAAGCTTTTTATGTATGTGTTGTGTGTATTTATTGTGTTTTTCATTTTTTCATGTCCGCGGGTTGCGAACGTTTTTTGCGAGGTCATAATTGGTCGTAACGTGTCTCGTACTTTTTTGCGAGGGCCGCAGTTGCTGGCAAGGAGCGCCTTCGCCTTCGCTTTGCGAGGGCCGCGGGCTCGCTATGCGAGCCCGCAAGTGTTACCAACAACTCGCATGCTCACAACTATATTTGTGATACTGTACAGATTACCAATAATTGCCAACAATAAGTTGTAGCCCCACTCTGCTCTATTAGATACATGATCCCACAGTGTGAGTGGGTATAACCACATACAGGTCACCCTGTCTCTGGTGTCTCTCACCCGTCTTCTCCTCCGTCACTATGACCCGGTCCCAGGCCAGGTGTTGGCAGCATGTCCTGTGCTGGGGACACTCAGAGGTGAGGGGGGTGACACCTGGCTCCTGCAGGTCCCCGGGGGCTCCAGGCTGCTCTTTGTCCCACCAGACCTTTTCCAGGAAGCTGCTCTCCTCCTGCTGGAGGGCCCGGCTTGGCGGCTCACGGGAGGCCGACTCCGAGTCTTCGTCACTCATGGCGGCACCGGTCACTGTGCTGTGTGTGGGGACACGGTGTGATCATCACTGGGAGGCGGGGAGAGCAGCCACGGGGGGCAGCAGAGTGAGGGACAGGGGAGGGACAGAGGGAGACAGGGGAGGGGAGGGGCAGAGGGAGACTGGGGAGGGGACAGAGGGAAACAGGGAGGGTCAGAGAGGGAGAATGAGGAGAGCCCGCGGCCCTCACGAAGCGAGGGCCGCTGGCTCGCTATGCGAGCCCGCAAGCGTGCGCAACGGCTCGCATGCTCACAACTATATATGTGATATAGCAATCCCCAAAAAAGCAGTACCAAACAGTTATCAAGCAATTGCACTAACTTCAAATGTCTGCAAGATAATGCTTAAGATCCTGCAAGCTTGGTTCCAACATTATATGGACCGAAAACTACCAGATGTGCAAACCATTTTTCTCGGAGGCACAAAAGATGAAATTAATAATAACCTCTAGATAACAGAGAAAGCAAGAGAGGTCCAGAAAACCCTTTGCCCCTGCTTCATAGATTATTCTAAAGCCTTTTACTGTGTGGATCACAACAAAACGTGTCAAATTATTGAGGGGTTGGGAGTACCAGACCATCTCATCAAACTCCTTAGGAATCTGTAAATGGACTAAGAAGCCACAGTCAGAACTAAACATGGAACAACCAAATTCAAGATCAGGAAAGTAATATTACAAGGTTGCATATATGCAGAATGTATCATGCGTAAGGTCGGACTGAAAGAATCCAAATCCAGAATTAATATTACTGGGAAAAATAGAAACAACCTCAGATACGCAGATGATACTACTTTGATGGCTGAAAAAGAGCAGGAACTAAAGGACTTATTGATGAGGATAAAAGAAGAGTGGAAAAGCAGGCCTGTTGCTCAATATTAAAAAGATGAAGATCATGGCAATTTCGGCTCCTAGCAAATAGATGGTGAAGAAGTGGAGGGAGTGAAATATTTTATTTTCCAATATTTCTTCAGAGGGTGCCTACAGCCATGAAATCAAAAGATGTTTGATTCTGAGTAGGAAAGATATGGCAAGCCTGGATAAACTTTTAAAAAGTAAAGATATTACACTATCAACAAAGGTGAGTATAGTTAGAATATAGTATTCCGATTAGTGCCATACGGATGTAAGAGCTGGACTATAAAGAAGACTGAGCACCATAGAATTTACACCTTTTGAATTGTGGTGTTGGAGAAAACTGCTTAAAGTCCCATGGACTGCAAGAAAATCCAATCAATCCATACATGAAATCAAGAGAAACTGTTCACCAGAGGGTATGATCTTGAGGTTAAAGCTCAAATATTTTTCCATATCATGAGATGTCAGGATTACCTAGAGAAGACTCTCATGCTGGGAAAAATTGCAGGTACATAAAGAAGGGGTTGGCAGAGGTGAAGATGGATATATAAGGTCAATAAGCTGAGCTTGATGGAGCTCAGAGGGGCAGTGGTTGACAGATGTGCCTGGCATGCTGAGGTCCATATGGTTATGGACAGTTAGAAACAACTGAAGGACTAAACAACAACAACAACAAAAATAAATAAATACAGCCTTTAATTTGTAACTATTTTATATCCAGTGTTGCTTTGAAGATGATGGACATTTTGCCTTTGTTCCTTAAAGGATTAGAAACCTTGCAGGAGTGGGAGAAACTGTGGATTCAGATACAACATTTATTCACTCGTGTTGAAAATGTTCTCATGAAGTAGCACACTTGAGTAGAACTCTGTAAAAGAGTAAGTCCCAATAGTAAAACCCTCCCATGCAAGGACCTGTCAGACTAGCTGTATAAAATGGAATTCCTCTAGGCAGCTAAATATAATCCATTCTCTAAAAATGCTTTTATGTTCCTGTCTTACATACAAAAGACACTTGTTTGTCAAGTTTATACCAAACTAATAATATTAGCAGCTTTGTGAGCCTAGGAAATATATATTTATTTTTAATCAGAATTTTTGAAAACTAAGTTTATGTGTTCAGGAATCCATTTTGTGTTTTTATTACTTTCTCAGAGCTGGATCATGAGGTGTTTGTTTTGGCAGTGGAAAGAGGGGTGCGGAGGAGGGAACAAAAAGCTTTTTATCACAACTGCTTTTTTAACTGGCCTCGCCCAGAACCTAGTTCTGACCCACCCAGCGATACGTGAGGGTTCTTGTTATTATCCCTGCTAGCAGAGAAAGAACCAGACTGGTAATGGACCTTCAGAATTACCACAATAACTTCAGATTTACCAGTCAGAATTATTGGTTGTAACTCTTCCTTAGGTAGATGCAGAATTATCACTTCCCTCAGTAATGAGCACACACTTAATTATGTATGACCACCTGAGCCCCTTTTTTTTTCATCCATTAAACATTTTATACATTTTAGTCACCCCTGATAACCAAGTCTCAACCCTTACTGATAGTCTCCTTCATCCAATCCGCAAGCTCCCTGATCCCAGCCATGTGGCCTGACTGCCAATCACTTGATGGCTGCCTTTATAACCGCACCCTTTGTTGCTGGAGCCAAACCGGCTGAATATCTTACTGGGACTTTCTGTACTGTGTAGGGGATTCACACTTTAGTTTATGCTACGTTTCCACTGTCAGGAAGTTAGCTATTCAGGGGACCATAATGGCTAATTACATTTTCCTGACCCCTGTCTCTTGGTTTTTGAGGGTAAAAAGAATACCACACCCATCTATTATTTACATTATATAGTTGTCCATTGGTCTTGCTATTACCACTGTAAACACTGACACGTTTAAAGTATGCACGTATACCATGAGGGGTTAAATAATTTTCCTTTGTTTAAATTAAATTCCTGAGTCAATTAAACAAATCAAATCTTAGACTTGGTTAGGCCAAATGTTAAATATTTTCACATGGGTAAGAAAGACTCCTAAAGATGAAACATTGTGAAGGTCTCAAGATAGTGTGTTCTGAGAAATATGCATCTCACTTCAATGTTCCATTGTGTCAAATAAATATTATGTTGGCAGACATAATTAGAACAGAGGTCATCCATATTAATTTTCATCCAGTTTAATATTTTATACCAGAGCACTCTCAAGCGGATAGAAACAGATATACACAACATATTTATCAATACATTCTAATTTATACATATACATGCAAATGGGGAGTAACAATTTGTGATTGGTGAAAACCAACCTTGTGACTAGGAGGAAGAAATAGTTTATGAGATAGAGAGAGAGAGAGAAGGTACAGGGTCTTTGCTGTTTTTCCGGTCTTTTGTCTCTTCCTTGTCTTTCCGGCTGTTTCCTGTCTTTCGTCTCTTGCTTGCCTGGCTTTTTCCTCGGGTCTTGCCGTCTTCTGTACTATTGTCTCTCTTATCTAACAGTCCTATTCTGGGAACATACCTGACTGTCCTTCTGTGGCATAAACCCATGCCCCCTTAATATCTTCCCCAATATATTTTACTATATCTGTCTATGTCAAATTCTATCCTATTTCTACAACTCTTTCTAACAAATCAATAATACAAAGAGGGACTACTTCAGTCTATCATGGTAAGGGATCCTAAAATGACAGGTGTTTTCTGAAATTCTATACATGGTATGTATAAACTGGTTTAACTTTTTTATTTGTAGTAAAATTAAAATTAGCCCAATAAGCCGAATCTTTCTGTTGCCCTTTTGGGAGTAGTCACAGAACCAAGACTAATTAGCACCTGCATTCCAGACTGTAGATGTTAATCAATATATTTCAATATGTGCCCTTATTCCCTAAAACAGACTGATTGACTTTATTCAATAATGTAACAATTTATCTCTGTTACAAAACCAATTTTTAAAAACACATATACAGCAAACCATACTTAGCAATACTCAACACATATAGTCTTGTATCACACAATCAACAAAACTGTCTTACATCATTATTGATTGAATTGACCGATTTGATAAATTAAATTAAATGTAATCAATTTTGCTGTAAGACGAGTAACCAAATAATAGCTTGCCAATACCTAAATACAAAGGTTAGTTAGATTACAATCTTACATACCATATAACCAATTTTGATACATATTGCTTCAATATATATTTCTATATTCTAACTGCCATATAAATTGTTATACCATATTTTACTACTTTCATAGAGTAACAGGTGATATTGCTAAATAGTAATATCATATATGCTGTAGCAAATAGTCAGCTGATAGTTTATACACTCTACATATCATTTCTGTATTGCACTAACCAAATATAGACAGACTGTTAACCAAACTTTATAAGTTTATATACACTGATTATATACTCCTATATTGAACTAACCGAATATAAGTGTGTTAAGACTAATTGTTATCAAATCATCCAAAAGAGATTGTAATAGACATCGGGTAGATTGTATATTGTGGACTAACTAAATATAAAAGCTTACAAGTATAAACACTTGTAATTGTTTATCCTTGATATTTACTGCTATACCAATAAATGCTATTTCTGCACACAGTGTATACTTGTAGATAAATTGATCCTTGAACACAATTAATCTATACACTGTAATATTTTAAGAAACTATACAGTGTAATATTTATGTCATATCAATTGCATGACACCTGCCTGAATTACATTTCCTGGCTCCTACAAGTAAGACTTGTGACATCTTCCTAATCCCCCACAGCTTGTTACCCCATAATTCTGACCCTATTCCATGAGGATTCAGATGACATGCTTTATTATATTCCGTGGGGAAACCCAGTCATTTTGATGCCAAACGTGATCTGGGAATTCTCATACGTAACAGTACATATCTGTACACATTATAATTATACCCCAGGCAATATTAAACTACACATGCCATCAATGCAACAATAATTATTATACACATGCCAGCAGGGAAAGCCTAACCCATACATCCATGGGGTATCAGCATTATGACCACCCTGCTCACAGAGAAATAACAGTCCAGCTACAGTCCTTATATCCATTCGATCTGTGCAATTTTTGCCATGGAAGGGCCTCCTTGTGCCATGCACCCTATGCCCTCCCAGAGTACAGGCTGGTTGAATCAACACCCAGAGAACCCAGTGGTCCCTGAGCATAACACGTTTGTTAACATAAGTGAAGAAGATTGGTATTTACACCACATTCAGGAAATGAAACCATATATCTTCAGATATAGAAATGCCCATCTCACACACACAACTTATCATCAAATCCCCCAAGGCACATCAGAGGCATCAACATTTTTCTTTTTTTTTAATTTAACAAAAAATTGTCTGTATACTTTCTATCTGCTTAAATATGCTCTTTGATACACTTCAGGTTTCATACAAGTGTTTTTCATTGTGCGGTAGTCCTTTTAATGTTGTTATTTTGCCACTTGCATGTGAACTTTTTAAATGTGAACTTTTCTTTAAATCCCAAACTGTACAATACGGTTGGCAAATACCTTGAGAATGATAGTAACTAGTGTCTTGTGTGCAAGACCACTTCCAATGGTATTAATGCATATAAAAATACATCTGAAAGGGAGGATGTTGATTGCTGTTGTACGGTGATAGGGAGCATAGATTAAATTATTACTATAATGCTCAAACAAGAGGGGCAGCTGCCTTTTTATTTATGCATTACTCATTATTACACTTCATAGTCAATGATTTAAAAAGCAATATTCATAAATAAAGGCTCATGGAAATATGTTTTTCATCAGAAAGAGAGTATTTGATAAGCATACATTATCAGAGAAAGAAAATAGCAACTAATCAACAAGCACATTACCCCATATTGCTTATGGAGGGTACTTATTGCCAAATTCTGATATAGAGAAATGTTTCCAGCTAGAAAATTAAATTGCTTTTCTTACATATTTTTTTCTTTTTTTTGAGTCAATAAATTTGATAAAGACAATAAAAATAAATAAAAAAATTACTTTCTGGAATGATGCTTCCTGGGGAAGAAAGGTTCCTGGGAAATCCAATAGTGGTTTTCAATATCTATTGTATAAGTGCAACAGCACAGGGCAATACTATTAGCTTTTAGCCTTATTCAATTAGCTACTTGCAAATGCCTTAAACTCATACATTTGGCTTTGGCTGTTTTTTTTATAAATGTCTATATGCATTCTATTGACTTAAGAATTCATTAGTGCCAATAAGTAATATTTGCCGAATATGTAGCAATATTAAGAGTGATTTTAAGTGTGTATACATTTCTGAATTTGGCAATTGAATCGGGCCCAATGTGTCCACTTCTGACAGTTTAAAGAGTGTAAGCAAATAGTTTACCTACAAATTATCCTATTCGTCTGGAACTAAAACGCTGTACAAATAAAATTTAACTTTTATTTATTTTATCTTAAAATTGTATTAGAATTATGTAACGGCTATAATTTAAAAACCCAATAAGGAAATAATCTGTATATGGGATTTTTTTTAAATAAAAAGGCATTACATCATTTATGTTTGTGACTGTGTCTTAGTCCTGAAGAACTAACATTAGCAAACAGATACGATTGGTACATGTAAAAACTGTGAAACACACAGTAGAAGATGTCAGAGAGCTAGAATATGTCCAAATGGAAACTGTCTGTACTATGGACAGTCTCTCATATAAGGTTATAAGGTTCTCAAGGTGCCTTTATTTTGAGAAGGCATGCATCTTGAAAACCTTAGCCAAATTAGCATAAAATTCATAATGTGTTTTGGGCAATCACAGGCAGCTATAACATTGTTTCAGTTACTGTGGATTTCTGCATTGTGCTGCTGTTGGCTTGAAGGTTAGTATAAGGTTAAAAAATGTACCCAAATGCAGTATTTCTCTTGGTAGGTGCCTCTGGGTGTGGAAACCATTTAAAAAAAAATAAAATATGTCTTTATGTGCATAGAATTTATCAATGAAATATGTATTTCTGACAAGCAGTATGTATTACATTAGAAAAAAGTGAAAAATAGGAAAAACATCCATATACATTTAACTGAAAATCTTTCTGGGACAAGGGAGAATTAATTTAACAATTGAATTAATATATGGTTTCCCATACCAAGCCACCCCATCATTACATCTCTAATCTAACTATGTGATTTTCCCATATGCAGACCTTAATTTAGTCTGCTTTCCCATTTATGCATCGATTCCAGTATGTGACATCATCATGTGGCGAAGTTGGCATGCCTAACATGCACTTCAATTCAGCTTCTACAGAGGCTGAGAGGTCAGGCTGGAAAAATACATTTAAATTAGCAGATAAGTATTAATTGTATGTAATCGATATAATTAACTAATATATCTATGTTTTCAATTCTCAGGTACTGGTAAAGAGGAAGTGGATCATAAATAGCTGAAACAAGTTATAATAAAAATGGCAATGGATTGAAAATAAAATATCCAAAATAAAAAAAGGGGAAAATCAGATTTATTAATTCAGGGCAAAAACGGAAATCATAATATGTATTATATGTATTGTGGTAAACTGCCATGCACTTGTCATTTTCTGGCCATATTTGTTACCCTTTTAAAGGGTTAAAAAACAACACAGGAGGCTTTAAATTTCCGTTTTCTACCTTCCATTTCATAAATTTGCCAGTAGTACAATATGACACACTAAAAAAAAGAAAGAAAAAAAATAACCGGCCTAGCTCTCATCATTTTCAGTTCCCTGTCTAACCAGAGCTTCTATCTATATAAATAATTGGACTGATTATTTCATTTTTTTTCCTTCCAGATTTAGCTAAAGTCACTGGCCTGTATGCTCCATAAATCCAGACTTTCTCTTCCTCAGCAGCTTGTTTGTCAGCTCCACAATGCAGTCTCTCTTTGCCTTTTCAGCTATATATATAAAAAAACTTCTCTCTCTCTGGGTGTCTCCACTTGTTCCCAGCTCCACTGTATTCTTAGCTTCAATTCATCCGTTTCCAAATCCAGTGGTCTCACACAGATAACCCGGTCTGCCAATTCCAGCAGCTTCACACAATGACTGCCTGCAAGCTTTCCACACAGCTTACTCTTAGACTGAAGCCTCCGCTTGCCCCACTGTTGGCTGCAGTCCATCAAATGGCCACCTCAACTCTCAGCACCTGTGTTTTAAAGACTGTGAACAAGTGAATCTGATTTAAACTGCTCCAGGAGTTAACTGTCTAAGACCTCCCCGTCAACTCTGTCACTTACACCAAACTCTGTGCGGGGGGCACTCTGTTACAGTATGTATAAATAAACAATATCTGTATTGTGCTCTGTAACATGATGCCTACAATCTGATTAGATAGAGGATACCTCAAGTCTTGATAATCCTTAATCTTGAAAACAAGGTTTTGTTATCAAGGGGAACATCTTTCCCACAGCAACTCTCCAGCCAATGAAAATAACTGTATTTCATACAACATTGTACTTTACAATATAGCACTACCTTCACTTTCCCCATTGACCTTGTTGGAGACAGACCATAATAATTATTCATAATATTGAATATTGTGGTTTGGTACTAGTGGTACTGAGCCAATGGTAGAGAATATATTTGTTAAAGTAAGTGTCCTGTAAAGATATTAAACTATCAACAAAGGTCTGCATAGTTGAAACTATGGTATTCCCAGTAGTAACATACGGATGTGAGAGCTGGACCATAAAGAAGGCTGAGCACCATAGAATTAAGTGCTTTGAATTGTGGTAAAAACTACTAAGTGCCTCATTCAAATGTGATTTGGCCAATTGAATAGGGCTCTATATAAGTACAATTTTTTTTACAGAAGTTTTTAGTTAGTGAAGACCTTGCTTTTGGATAGAAGTTCACTAACTAAAAACGTCCGTAAAAAAATATGCTCTGTGCTGATATTGAGTCCTATTCAATTGGCCAAATTGCATTTGAATGAGGCCCTGTGAGTCCCTTGGACTGCAAGAAGATCCAATAAATCAATACTACAGAAAATCAAGACAGATGGCAGGATTCCTTAGAAAAGACTCTGATGCTGGGAAAGATTGAAGGCATAAGAAGAATTGGACAACAGTGGCAGAGATGCATAGATGAGGTAATTGAGGCAATGAACTTGATGAAGGGGGGAGTGACTGAGAGGGTCAGGGAGAGTCGGACATGACTAAACCACTAAACAACAACAACAAAAATCAAAGCTATGTTTTGTACAGTATTTTCTATTCACTTTCATATAATACCAATTTCAAATTGGCCTCCCTGGTACAGTTTTTATTACAAAACACGGATGACAAATTCAATAATAAAACTCTTTTAAAATTACTTTGCGGAATACCAAGCAAGGCAAAGTACAGTCCGTGACAAGTATTCTCTAATGTTTTTCATAGTCTGCTAAAATTACTCCATTGTAGAGCCAGTTAGACTAGAGATTCTGCACAGAGTAGATGTGGAAAATGGAATCTGGATAGACTAAAGAACATAGAGAAGGGGCTGTGGAGGATATAGTAGAGCTGGGTTGAGTAGTGTAGAGGAGACAGCAGAGGGTTCAGAGGCTATGAAGTACAGAGTATAGAAGAAAATTGTAGGGGAACCACTTCATAGAAGGATAGAGTGGTCAGGGATATTGCAAGAGTAGTATAGGAGATGAGATTAAGTAGAAGGCCTTGCGCACTCATTATTAAAAAAGCATGCACAAGTGTCTTATGTTTAGACTGCTCACTACAGAATAAGATCATTTTTCTGAGTGTTTACAGAGAGTAAGGCTTTTTGGACCCACTATTTAACCAATGAACACAGCAAATATAAACATATAAATAAATAGAATTACAGACGGAGGATGAGGAATAACAGCTATGTTCTAAAACTGCTTCTAATAGGATAACCATAATCTCAACATTTTTGACAAAACCAAGGTGGACCATACTAACTGGCTGAATTGTTACAAAAAATAGTTAAAAACCTATTTTTCATCAATAGCATACAAAATTGTACCAATATTACAGAAGACTCAATAATCCCTTTGAAAAAAAAATCTGTAATTTCAAAGTCTCAACTCATTACATTTTCTTTTCGTATACAGGCATAGCATATATTATTAAAATCCTTTTTCGTGTTATAATGCATTATGTTTTTCCATACCCAATTTTAATGGATTTTTCATAGCCTTACTGCTTTTCATATGAGAATGATGTCTATAGAATAAAATAACTACCTAATTTCTGATGTATTCGCTGAGTGGGGAAAGTATATTGCAATATTCAACTCTTTCATCTATGAATGAAATGGCAGTGTAGTACTATATCAGAATGTACCTTGTATCTTCCAGTACAAGAGATAACAGAGAAAGCAGATTCCATCCGCAGCATCTTAACTCAAATTATCGTGTAAATAATGATATCTCACAGATGGTATTGCCAATGCCTGTGTGCTATGAAAAAGAAACTGAAAAGTATAAGATATAAGAAATCTGCAATCAAAGATGCTAATTATAGTCCCTAAAGTGCCTTTATACTTATGGAAAATATTTGTGAGTTAAATCCCTTGGCAGCAGAAAAGCTAAATGAGATAGGTAATCCTGAAATTGTATGAAGTTGCTGCTTTCTCTTTCCATTATAATATTCTTAGTTAACAAGAGACAATCAATTCATTGTCAAAAAGAAAACAATTACTTAAATAGTGCAGTTGTCAGCTATTTGCAGTTCCAGTGGATTGATAAGGAGGTCAGTGTAATTTGTCTTGTGCGGTTAAAGATTATATTAATACAACTACCGCTATAAGGATCAGACATGGTTTGACAGAAGATATTATTAGATAAGATAAAAGAGATCCATTAGAATAATGCTCACTTCCCGTCTATTCAATGATTGAGCTACCTACCGGGTGTTAAATTAGTTGAATTGAACTGTTATTGACCAGCCACAATGTATATACAGGGACTCTCAGGAATACAATGTGGTTAGTATATAAAGGGACTCCCAAGGACAATATTTGCATCATCATGTAGAGCAGTCAAAATTATTAAGAGGGACTGTTATATTTGATGCTTCTTTCCCTATTTTTTAAGGTGCCATGTTAGCTTTTAAAGCCACAAAATGTCTAATCAGCTCTTTTTGCTGCCAAAAGAGTGTATAGGCATTTAATAAAATTTGCAATTTGTAGACCTTTCAGAGACTGAGAAGAAAAAAAATGGCAGAATTAAGTGACGAAGGGCTTTTAATAATATTAACTGGGTAACGTACAATAGTGAAATATGCATAGATTGTAAAAATATATATTTTTTCAATTTATTTATCAATGCTTTGTTTGATTTAGAGTAGTACTGATAAATGCCATGTCCCTTTTGCCTATAAACATGTAAACATACTGATGCAAATAGGAGTTGATGTTTCTGTTTCTGACAGCTTACACTTTACTAGGATGTAAGGTAAAATGCCTAATGGGAAGCTGTCCACAGTATGGACTAGATACACTGAGGAAGATGGTTATGTGTCATAATAGAGTACAGGGTAATGGATATTTGGTATCTAGGTAAAAGGTGAAAGGATTACCAAGACAGATTCATTTAAGGGACTATCTGAAGCAATTAAAAATAATTTCTGGAAAGATTTTTGTCCCATGCACCTCTTTGCTAATCCCTTCCTTTTGCATGTCTCTCAGAAGGCAATATCTAACATTTATGTATTTTTGTTCATGTATTAACTTTTTCTGAGTGACACGGTATGATATTGTCAGGAGGAGTACCAGGTCTGCGACCAAGCAACCCCAAGGGATACAGACGTACCAGTGACAAGTTTGGTGCCATAGCCAAGTCTGGTGCCCATGACCTCTGAGATCAGACCCTAGTGTTTCACCACTGAACATTTGCTAGGTGACCCTGGTCACCCCTGACAATACAACAGGCTCATGGATCTGGGCAAAGTTTCTACAGTACTGTCTCACCAAGGCTCCCAGCTTGGGGCTTTGGTGCATCAACTGTTGACAGTAACAAGGGGTAAAAGAAACACAACTACATGGACCTTAAGTTGGAACAACTACAAGCACTCATGACCCAGGTATCTCAGTCATTGGACCAGGTGATACTGCAAACCCCTCTTTGCTTTTTATCATACAAAGCTGTCACAGATGGTGGATGCTTTTGCCATGCTGTGTACTGTTATGAAAGCTTCTCCTGTAATACCAGCTAGAGTTGCCCACATGACCCCACTCCCGGTGGATGAAGTTATGGACTAGGTTTCACCCCTCTGAGAAAATAACTCACCTTTAGTCAATGACCTAGACTTGTTCCTAGCAGAATTCAGGAGAACCTTTGAGATTCTTCTGCCACTGACATGCTTCACTTGATACAGGGTAGTCGCTCAGTGGCCCCCTACACTATAGGGATGGGATCAGACTGCTCTTCGCTACATAAATCATAGCGGCTGTCTGATCGCATAAAGAATAAGCTAACCCACTATGAAAGACCAACTACCTTGGATGAGATGATCTCACCACTCTCATTGGTTCTCAAGTTAAGGACAAGTCGGCTGGAAAGACAACTTCAGGCAAAAGCTCCTGGAAGACAGTCAGATCCAGTTCTGCTTTCCCAGATGTAGGTGAAGGCTGACTGAGACTGAGCACTGGATGAGACCCTAAAGCTGATCTTACTCGATCTGTCCACTACAATCCTGGTTCTTGGAATGCCATGGCTCCAACAAATTTCATGGCCCATGGCCCAGATCATGCTGAGCACCGGACAACCAGTACTAAAAAGAACCCTAAAAGCATGTAGTGCAAATAAACCAGTTTCTGAATCCTGTTGGAGTTGTAGAAAAACTCAGAGGAACTACAGTCGATATAAAAAGTCTACACACCCCTGTTAAATTGTCAGGTTTCTGTGCTGTAAAAGAAAGAGACAAAGATAAATAATTTCAGAAATATTTCCACCTTTAATGTGACCTATAAACTGTACAACTCACTGTACCTTTTAGGTAGAGGGAAGAACAAATATAAAAATAAAATAATATGGTTGCATAAGTATGCACACCCTTAAACTAATACTTTGTTGAAGCACCTTGTGATTTTATTATAGCACTCAGTCTTTTTGGGTATGAGTCTATCAGCATGGCACATTTTGGCTTGGCAAGATGTTCCCACTCTTCTTTGCAAAAACACTCCAAATCTGTCAGATTGCGAGGGCATCTCCTGTGCACAACCCTCTTCAGATCACCACACAGATTTTCAATCGGATTCAGGTCTGGGCTCTGGCTGGGCCATTCCAAAACTTTAATCTTCTTCTGGTGAAGCCATTCCTTTGTTGATTTTAATGTATGCTTTGGGTCATTGTCATGCTGAAAGATGAAGTTCCTCTTCATGTTCAGCTTTCTAGCAGAAGCCTGAAGGTTTTGTGCCAATATTGACTGGTATTTGGAACTGTTCATAACTCCCTCTATCTTAACTAAGGCCCCAGTTCCAGCTGAAGAAAAACAGCCCCAAAGCATGATGCTGCCACCACCATGCTTCACTGTGGGTATGGTGTTCTTTTGGTGATGTGCAGTGTTGTTTTTGCACCAAATACAGTATATCTTTTGGAATTATGGCCAAAAAGTTCAACCTTGGTTTCATCAGACCATAACACCTTTTCCCACATGCTTTTGGGAGACTTCAGATGTGTTTTTGCAAAATGTAGCCTGGTTTGGAAGTTTTTCTTCGTAAGAAAAGGCTTTCGTCTTGCCACTCTACCCCATAGCCCAGACATATGAAGAATATGGGAGATTGTTGTCACATGAACCACACAGCCAGTATTTGCCAGATAATCCTGCAGCTCCTTTAATGTTGCTGTAGGCCTCTTGGTAGCCTCCCAGACCAGTTTTCTTCTTGTCTTTTCATCAATTTTGGAGGGAGCTCCAGTTCTTGGTAATGTCACTGTTGTGCCATATTTTCTCCACTTGATGATGACTGTCTTCACTGTGTTCCATGGTATATCTAATGCCTTGGAAATTCGTTCGATACCCTTCTCCTGACTGATACCTTTTAATAATGAGATCCCTCTGATGCTTTAGAAGCTCTCTCTGGACCATGGCTTTTGCTGTGGGATGCGACTAAGAACATTTCAGGAAAGACCAACTAGAGCAGCTGGACTTTATTTGGGGTTAATCAGAGGCACTTTAAATGATGGCAGGTGTATGCTGACTCCTTTTTAACACGATTTGGAATGTGATTGCTTAATTCTGAACACAGCTACATCCCCAGTTATAAGAGGGTGTGCAGACTTATGCAACCACATTATTTTTCTTTTCTTTTTTTTCTTCCCTCCACCTGAAAGATTTCAGTTTGTTTTTCAATTGAGTTGTACAGTTTATAGGTCACAATAAAGGTGGAAAAAGTTCTGAAATTATTTATCTTTGTCTCATTTTTTTACAGCACAGAAACCTGACATTTTAACAGGGGTGTGTAGACTTTTTATATCCACTCTGAGGTTGCCACTGTCAAGTCTGATACCACCTCAGTTATCATGAATCGAAGAAACTCTAATGTCATTTTGCTTACAGGACTGGACTTTCTGGATGTCTTTTCCAAATTTAAGGCAAAAATGTTACCACATCGGCCATATGATTACTTCATTGAGCTCCTCCTGAAACCATGCCTCATCAAGGTAAAATAAACCCACGTTCAGAACCACAACACAGCTATGTCTGACTACATGAACGAAAATCTCAGCTGAGGGTTATCCAGGAATCTACCTATCCTGCAGCAGCTGTTTTTATCTTTGTCGACAAAAGGGACGGAGGACTGTCTGTGTATAGATTACAAAAGTCTGCAAGATCACAGTACTAACTGGTGCCCACTGACTCTCAGAACTCATGGATTGCTGAAGAGGATCAAGGGTATTTACCAAGCTTGATTTCTGTGTGGCCTACAGTCTCATAAGAATCAAAGAGGGTGAAGAATGGAAGACTCTGTAATGCTCCAGTCGTGTTCTAGGTATGCGAATGACATCTGCAGGGATATACTGTATATAGTTGTGTACCACACAACTATATACATGCCACCCATACACACCATTTCAGAGAAGTGTGGCAACATCTTAGGTCCATACTCTCTATGACAAGCTAGAGAAGTGTATCTTTTAATGTACCTTGGTGCCTTTCTTCCAATCCATAATCTCTGCCCAGGGCCTTTCCATGGACCCAATGAAGATTTTGGCTCTTAAGAACTGGCCAGTGCCCACTGACCTCAAAGCATCATTAAATCCACAAATTCCTACTGGAGTTTCATAAAGGGGTTTAGCAACATAATTTCACCCGTAACTGCGCTAAGCGAGAAATGTGATAACCCCGTGAGATGAATCCTCAGGCCCTCAAAGTGTTCCAGGTACTCAGAGTACTTTCACCTCCGCTCCAAATCTCCTGCATTTTGATCCAGCTCTAGGGTTCTTTGTGAAGGTGGAAGCATCGGAGTACGATTTACATTGATGAGAGGGAATTCTAAGACATTAAGATTGCATTTAAAGAATGGAGACATCTACTATAGGGACCTAGACATGCCATTTAAGTCTTCACGTTCCAAACAAAATCTAAATATTTAGAGTCAGCTGAGAGATTAAATGCCAGGCAGGCAAGATGGTCTCTCTTAGATTTGTGATTATTTACAGCACTGGGCCTAAGAAACTAAATGCTGATGTCCTTTCCAGGATCTTCGAGTAGGAACCTGACCTAGAGAGTCCACCTAAGAAACTACTACTATCTATCTGCTTACTTGCTACTCTAAACACACCCTTGTTGCAGCAAATTCCTCAAGCTCAACCATCTCATCCTGTAGATCTTCCAGTGCCTCCTTAAAAGCTCTAGATTCCTCTGGATCTTTGAACAGATGTTCTCTAGTGGACACATGGGTCATTAAAATCAGAGCATCCTGGTATAACAAAGACAACTGAGTTACTCTCCTGTGCAGTTTGGAAAACCCACATTGATCCATGGTCTTTGTTACTGAGCTACCTAGCTCCAAAGACAATATAAATGTGGTTAAGGTCTGTACTGACAGTTTCAGCCCCAAGGCTCACTTTGTTCTGCTGCCTAAACTACCTACTGCTTCTAAGTTGGTTTTATCCTTTTTCTATGAGTGAGAGAGATAAAATTAGGGGTGGCCAGTCTCAAGACTGAAATCTGCTTTATTGTACTACCAATGTGGTTTTATTCAATGCTCCAGTCTAATACATCAGACCTTTATCAACCGTTCTTTATAAAGTTGTGATGAAGAAACTGAAACCTTGAACCACATAGGTGATGCAATAAACACACTTATATTCATGTCCTGATAGTACCCACAATAGTTACCTAAATTAGAGCAGTATGAGCAGCACACAGGAAAGGAGTGGTGAATTGTAGAGAGAGAGAAAGAAACACATACATATCCTTTTGCCTCTATATATGTATGTATGTAGGGGCAAAGTAAGGGGAAATGAGGCAATGCAGGTTTAGAGGTATGGAAATCTGAATGAACCTAGGGCAACATAAAGCTCCTGCTCATATGGTATCTTATGTTATGAAATCTTAAACAGAATGTATAGTTACACAATATAAAAGAAAATCATTTGCGCTTCTTGCTCAGGATCCTTGTTTTACGCAGGGCTGTATTTACCTTTTTGGAAGCCCTGGGCAGTGAAGTGGAGGAGCCCCAGCAAGTGAGTATGCAAGGTATGCACTGACCCATTTTTGCCTTTTCTGTACGTGTAAGTTCCATTTCCTGTTGTAACTGTCTTGTTCTAGGTGGTTACCCTCTAGTAGTTAGTCTAGGAACTACAACCTTAACAGAAACCATTTTTTTATGAAGTGGCGCCCCTCACAGGGAAGTGCCCCTGGGCGTCTGCCTAGTTGGCCTAATGGGTAATCCGGCCATGGTCTTAGGATGTAGAGAATGGTAGCTTAATAGATAAATGCTTGGCGAATGTTATACATTTGCAGTCATAAGGTATCGTGTGGATTAATTTCTAATATAAAATTTACAAGAATAAAGTGCTAACAATTAATATTTGTTATCAGACATATCAGGTTCAAAATGCTTTACCTGGAATGTACAAAATTAGTGGGCTGTACTCCTTCTTCTTCTATGCATTTCATCTTTTTAAGTCATTTTTATTTATAAGTAATTTTCACCTAGGTAGCTTAGTTACTTAGGCCCTCATTCAATTGCAATTTGGCCAATTGAATAGGGATCTAAATAAGCACATAACATATATTTTTTTAAGAATTTTTTAGTTAGTAAACATCTATCCAAAAGCAAGGTTTTCATTAACTAAAAACGTCTTTAAAAAATATATGCTATGTGCTTATTTAGAGCCCTATTCAATTGGCCAAATCGCAATTGAATGAGGCACCTAGTATTGAGTATTGTAGTATACACTGATACTTTTTTTTTCTAGACAAACGTTTTGTTTAGGGATACAAGCTACAAGAGGTTTGACACCTCCCTTTAACAAATCTGAAAAAAACAGATATTGTGTGGAGCTTTCAGTTTCAATCTGTGATACAGATAGAATGGAAACTGCATCTGACATAACCGGAGAAATATATATTGGGACACACTTCATAATTACCTCATGAGGAAGGGTAGTTGAATTGTGGGCAGTGCTACAGACATCTGGCCTGATGATGGCTGGATGAGTGCTTGGGCATGGGCATATATATATAACTAAATTAAATTATATTGTGGCAGAGTGATACCAGGGATTTGTATGAGTCACAGATATTACCCCACCAGGAGGTGTGAGAGTTAACTCCTGGAACAGTTGATTAGCTACACCTGAACAGACCTGATAAATGACTGGAGCTTGGAATTTGTTATGCTAATAGTGAGAGACTGTGAATGAGTGCTGCAGGTTTTGTTTGAGGCCTGAACTATGTAGAGTTTGCTTGGAGTAGACAACAGGCTTACAGAAGTGTATGCTGTTTGGAGCTGCAAAGAGAGAAACTCATAGAGGTGTTTACTGAAGATAAAGCAAGGCCCAGAGAGATGCAGAAGAGTGTAGCTCATGAGAAACTGCTGAAGAAGAGTTGCAACTTGGATTCTAAAGGATACTGGACTGGTTGTTTTGTTTTTGCTTCATCCAGGTTAAGCTGGATGGAAGCTCTGATATATAGGGAACTGTCACAGTATATGTAGTACTCTGGGAGCTAGGTCTGTTATTTTCTTTGATTTGTTTTGTTAGAGTATCATTTGGTATTACCAGTGAATATAATATAGTAGATTTGGAAAAGCACTTGACGTCTCCTGTAATTGTGTTCCTCCATCAAAAGTGTCGGAAATAAGGGCACAATCCCTGTGAAGACTGATAGGTGTATATATATATATATATATATATATATATATATATATATATATATATTTATTTATAAAATCAGACTATATTTACAAACAATTGTCATTGCAAATGTCTATATGTAATTATATATGCACACACAATATTCCATAGCTCCCTTAAAATATGCTGCCCTATGCCTGGGCATTTTAGTACATTAGATGTACATCTTTGCCAGTGAGATTAGTGAAGCAGTTCTTTATAGTACAGACAGCCCACTTAGGCAATCCAGCTGCCATTTTGGAGTCTGTGCAGGATTTATTTTACCCTTATGAGACGCAATGACAAATTGTTTCACTGGGGCTTATCTGGTTCTCCGCTGCTTGTCTGTAAGTAATTTATTTCATTGTAAGCTAGAGAAGAAATCAATTACTTTCCTATCTTCCATGGAGGTCAAAAGGACTTGCTCTCAGCTCTTCTTGAAAAACAATATTCTATGAATTAATGTTAGACCAGATCAGCTCATATTTAATTAGACCTTTTGTGTTTTCCTATTCATATTGATGCCCACTGAGATGCTTTACATTACAGTTGTATGACTGGCATACACTCTGCTTCTCCAGCCGTAGAAGAATTACTAATTCTTTGTATTTCATATATCTTCAGCTAAGTTCAGCAGTACAATTTCAGCATGTCACTTTAGCCTTAATTCTGAGAACTCATGGTCATATTTGTGTAGGCTAAAATGTAATATGCTGTGTGTGTACATAGTCATGCTAAATAGTGCTGTTGAGGGGATTGTAGCCTTATATTTGTGTGTGTGTTTGCGTAGCTCAGTCATGTCTGACGTTCTGGACTGTTGCTGCCCTGAGGAGAAAGTTTCATCAATGTCCCAACTGTGCATTATAAATATGCTGTGTGTGCGATGGCAAACTGTTAGTTAAGTTGTGTAAATCGCCATTTTAGATTCGTAATGTGTTAGTTTTGTAAAATGGCGTAGTTTGTCTATGTGCTACGCAGGTCTCGAGCATTTTGCGTTCTTCCTAACTGTGTATTGTTGTACCTCGTACGTCACTGGCAAAAGTCATACGTGCCTGACGGTGTTTCGCGCATTTCGGGGTCGTGTAGCGTCCTTTTCCCTTTTTCCAGCCGCCATTTTTTTTCTGGCGTAGCCGATTTTCAATTTCCTAAACTCATTTAATTCTATTTTAATTTGCATGCAACCTTACTGGCAGATGTCATGGCTGAACTCCCATGCTGTGTGTGGCTTTTACAAAAAATAAATTTGTATTTTGTATTGTTTTAGTTGTTTTTGAATGTACACATTTCGGACGTTAAATTTGTATTTTCGCGACCTCGTATTTTTTTTTTCTAAGTTCTGCGGGTCGCAATTAAAAGGAGTACGTCCTTGTCAGTCTTTTTTGCGCTTAGGGGTCGTGTAGCCTCGTTTTAATTTTTTTGGCCACCATTTTTTTTCTCGCTTAGCAGATTTTCAAGTGGCGAAACTCCTTAGAATCAACTTTAATTCATGTGCAACCTCACCCCAAGGCTGGCTGTCCCCCCGTGCTGTGTGTGATGTTTGTGTTATGTTTTTTTTGTTATTTTTCAGGTTTTTTTATGTTTTTTGATGAACGCATTTCGGCCGTTCAGTTCGTATTTTTGTGACCTCTTATTTTTCCACATTTGCAGGCTTTGGTTCATTGTAGTTGGCATTGGAGCCTCCACCTCCGCAAATGCGCAAATGCTTCGCGAGGGTCCGCATTTGCGGCCAGAACTGCATCCTTCGCTTTGTGATGACGATTCGCAGTTTGACAACTATTATATGTGATATCTTTTCATGTGACAACACTGAGTAACTTACACTCTGCTACAGTGAAAAGTATTAAGTGTACAGCCTGTATAACAGTGTGAATTTGCTGTCAAAATAACTGAACACACAGCCATTAATGTCTAAACCGTTGGCAACACAAGTCAGTACACCCCTAAGTGGAAATGTCCCAATTGGGCCCAAAGTGTCAATATTCTGTGCGGCCACCATTATTTTCCAGCACTACCTTAACCCTCATGGGCATGGAGTTCACTAGAGCTTCACAGGTTGCCACTGGAGTCCTCTTCCACTCCTCCATGATGACATTACGGAGCTGGTGGATGTTAGAGACCTTGCACTCCCCCCCCTTCCACTTGTGGATGCCCCACAGATGCTCGAAAAGGGCTTAGGTCTGGAGACATGCTTGGCCAGTCCATCACCTTTACCTTCAGCTTCTTTAGCAAGGCAGTGGTTGTCTTGGAGGTGTGTTTGGGGTCGTTATCATGTTGGAATATTGCCCTGCCGCCAAGTCTTCGAAGAAAATATTAGATTTAAAAATGCATAACATTAAAAATTATTTTGACAGTCATTATTCTTACAGTACCACATCAATAATATATAAAGCTTGGCATTTGGTATAATATCCTTATCAATAGCATTGAGAATTATACAGTATGTAGATGCATATTTTTATTGAGGTGGCATATATTAATCAACATTTGTAGTTAGGCAAATGGGAAAAGTTTTTAGCACGTATTTCTGCATATTTTAGTGGCTTGCCAGGGTGAGCCAATGAGCAGTAACATTGATATATGAACCTTACTTCCAATGATACCTACATATTACATTTTGCAATGTGTCTTTCGTGTTAGTTTCAAGGACCTTTTAAAAATGTTTTGTTTTATATTTTTTCATGTCAATAAATATGTATTGGATAAGAAAGTATCATAGAAAAATTGCAAAACGTTTAATTATAACATCCATAATAGATTCTGTAGTAGGTTAACAGTATATAATATTGCTATTATATTATAATTTCCCCTCATGCAGTGTAAGGATGCAAGGATACAGTAAACTGTAAGGCTACATATTGTATTTATTTATTTATATTCTATATAAAAACATTGGAACTCAATAAGAGGAAGATAAAGGTGAAAAAAAGCATACACTTACCATATGATATCCATAAATAGCCAGGTATACATCTGGAAGTTTTGGGAAGGAACTTCTCTCCTACCCTTTATAACCCCCTCCTCCAGCCTCACTCCTTACCAGTGTGATCTTCTTACACAGGCGGACGTCACTGCTCATCTCCAGTCGCTGGCTCCTTCCCTCCTTCAAACCAGCTCGTGTTCAGGTTCGTCTCCTTCGATGCCGTCCGGTTCTTTTTCCCCCTTCTTCCCTTGCTCCCCTCGCTGCTTCTCGCCATTCCCCGCCCCTAATACTCTCTCCGTTCCCCTTCACTCACCACCTGGTTCCCTGAGGCGTTCCCTAGCCTGGGTTCTGCCCCCTCTCCTGCCTCTTGCCTGCTTCCCCCCGCCCATCACCGCCTCCCCGCTGGCTTCCGCAAGCCGCCTCCTGCCACTCTGCTTCTTCATGCGTCAGCAGTGTTGGTGCTTAGTCTGTTGGCACTCTGCAGCCTCCGGGACGCCATTGCCCATGGTTTTCTGCTGTGGCCGCAGGTAGTAACCCCTCATACCGGATGTGAACCGGACCGAGAATTCACCGACCGAGGTATACCATATCCAGCTTCCACTAGAAAGGCGGAAACTTTCTCCGCCGGACCCCATGACCCAGATGCAAAGAATTCTGACAGAAATTGCAGCATCAATTAACAAGCTGGAGGGACGTATGGCGAGATTGGAAAAAAAAAACACTCTTGGAACTCAAACCTGATCTCTCTGCACCTGTCGCCAATCCAGGTGAGACAGCTAACATCCCACCAGCTATTATGCCATCCCATTTTGTCTCTCCACAAACTAGATGAGATATACTGGATGGCAAAGATATCAATATCGTAATACTACTCATATCATACTACTAGGTCCTGAAAATAAAACAGTTTTGCAGGGAGACGTTTTCGTCACCATGCACACCAAAGATCCCTGCAAACTGTCAGTAACGGAATTCATGCTAGCATTTAGTATTTACTAGGACATACTGTGTTCCGCATTCACCAGATGATTGTCTATACCTCATCTTAGATCTGGTGCATAAATACTGAGGATACTACTATTATGACTATTACAAGTCATTTTCTGCCAAGGTCGCCGCCTCCCTATCACAATTTAACTACACTGTGAACTAGGCATACTAAGACCACAAGCTATTTTGCCGTCACTTTGCCGGGATAAAAGCAGCACTCTGTAATCACTGACAGTCACCGATTCAAAGCACAAACTTCTGTCTCAACATCCCATCACCAAGCACTTCATCCCATCCTTCACCTGATGAAACTCCCATTCACTTTATGCTCCCAAAAGGACAGACTAGGAAGACAGGTGCACTATTTGGGTGCAAGCACCATTTGCAACAATTTTAACACTAAAGGTTGCATGTTCAATGGTTTTAGACACCTCCATGTCTGTTCAGTTTGCCGTTAGGCTGATGCAAAGACCATTTGCCCCCAAATCTTGCACCCTTCGTGACTAGCTAACTTGAATACTCCACAATAAGCTCACTACCTTAAACACCACCCTCACAAATGGTTTCCACACTGGGGTCACTACGTTGCCTCAGGTGTCCTTTGCAAGAGCTAATTTAATCTCTGCTACAAAGGAACTGGAGGTAGTGGACCAACTCCTCATCACCAAAATCGACAACAACTACCTCCTGGGTCACTTCCCCATTTGGATAATCAACTCGATTAGGGCGGCCACACGTAAGTACACCCTTAAGAAACGCTTAGTTATAGATCTATCTTCCCCTCACGATTCCACCAAAACCAGCATTAGCTCACTCATATCATATTCTCACTCATATTCTCACTACAATACTCTAGAGTAGAGAATGCCATAGCCCATATAGTCAGATTAGGGCCAGGATGCTGGTTGTCTAAAAGTCACATAAAAGATGCCTTTAAACAAATCCATCTGGGTTCTTCACTCTGGCAGCAAATGGAAAGACAGTTACTACTTTTCAAACCGACTAACATTCGGTTCTAAAAGTAGCCCGAAAATCTTTGACTGCTTTTCCCAATCATTACACTGGATCTTGATACACGTTAAATGTTGCCCCATAGTGATACATTACTTGGATGACTTTCTGTAAAAAGGAACAAGCCACTACACAACCATCATGCCTAGAATTTCTGAAGCACTATTTACAGAACTACACATATCTTACGCTTCAGGAAATAATCTAGGCCGAACTCATTCACTCAAATTCCTCGGCATCAACTAGACACCATGTCAATGGTGGCCAATCTTCCAGTCTCCAAACTAGACTGCATACAAACTATCTTGGCGAACTTCAAAAAATCCAAGAGATGCACTACTAAGGAACTGCAATCACTCTTAGAACATTTGACTTATGCAGCATACATCCTCCCTCAAGCTAGACCTTTCACAAGAAACTTATTTGCCCAGCTAGCAAATAACCCCAATGCACCACAACCATCCTTACTTAATGACCAATCTCTAGAAGACGTTCACTTATAGTCTACATTTCTCCTCCAGTGGAATGGTAGATCATTCTTTTTCATGGACCCAAATTTATCTTCTCCCAAACAAATTTTTCACATATTTCCCACGCATTACAAGACACTCTATGCTTCAGAGATTATCACATCAGCATGGCCAAAACCATACTCCAGGTCAAAATCCGCCAAAAACATACCACCACCTCTTCTCGCTGCGACAGCATGAAGCAAACACTGGATTGGCCAATTAGTCATCCTATTCATAAACCACCAACCGACCTACCACTCATTAACCACTCACAAGGCAGACAAAGCCACGACAATGTCTCTCATCAGAGAGGTATCATACATCTGCCTGACAAACCAATGCTGCATCTACGCTAAACTAATCTATTTGCGTCTCACAGTTCACTGTTTCTATGCACAGGACATTGGCTCCATTCCACCTCGCTACAAGATCCGACAACCTCCCCAAGTACCACAATCCCTGGAATGACATCACTGATCCAGGCCGCCCAGAAGACCATGCATGAAGGACATTCAGCTAATACCCAAAGAACCTACACAAGAGCATGGTTGCTTGTTTACTATATTTATTGCACACTACCAATTAAAACCACCTTTTACCATCACCACTATAACCGCTTTTGCCTCCCATTGTGATTGCCGACTCCGCCTACATCCTTGCACCATATAAAACGTATCGAGCGGGTGTACAGTTTTACCTCATGTCCCTGTCCCAAACTGACAAATCATATTTAGTCTCACCACAAATCAAATCTTTTCTCAGAGGCTTATTACACAGGGCACCTCCTTCTAAACCCCAATGCCAACTAATAGACAGCACCATCTTTAAGAAATTGATCACTCCTCCCTACTAAATGTTTGACCAAGAACTGTCCAGGACACTCTCAACCTCTACCATGCTGGCTTTCTACGGCTTCCTGCGACCAGGTGAGTTGACTGCCTCAGAAAACATTCCCCACTATCTCACTAAACCAGACATAACACTATTTCCAGACCACTTCACGCTCACATACCAACGTTCTAAAACTAGTCATAAACCCATTAACATTACTTTTATACTACTCTCAACGAATGGTGCCCAGTCAAAACAATCCAAACACATTTAGAATTAATTTCCTCTAAACCATCCACTCACTCACTGTTATGTATATCTAGGCAACCATTGTCCACCACCTCCCTCGTCCACTACATCACACTATTGTTACATAAACTTGGCTTAAACCCCTTTACTTACTAAGGCCATTCATTTTGTATAGGAGCTGCCTCGTCAGCCTCCAAAGCTAAAATACCCACTCTCATCATCCAATGCATGGGACACTGGAGGTCAAACTGCTACACCCGGTAGATACCTAACCCCACTACTAAAACAAAAACAAGCTTTCCAAACCATTACTTTTTAATTAAACCCACAACTCCAATACACATATCATCATTATCTATACCTATATAGTACCTATACAATAAGTTTATCATGTTTGCTATGTGTAAAATAAAAAGCTAAAAACATGGTGTAGTCCTTTTTATATGTTCTGTGCATGCATATGTCAATAACTACAGAGCCAGTATACACACCTTTCATGGTAAAGTTATATTTTATTTCACCAATAAATAAAATTAAAATTACAGGTACAAACAGCAGTAAAATAAATCTTTAGCAGGAAAATATCATTAAAAAACACAGTTATACCATTAATGGCTACTGCTGCACCCCTCCCCACCTCTCTCACTGACCTAACACTGATAAAATATTGACAAGGCATGAATAATGTTATCATGGTATACATTTTCCATTTCCTTTCAGAAGTGACAATGAGAGAGGTGGGGAAGGATGCCTCAGTGGCTATTAATGTGGGAAACTATATTTTTTAATTATATTTTCTGGCTAAAACATTTGATTTGCTGCTGTTTTACGTGTATTCTTCATTTTAAATAGACCAATCTGGCCATTTATGCATAATTCTCTGTCCCAATTATTAAGTTACACTGTTATCTTTATTAAATTAACCCTTTAAGTGGGGGAATTAATGTGAATCTACCTGCAGATCTAATATACATAGAAACACATAAATACATATTACTAAAAATTAAACTGTATTGTATATTTTTTGTAAATCTCAATGAAATACTAGTAATAGATAGTAAATATCTGGGGCCTCATTCTATTATCGGCCGCAGCCGTTGCGGGGCCGCAAGGACCGGCCGCAAGCTATTCTGCTATTCTATTCCCTTACGGCCGTAGGCTCCGGCAGGCTTGCGGCCGGTGCCTTGCTATCTCTTGCGGCCGCTCGCGCCGGAGGAAAGCCTTTGATCTAAAACGGCCGCAAGAGATTTGCAATTCAATTGCTCCGGGAAACCTCTCTGCAAGGCTAAAAACGAGCCGCAGCTTACTTGCAGGAAAGAGGTCTCGCTAGCACCAATTAAGCACATAAAATAGCTCAAATAAAGCCATCCTGCACTTTTAGAAGACTATAAAGGGATTTTAGTTGTTAGAAAAAATAGCACATAATTATCCTGTACTCAAATCCGTAAAATATTTAATTTTTAATATCCGTAAAATATCCATGTAAAAAGTCCAGAGTGCTTGGAGCACCTCAGACACACCCACGCCGCAGCCGGCAAATAAACAGTTAATTTGAACTCGGGTTTGGGCAGATGTGCAAGCTTGAGAGTGGGTTCCTTTTAATCCTCATGTCCCCCAATATGATCCCTAGCATTTACAGAGCTGTACAGTGCAGGCTTGAATTTATTTTTGAGTTTTTATATTTCACAGATTACGGCCGGTTCCAAGATATGCGGCCGGCCGTAAAAGGAGATCCTTGCGGGGCCGTATAATAGAATCGCGAGTTAACAGAACCCTCGCAAGGAATCGCAGCCTTACGGCCGATTTACAGCCGATAATAGAATGAGGCCCCAAGTGTATAATAAATCCCTGTGCCTCACAACGGTTCAGAATTTGTGTGATGTATTCACTGTCAACTTGTTATAAATCTTAACCTACACAGTGGTGAACAGATTTCTCTTGGGGGAAAATACAGTATAAATTAGAAGACTAAAATGATATTAGGTCTAGGATTGAAAAACATTAAACAGACACTATTACTTTTTTATTTTTTTATCATGAGTAAATGTATTTTTTTAATTCAAACACATTTTGGGAAGCTCTTATTGATTATTTTTTAAAGTATACAAAGTTGTATAGTCATTTGAAAATCTCAATTTTAAATTATACAAGCCACCCTATTGCCAATAAATCACCCCAGCACGCTCATTAACATTTAAATAATAATTGTCAGTAAAACGCATTTCATCAAACTCTTCTAATTGGATTTTCTGGGTCACGCAACCCTCAAAGTGCACTTAGAGAAAGAGGGGTATTTTCAAAGACCCTATAAATAGGTTAAGCAGCCAACTATTAGGACATAGCCACTCTATTTATTTCATCTAGTTCTACACTCGCATATTACCCTCTACAGGGACCAAAAAGGGATTTAGAATCACGGATGTGGTTTATCGTTTACACTGCATACATACCTAATTCTGTTGAAGGTTAAAAATGTGAGTGTGGTACTTTATATTTTTTTGCTTTCTAAAAAAATGGTCATTATCAAGTATAGTGTTTCATTAAATTTATCATTAGTGAATTTAATAACTCAACTAAATTACTAATAGACAGACTGATGCTATTGTTATATAGCCTTCTATATTATTGTTTCCATGGGATGAGGTAGTGTGCTGCATTGTGCAGGAACAAAGCTAATATCAATATTAGTAAATTCTTTTAGGACATTATGGCCAAATAAAAACCTTAGATACGGTCTCAAACAGACTGAATTGTGAATGCTCATGTAAACATGCAGCACAGCTATTACTCCTACTTAGAGGATAATTGCCTGGGCCCTCATTCAATTGCAATTTGGCCAATTGAATAGGGGTCTAAATAAGCACATAACATATTTTTTTAAAGAAGTTTTTTTTCAAAAGCAAGGTTTTAACTAACTAACAACTTATTTAAAAAAAAATATGTTATGTGCTTATTTAGAGCACTATTCAATTGGCCAAATCGCAATTGAATGAGGGCCCTGGTATTTAAGGGCTAGTCAGTCATTGTCAATAGAATGGGTCCCACTGGTTAGATCCTCCACTCTGTGTATTGGTGCCAGCGATTCCCCTTTCAGTCTCATGCAGAAAACTATATTTCCATTTGCAAACTTCTGCTGTTGCCATGGCAAGCTGCAGCATCACTTCACTTCAGGATACTCAAGGCTTTCGTCAGTCATTTTTGGGAAATATGTACTGATATACAACCTTATCATATTGTGATTCTGCCAATTGAAAAGGGCTCTATATAAGCACATAGCATATTTTTTTACAGAAGTTTTTAGTTAGTGAAGACCTTGCTTTTGGATAGAAGCTCACTAACTAAAAACTTCTGTAAAAAAATATGCTCTGGGCTTAAAAAGAGCCCTATTCAATTGGCCGAATTGCAATTTAATAAGGATGTTACTAAATAATTTGCTATCTATATGCATATATGTGCGCTACAAGACAAAGCACATTAGCACATCATCTGAGCATTTGAGCTATGTCTACAAATAATCCTTGTTCTATATATATGTACTAATAACTTGTCATAAATGTTGGTATCAGAGACTATTATCTTAAAGTGTCTGTGCTGTCTCTTTGTGTGCCATTTCTCTCTGTGCTGTCTCTCTCTCTGAGGTTTGTAATGTGCTTTTATACCACTTGCTGTGGAGTGTGGTAGCTCTAGCTGTGATGACTTGCGGGTTCTCTCTCCCTCTTTGCGGTCTATCTGTCTCAGTCTCTCTCTCTCTCTCTCTCTCCCTGTGTGTGGTCTGTCTTTGTGCTGTCTCTCTCTCTCTCTCTCTCTCACTGAGGTCTGTAATGGTGGCTGTTTTGCGGCTTGCTATGGTATGTGGCATGTGGCGCATTCTCTTTGCTGTTTCTGTCTATCTCTCTCTCTCTGAGGTGTGTAATGGCGGCTGTTATGCCATTTGCAAAGGCGTGTGTTGGCCCTTGCTGTGTTCTGTGCTGTCTCTCTGTTCTTTCTTGCTCTCTCCCTCTGCTGTCTGTCTCTATCTGTTCTGTCTCTCTCTCTATCTGACCTTTCTGTCTCTCTCTCTCACTCTGTCCCTTCTCTCTCTCTCTGTCCTCTCTCCCTGTGTCCCCATTTCTCTCTGTCCGCTCTCCCACTATCTCTCTCTCTCTGTCCTGTCTCTCTCTCTCTATCTTCTCTCTCTCTGTCCTGTCTTTCTTTTATGTCCTACTCTCGCTATTCTGTCTCTCTCTGTTCTGTCTATTTCTCTTTATGTGCTGTGTCTCTCTATGCTATCTGACGTGCATAATGGCTGCTGCTATACCGGCTTTCAGGCCCCATCCCTTGATGACGTCATGACTCCACCCCTCAATAATGTCAGCATTACAAACACGTGTTATTCATTATAATATACTAGGAAATTCTGCGTCAAAAATGATGGGAATTAAATTGTAAACCTGGCAATGCTGTTTGCCACACAATGTGAGGATTTTGCGAGCCCTACGCTGAACGCCTTTCCTGCTTTGCAATGATCACCTTCGGTGCTCATTGCGAGCCTCACAATCAGCGCCTTCGGCAAGCCACACTTTCACAGGATCATCCTCTATCCTTGAATAGTTCAACTGGGATTTCATCAACCTCTGCAGACTTGTTATCAGCAAGGCTTCCTAGGGCCCATCTTGCTTCACTCTGCAAAATGTCTGCTTCCAGCTCATCGGACAAACTATTGAGGTAATCACTTCTGTTAAGATCATTCCTGTATAGATCTTCATCTGCTTCTGTTAAGTCTCTACCATTTATGTCTTTTATTACACCCAAAGGTTCCCTTTGAGATCCCAAATTTTCTTGACGAGATCACTCAACTTTCTTATTATGTTATCTTCTTCGATCTCTTTTACAGCGCCCATTGTACAATGTCTCATTGTCTCTTCTTGCTATCCTCTGGAATTCTGCATTCAGTTGGACAAATATTTTCATATCTCCACTACCTTTTGCTTTCCTTCTTTCCTAGGCTACTTTCAAAGCCTCAAACAGGTTGCCTTCTTAGTTTTCTTTTGTTTGGGATATTCTTTGTTGCTGTTTACTGGATAATGTCGCAAATTTTGGTCCAAAGTTCTTCTGGCATTCTATCTTCCATGTGTAGTCACATAAATCTATTATTTACTTCCACTCCATATTCACAAGGGATATTATTTATTTTGTATCTGCTGGTCTTATGATGTACCCTCTTTTCTTCAGTTTAATTCTGCACTTAGCAATAAGAAGCTCATGGTCTGACCATCAATCAGCACCAGGTCTTGTTTTTGCTGACTGTACAGAGCTCCTCCATCTTTGGCTGCAAAGTATATAGTCAATCTGATTTCTATATTGTCCATCTGGTGATATCCATGTGTAGAGTTGTCTTGGAGGCTGTTGGGAGAGGGTGTTATATATCTTGACAGAACTCTACTAATCATTGACCTGCTTAATTTTATAGTCCAAGGCCAAACTCGCCAGTTATTCCAGATAACATTTGGCTCCCTACTTTAGCATTCCAATCTCTTATGATGAAAGTAACATCTTTCCTTGGTATTCTATCTATGACATGTTGAATATCTTGGTAGAACTTGACAACTTCAGCCTCTTCAGCATTCATGCTTGGAGCATATACTTGAATCACTGTGATGTTAAATGACTGCCATGAATTCAAATTGAAATAATTCTGTAATTTATTGGTTTGTAACCAAGCACTGCTTTGGCCAACATTTGATTGACTACGAGGGGAACTCCATTTCTTCTGTAGGATTCTTGACCACAGTAGAAGAATTGCCTTGGATTCCCAGTATATCAATGCTTAACATTGTCATCTCTTGTTTGACCACATCCATTTTGCCTTGGTTTATAGTTTGGTTCAATTCCTGGTTCCTATGCTGAATTGTTCTTTGCAGCAGACAACTTTGATTTCCCCCCCGACACATCTGCAGCTGGGTGTCCTTTCAGTTTGATCCAACCACTTCATTAGATCTAGTGCTACTTAAGTTCGTCCTCTGCTCTTATTCAGTAATGTGGTAGGCAATCTTCTTCCGGTACCTTATGGTTATGTCTCTAGTTGTGATTGTCCATAGTTCCTGCTATATCATCATATACTTTGTGGGGGGAAAAGTAAAATGAGTAAATCACATCCTATGTGGCTTAACAATGAGTTAATGATCCAGATAGGGAATAAAAGCAGGCATTTAAATTTTACAAGAGGGGACAGAGACTGCTTTACGTGAAGACAAGGAATTAAAAAAGGCTTGCAAAAGAACTATTAGATTAGCTAAAATAGAAAATGAAAAGTTAATTGCAAAGAAGAGTTTGGCTAACCCTAGTTTTAAAAAAAATGTATTAATGGGGAGAAGGCCAGGAAAGAAGCTATAAGAATTTTACACTGTGAAACAGGTCGACTGATAAATAGTGACCAGAAATAGGCAAATTAGCTAAATCAGTTATTTCCTTCTGTATATACAAGGGTGGTACCAGTGGTTAGAATACTCCAACAAAAGGGGGCTACACTAACTTCATCAAACAATTGGTTAACACAGAAAGAAATACAAAAGAGGTTGGAAAAAATAAATGCTAATAAAGCCCCCAGGTCCTGATGGAATAAATCCAAGGGCACTGAGGGAACTGGGCTCTGTAATAGCAAAACCATTATATATAAGATTTCATGACTCACTCACCACAGGCTTGGTACAAGATGACTGGAGAAATGGCAGATTTCATACCTTTTATTTAAGAAGTGAGAAAGAGCAAATACAGGTAACTATAGACTGGTAAGTCTCACGTCTCTAGTGGGGAAAGCTATGAATCACAGCATACCAGGCACATCTGTTGGCCATTGCCCCTCTGTGCTCCATCAAGCTCCATCTGGTTTGCGTGTGTGTGTGTGAGAAAGAGAGGGAGAGAGGTAGTGTGTGTGTCTCTAGATACAGATATAGTAACAAATGATAAAGCAAGCTTATGTACTGTTTCGCAAAGAAAAAAAAAGACATTTAAAGCTGGCTGCGCATGTGATATAAAAAGTTTTTTTCCCCCACTCTAGACATAGATGAATTTGCCTATGTCATGATCTTTTATAGAAACAACTGTGAAAGCACGATTTTATATATATATATATATATATTGTTTTTCATGTCCGACTCTCTGTGGACCGTGGCACACCAATCACATCTTGTATCTGGATGTGCTTAGCCATAATATTTTCATGTCAAAGATACTGGAGTGGGTTGCCAGTTCCTTCTCCAGTGTACTAAGATTTGTCTGACCTCTCTAATATGACCTGCCCATATTGGGTTACCCTACACAGCTTCACTGAAGTACACAAGCCCCTTCATCAGGACAACATAGTGATCCAGAAGGGGATGGATATTTATGTATACAGTATCTCACAAAAGTGAGTACACCCCTCACATTTTTGTAAATATGTTATTATATCTTCATGTGACAACACTGAAGAAATGACACTCTGCTACAATGTAAAGTAGTAAGTGTACAGCCTGTATAACAGTGTAAATTTGCTGTATCTTTAAAATAACTCAACACACAGCCATTAATGTCTAAACCGTTGACAACAAAAGTGAGTACACCCCAAAGTGGAAATGTCCAAATTGGGCCCAAAGTGTCAATATTTTGTGTGGCCACCATTATTTTCTAGCACTGCCTCTTGGGTATAGAGTTCACCAGAGCTTTACAGGTTGCCACTGGAGTCCTCTTTCACTTCTCCATGATGACATCACAGAGCTGGTGGATGTTAGAGACCTTGCACCTTCCATTGGAGGATGCCCCGCAGATGCTCAATAGGCTTTAGGTCTGGAGACATGCTTGGCCAGTCCATCACCTTTACCATCAGCTTCTTTAGCAAGGCTGTGGTCATCTTGGAGGTGTGTTTGGAGTCGTTATCATGTTGGAATAATGCCCTACGGCTCAGTCTCAGAAGGGAGGGGATCATGCTCTGCTTCAGTATGTCACAGTACATGTTGGCATTCATGGTTCCCTCAATGAACTGTAGCTCCCCAGTGCCGATATCACTCATGCAGGCCCAGACAACAAGACTCCCACCACCATGCTTGACTGTAGGCAAGACACACTTGTCTTTGTACTCTTCACCTGGTTGAAGACTGTATAATAGAGGAGGACTATCATCTCCAAATATAACTAAATACTATACTGCAGTTAGGATGTTAAATATAATTAAATTAACTTTCCCACGATTAATATCTGAAAGGATGCAATTAGAAAAAGCTATGGTACCTCCGCTGTTATTAGAACGTTTGGTTTAAAGAATAAGATCTAAAAAAATCTCTTACTTTACCTTTAACTAAAAAATCTGATCTAAAATGTTGGCATAAACTAATAATGTTATGCAAATTTTACAAACACCATCTCTAAAAACTCCATTTTCTTTTTTGGGATGTAAACAAACTATGATTGACTTAAAGAGATGGAAAGAAAAAGGTATACAACTTGTTCTCGATTTATATAAAAGAACAGAATTAAAACATTTGATGAACTGGTCAAAACCTCTGAAATTCCTAAGAGTTTTTGGTTAGACCATATAGTTATAAAATCTGAACTTACTAAATTACAATATTCTTTAAATGAGGTTAGGAGACTAACTGAATTTGAAAAAATATGGTTAAAAAGAGAAGAAAGATTTTTCATTTCCAGATGTTATAAAATTATAAAATTATCATCCCAAAAAGGTAAAACTTTCAGAATAAAATTATGAGAGAGAGAGTTAAATCAAGAAAGCAATGAGGAAGAATGGAATAAGGAATTTGAGATAACTATGAAAACAATACAGTGTACTAACTATAAATAAATATATTTCAAATTAATACAAGATGGTATATGGTACCCACCCTTTTGGCAAAAATAGCACCTGACAAATACAATAATCAGTGCTGGAGATTGGATGCTATTCCATATCTTCCTGATTAAAATAACATATCATATTAAACCCCAAATTATACAAATATTAATAGTAGCTAAATGATTAATTGTGAAAAATTCGAACCAACCCTTGGTTCCTAGTTGGAATATTATAAAAGACTGTATAGAAAGAAATACATCAATTGAAATTGACTATTGGAACTGGTCTGAAGATTCTTCAGACAAATCCGTTGAAAAATGGAGGATGTGGGAGTTGTATTCATCACAATTCTCTACCCAGTGACCTGTCCCTACCTCAGACTGTTCTGTTTTACTTTGTTTAGTTTAAAGATGTATGTAACTTATTTCTTAAGAATACAACAATAACTTCATTGTTTATGGATGATAAAAACAACTATCAGCCACATTAAATTTGAGCCCTGTATCAGCAACTTGAGACCCGCAACTGCTGTGGGCTTGAAATCTGGCCAAGTTACGGTGCTATTAAATTAGAAGGGTCTGCGAGTTACAAGCTTGAAACACAAACCCGTAACTCAATCGCCGAACGTTGGATTTGCGGCCCTGCGCAAGATCAATTAGTCAAACCCATGATTACAGGTTTAGATGGAGCCAATGAAAAAGAGATCATCATCATTACGTCACTGAAAAAGGGGAGGTTAGATTTCAAAGTCCTACCGGCTACAATTACAATTTGCGATCGGACCCACATTCAAGTTATAATGCAATATTAATAAAGCCATAAATATGATTTTCTATCCCATGTGAGGTACAGTATATGTATTAACACATTGGTTGCCGGGATCGATATAACACAAATATTATACATGAAATGAAGTATTTTTCTGAGCCGATTTGCGGGCTTGAGAATGTTGTACTATGAATTCTAAGACCTAACATCACTTTTCCTTTTAATATTAGTACAGTAGTTTGTTTTTATTTGCAGTTACAGTGGTATGTATTGGACTTTACTCCCCTTGTGAGTCCTCTCCATTTGCGTGTTACGGGCTTGCTCGTGAGTGACATCATTGTAATTTAATAGCATGATACACCTGGTCACAGCCTTTAAAAGAGAAAGCCAGAGAAAGGTCAGATTTATAGCTTATGGTGGGCAAAAGAGTGTCAGAAGCCCGAAACTGCATGGAATACACTGTATAGAACACAGTGAATACACAGACCTGTCACACTGCTGTATTATGTATTGCAGTCAGCGGTGTGGAAGGTCTGTGCCCTTCTTTCTGGCACTTTCAATGGAGGAACACAATTACAGGAGGCTTTAAATGCTTTCCAAAGTTTCCTTTTATACAATTCACCTCTAATAAAAAATTATACACCAAAACAAATAAGAGCAAAACACAGGCCTAGCGCCCTATAAGAGCACAACCTTCGCAACCTCTCTCCCTCTCTTTCTCACACATGACATATTAAAAGGTAATATATAAAAGTTGGTTAACGTGTATGTGCGTATATATATATATATATATATATATATATATATAGATAGATAGATAGATAGATAGATAGATAGATAGATAGATAAATAATAAGAGTTTTGCAGTATATAGTGATAACTTTTTTATTGGACACACATAATCATAAATAAATGACAAGCTTTCGAGAGTGTTGACCTCCCTTTATCAAGTCTGAAGCAAACTGACATGAGATGGAACCCTCAGTTTGAATAAAAACAGCACATGCAGAGAGAGTGGTGGCAGTGTCTGACATCATCAGGCAAATACATATAGGTGGAATGAACACAACATAGTATGGTACATATATATATATATATATATATATATGCATATGTTATATACACATATACAAAAAGTATCATAATATAATTAAATACATATATATAAATAAATATAAATATATAAATATGTATACATACATACACATAATCATCATATCATTAATATAGGAGGTTATAAGAAATTAAGATAATGAGATAAAAACTCCATATTAACATTAAGTCCTGTATTTTTCGTATTAAAGTGAGTTATCATCTTCATTTCATAGATCTTTCTTTCTTGTGTGTTTTTAAAGTAACCTCTGAGTATTTTTATTTTCAGGTTTTGTATAGAATGGTTATTTTGTGAAAAGTGATGTCCCACTGGGGTACAATAATTGTCTTCATTGTGTTTTTTGATGGAGTTTCTGTGAAGGTTCATCCTCATATGTAATTTCTGGTTGGTTTCCCCAATGTAGCATCCATTTTCACAGACAGTACATTGTATCATGTAGACTACATTTGATGATGTACAGGAATATGACCCTATGATGTTGTAGCTCTTGTTGTTGTGTGTGGGGATGGAAACTAGAACTGTGTAGGTAACTATATTTGTCTGTAGGCTTCCTATACACAGATGAGTGAAGTTTACCATTTTTGATGGATATGGTGGTGTCCAAAAAGTTTACTTGTTCAGCAGAGTAATCCATTTTAAGTTTAATAGATGGGTGGAAGGTATTAAAGGCAGTGTGGAAGTCTCTGAGGTTTTTTTCTCCTTCTGTCCATATGATGAACAGGTCATCTATATACCGGTAGTATCTGTAAGGTTTATGGACTAATGTGGATAGGAATCTCTGTTCCAGGTCAGCCATAAATAGATTTGCATACTGTGGTGCCATTTTGGTACCCATTGCAGTCCCCATGATCTGTAGGTAAATCTGTCCGTTGAAGGTGAAGTAGTTGTGGGTCAGGATGTATTCTAATAGTTTTGCAATGGTATTAGAATTGTATTTATGGCCCTGGGTGTTATTTGAAAAGAACCTGAGGCATGCCTCAGTACCATCTTTGTGGGGGATGTTGCTATAAAGAGATTCAACATCCATGGTAACTAGTAGTGTGTTAACTGGAAGGTCCTCAATTAGGCTAAGTTTGTTAAGAAAATCAGTGGTGTCCTGTATGTAGCTGCTGGTGTTTGTAACAAATGGCTTAAGGATATTTTCAATAAGACCAGATAACTGTTCAGTTAATGTGTCCATACCTGTAATAATAGGTCTCCCCGGGTTTCCTGGTTTGTGGATCTTTGGTAGCAAGTAAAACGTTCCAGATAAAGGATCCTGGGGTATGAGCTGCTCCAATTCGTGTTGCACCCTCTTTGGGAAGGTTTGAATGAGTTTCCGGAGTTGGATAGTGTATTCTTTTGTGGGGTCCTGGTCTAATTTATTGTAGTATGTATTGTCTGTCAGTTGTCTGTTACCTTCTTGTAAGTAGTCTTGAGTGTTTAAAATCACAACTGCACTACCTTTATCCGCTGGTTTTATAGTGATGTTAGTGTTTCCCTTCAAGCTCTTTATTGCAGCTCTTTCTAATGGAGAGAGATTATATAAACCTTTTTTCTGTTGATTTGTTATTAAGGATGCAGTTCTTAGCCGGAAGCTTTCTATATAACTGTCTAATTTAGGGTTGTGGGGTTAATTGTATGTTCTTTTTCTTGCAGTTGTAATCTAATATGGGAGTGGTAGCATCTTGGCCGTGGAAGAATTCTGTAAGCCTCAGCCTCCTGAAGAATTCTTCCAAGTCTGAGTACAATTTAATTTTATCCAGTTTTCTGCTTGGACAAAATGATAATCATTTAGATAGAACAGAGATCTCAGACTGTGTTAGTTGGTAGTTGGAAAAGTTTATAATTCCTGTTTTATCTGAGCTGTATTCAGGAGAAATGTTTGTGGTAGTAGTGGAAATCTCAGTTGTATTAAGGTTATTCTCTTTCTCTTCCTGTATCTGTTTTTTGTTGTTATAATGAGAGAGGCAGTTCAGCTTTTTATTTTTCTTCTTTATAAGCTTATGTTGTTTAATTTGTAGATGCTGCATTTCCCTTTCCAATTGTTCAGCTTCATATGTGTTTTGTCCCCTTAGTTTTTGTAGGAGGGATAGTATTTGGTCCTTAAGTTTTTGTTTCTTGCCATAGAGTTGGTGGATTAGGTTGTTTCTTAATTTCTCACTTGTGTGTCTGCAGAGGAATATATATTCCTATACATGCACAATCATAGTACATATCGGTGTGTGTGTGGTCATATTTGCATAGTTATATACTCACTCAGAGCCACATACAGAATGACACACAGACGTGCAGGCTTTCTTTCAGAGCCCGACACAAGGGCGCATACATATGTTTACAGGTAGAGCGTGTCGCACACTTCCTCAGTTACATAATCCTACATTCTCATTGTAATACTTACTGTATTATTGTCTGCAACAGCAGGAAGATGATCCAAAGGAAGAGGAAGTGGAGGAACCCAAGTGATTCCCACAAAAGACCTCAGGTGCTACACAGCAAACATGTCAAAAGTAGTGAGAGAGAAACCAATACATTGTACCTGCCTCTGGTTGACCTCAACTAATTATGAATTTTATGCTAGAAAACTGAAAAAAGCTAGCAAACTTTAGGGTGTTTATTAATGTCTATTTTAGGATTTTTTTAATGCAAAAAATGTTTTGCATACACTACTGAATCTCCTCTATCAGATGCATTCATAATCCATGAAATGTCCTTACAGCTTTAAAACCTTTTGAGAGAGATTAATTATATTTAGTCATAGTTTCTGAATTTTGTTAAAGATTCTCTGACGGTCTCTGTGGAAGTGTGGTTATGTGAAGGAAAATAATGGTATCCAGAACTCCCAATATCAATGTCCATGAAGGGGAAAAACAGAATGAAGTACTGGCTCTTGGCTCAGAGAATGAAATTACATGCTGGATAGGTTCACTGTCTCTTGGGTGTTTTTTCAGAGGTTTGTGGTGATTTACGATTTCCTGTATCTGCAGTTCTAACTCATAAAATTCTGAAAATGTCATCTTTTTAAATTTATAGTTTTTACAAAATGCTTGTATGGAACTTATCATCTTTCTGTATCTAAATATTGATTCTGCATTTAAATTTTTATCTTAAAGGACCACTGTGGTCCAACATTTCCAATATAGTCTCTTGAATAACTAAACTTGATAAAGGGAAACTGTTTTCTTTTGTCTGCTGATTTTGTCACTTCTCAGAAGGTGTGTCATTGCATAGTAATTTGCATTCCATTGCTGCTACAGAAAGTGTGGCAGCTTTAGATACCACATTCCAATTGTTCAAACAGAAACTTCCCTCCCCTCTCACAACAGGAAGTTGTTCAGCAGATACCATAATAGTAATTCTCACAGAATTATAATTGCATAGAAAAGGTAATAGATTAGTGGTTGTGCTAGTTCACATTTTGTTCCAAAAACATGTTGCCTGTTTACATTTGTAGTTTTATAAACTAGTATATTTTAAATATATGACTACCCGGGTCCTATAAAGTGACAAAAGACAAGTTAATAACTCTACTTAACAAGTAATGCTATGGAGCCTGATTAGCAAAGTAGTTAAAATTTTACACTGGTTGATAAAAGGTAACCATAGAGCAACATAGAATGGGACGCTGTCAGCTGAATACCCCCCACATTTTGTGTTATCCACGATGTACTATCAATATCTTTAGCAGCAGTAAGGATTTGTGCAATTCATTTTTCTTTTTTTTTGTTAGAAAATAACATTTTTGAATCAGACCTCTATGTGTAATACATATGAAGTTTCACATACCTTGAAAAAATAGATAAATAAAAGTGTACTAACCAAGCGATTAAAAGTACATGGAAATCATATATACAGTGCCTTGCAAAAGTATTCACCCCTTGGCATTTTTCGTGTTTTGTTGCCTCACAACCTGGAATTAACATGGATTGTTTGAGGATTTGCATCATTTAATTTACAGAACATGCCCATAACTTTGAAGATGTTTTTTTTTTATTGTGAAGCAAACAACAAATAGGACAAAATAACAGATAAAGTCAATGTGCATAACTATTCACCCCCCTAAAGTCAATACTTGATAGAGCCACCTTTTGCGGCAATCACAGCTCCAAGTCGCTTTGGATAAGTCTCTATGAGCTTGCCACATCTTACCACTCTGATTTTTGCCCATTCCTCCTTGCAAAACTGCTCCAGCTCCTTCAAGTTGGATGGTTTGGGCTTGTGAACAGCAATCTTTAAGTCTGACCACAGATTTTCTATTGGATTGATGTCTGGGCTTTGACTAGGCCGTTCCAACACATTTACATGTTTCCCCTTAACCCACTCAAGTGTTGCTTTAGCAGTGTGTTTGGGGTCATTGTCCTGCTGGAAGGTGAACCTCCGTCCTAGCCTCAAATCACGCACAGAGAGGTACAGGTTTTGCTCAAGAATATCCCTGTATTTAGCACCATCCATTTTCCCCTCAACCCTGACCAGTTTCCCAATCCCGGCTGCTGAAAAACATTACCACAGCATGATGCTGCCACCACCATGTTTCACTGTGGAGATGGTGTAATTTGGGTGATGTGGTGTGTTGGGTTTTCGCCAGACATAGCATTTTCTTTGATGGCTGAAAAGTTTAATTTTAGTCTCATCAGACCAGAGCACCTTCCTCCATACATTTCAGGGGTCTCCCACATGCCTTTTCTCAAACTCAAAACGTGCCATTTAGTTTTTTTATGAAAGTAATGGCTTTCTTCTGGCCACTCTGCCATAAAGCCCAACTCTTTGGAGCGTACGGCTTATTGTCGTCCCATGTACAGATACTCCAGTCTCTCCTGCGGAATTCTGCAGCTCCTCCAGGGTTACCTTAGGTCTCTGTGCTTCCTCTCTGATTAATGCCCTCCTTGCCTGGTCTTTGAGTTTTGGTGGGCGGCCGTCTCTTGGCAGGTTTGCTGTTGTGCCATGTTCTTTCCATTTGGTAATGATAGATTTGATGGTGCTCCTGGGGATCATCAACAATTTGGATATTTTGTTTTAAAACCTAACCCTGACTTGTACTTCCCAACAACATTGTCCCTTACTTGTTTGGAGAGTTCCTTGGTCTTCATGGCAGTGTTTGGTTAGTGGTGCCGCTTACTTAGGTGTTGCAGCCTCTGGGGCCTTTCAAAAAAGGTGTGTATATGTAATGACAGATTATGTGACACTTCGATTGCACACAGGTGGACATCATTTCACTAATTATGTGACTTCTGAAGGTAATTGGTTGCACCAGAGCTTTTTATGGGCTTCATAACAAATGGGGTTAATACATGCGCACATGCCAATTTTCTGTTTTCTATTTCTAAAAAAATAGTTTTATGTATATATTTTTCTCATTTCACTTCACCAACTTAGACTATTGTGTTCTGATCCATCACATAAAATTCAGATTAACAAAACATTGAACTTAGGGTTATAATGTAACAAAATAGGTAAAAAGTCAAGGGGGTGAATACTTTTGCAAGGCACTGTATGTCAAGCATGCATTTAATGAAAAACAAACAACACAAATGTAGTTGGATTAAACTAAGGAGAAGGGTTATTCTATCAGATATTTACTCCACATTCAGTACTTTTATCAAGTGCTACTTTGTAGTGGTCTTTCAACATAACTGAAAAGAGATCGCATCTGAATACATCGTCCCCCCCATTCTTCCCAAGTTACTATTCCTGTTCGAAACAAAGGCAAAATTCTGACACAATTAAAACAAAAGTAAATATTAAACATTAAAGACTGCAATTTCTAAAAACAGTCTACCTATAATCATTTCAGTTTCTATATACAGTAAAATCCTGGTTATCCGGCACCCAACTGGCATCAATTCCCCATTTAAACAAAAAACTCCTACTAAACCGGCATAACCGGCACTATTTGGCAGTTCGAGACTGAAAAAAATAAATACAAACTTTTTTTCTATTTATTTTTTTCTGAGCCAAAAAATGCCCAGTTTAGCTGCTAATGCCTTTTAAATGCATTTTGAAAGGTTTTGAGAGGTTTAAGTGTCGTTTAGACCCTTTTTTTTCTGGACTCCCGATTATCCAGCAACTACACTTATCCGGCAATCGGGAGTCCCCATAGGATAACGGGGAGTTTACTGTAATAGTATATTATACTGTAAATATGATATTTCAGTGGTCCATTAAGAGATCCTTCAGGTGAGCTTTCATCTGGGTATGCAAAGGCAAGGCACTGACATTTTTGTAGAACTGCAACAGAATTTCTGAGAGGTAGGTACTAATATTGCTGTAAAGCTGCATTTCCACAGGATTACATATATACAGAAAATGTTTTTCAAGAAAGAAAAAAATACATATTAATTAAAGTTAAAGTCTGTTTTTTTAAATGCAAACAAGACCATTATGAGAGTCCTAGAAAATGTACTTTGTTTCCCTTATGCGCAACTGTCGGAGACACCCAAAGGTAAAAAAGCTACAGTATGAACAGATGTCCAATCTCATTCAATTTTTAGTGCCCTGGGTTTGTCTTTCATCACATCCTTAATAATATCACTGTGCTTGGTGAGAGGGGATGTTGCTCTTGTAATGACTTTAGAATGCATTGTTATTAAGGGATATGGATTAAAAGTGACATCTTCTGTCACCTACAACACACCTCAGCATCCAAGGGAAATAGAACAAAGCTTTTCTAGGAACAAACAACATTATCTCTCCTAATTCTCTCTGACAGCTCTGTAATCATTGCAATTTATTCCAAGTAGGGGAGCATAATTGTTGGCATGGCACTGATCATCCGAGCCTTTGAGTACACAGACATTTCACAGTAAATAAAAGGTTAGTAGCTAATCTCTTACCTTTTGTGCATTTCAATCCAATTCAAATGGGTGTTTTTGTAGCTGTGTGGATTTAAAATATTTTACAGAATTTGTTTTGACTTCACTGTAGTACTAAAAACGAAGGCAATGTGGGGATATGATAGAAACTTTCAAATATAACAAGGGAACAATTGAAGTTCAGAATTAAATGGAGTTAAATGAGCTCAGGTGAATACATCTTAAAACTATCAAGAGCCCTAGGCTAATCAAGCAACATAACTTTTGTTAACTTTTGTTGCTACGTAAATTCGTCTGTGGGAGCTTTTTAGACACGTATTCATTGTGTTTCACTCTCAATATTAAAGATCACAACCCGCATCAGTAAATCATGCTTTCATCAGTAATATTGAGGGGGCTGGATTATGTGACGTGCACAAAGTTAAACTAACTTCTTTCTACTCAGCAGTGGAAAATGGAAGAGGGTCGGTTTGGTCTTATTGACACATTCCCCTGCCCTGCATAACTCAGAAGGAGGTAATTACACTAAAACATGAACATCATGCCATCCCTGCTATGTTCTCACCTCCTCATGCACTCAACAGGAAAGATAACATGCATGTCAGCCCCTATACACTAGCAGACTCTGCTGAAAATAGGATTTTGCCCAAAAAGAACTTAATGCTCATGGTCTGCATTACACTATTGCTTGTTATTTTGTTATATATTTCACAAATATATTAAAATTTTCCTTAACTGCAAGGGCATTTACTTGTAGTAACTGTCGACAGCCGCAGTCAGTGTTTTGTGTTATGTATTTTTTTTTTTTTGCTCTTTTAAACACACAATAGAAAATTCGGTACTTTACTGTTACTTTTAAGCTTCCAGAAAAATAAGTTGTTCCAGCTGCTTTTTATTGCTTCAATATATTAAATCATAATTAGATATATTGCTTGTAATGTTCCTGTAATTATACAGACATCTTAAGGAAATTCAATCCGCGAAACACATCATTCTACAGAATGCAATGAATGTGGAAGAATATCATCAAGAGAAATTAGAATTCCTTGGCAAACAAATGAAATATATAAGTAATTACTGGCATCAGAAATAGAACCTAATTCGAGGCTTTGGCTTGAAATGCAAATTCCCTTCTTTCTAATATAATAAAAAAGCATTATCTTATTTCTAAATTATCGTCAAAACTAATTTAATGTAATTTAAGAGTAGTTGATTTTAGTAAAAACAAGAGGAAAGGCTCACTCACTGCATTTCTCCTTTTCCACAACTGTCTCTTCCTTTCCCTATGGCTCACTTTATCCTTCTTACACATTCACTTTTCTTTTCCATTCCTCCAATTCCAAATCCTTGTTCCGTGACTGAACTGCTAAAAACAATAGGCCTACCTTACCGATAAACAGTATCCTCACTAACCAGCTCTATTTCAGTCTTAAATCAGGTGTGCTGAGGTGCAGCTAATCAACTGAGTAGTAAAGTTAACACCTTCAGTCCTCCTGAGGGAACAGAGCTTTACAGAGTCTGTGACTCACACTAAATGCCTTGTATGACTATGTTATAGGAGCTTTATGGGGGGCGGGGAGTAATACTCTCTAATGACTAAATCTAATAAAGCCAATAAACATTTATACTGGCCATAAGTGACATGCTAGTTTTTAGTTAGAAGAAAATATTTGATGATGCTTCTGCTGATCCCTGGGGAAAGTCATGATATTCTGGTGTATGCTTCATGTTTGATAGGAGTGTTTCCACGGTATATGGCGAAGTATATTTAGTTAGGATTTGATTGTTGTCCATTTATGTTCAGTATCTTTACCTGTCAGTTCTTTGTTACTTAGTTACATAGTAATGTAGGTTGAAAAAAGACTTTATTCCATCAAGTTAAACCTTTTTAGATCTCCTCTGATCTGCAATACGCATATTTATTGTTAATTGATCCAGAGGAAGGCAAACAGAAAAAAAAAAAAACATTGCAACTTTGCCAATTGTCTCAAAAAAATATATAAAATTCCTTTATGACCACAGATACTGGCGATCAGATTCATCCCTGGATCAATACTCCCTCTCTATTTATCCAGGATAGCCCTTAATGTCCTTTTTTATTTAAAAATATATCCAATCCGTTTTTAAAGTTATCTATTGAATCCTTTGTCACCACCTCCCTTGGTAGAGAATTCCACAAATTAACCACTTTTACTGTGAAGAACCCTTTTCTTTCTTTAAGGCGAAATCTTTTTACTTCTAATCTCAAAGGATGTCCCCTTGTCAGTTGAAAACCTCTTGGCACAAAAAATTCCCTTGACAAAGCCTTGTATTGACCTGGATATATTTATATAAGGTAATCTTATCCCCTCATAGATGCCTTTTTTTCTAGAGTAAATAAGTTTAATTTGGTTAGACTTTCTTCATAACTTAGGCCCTCCATTCCCTCTACAAGTGAGAAGTCAGCCCAGTGCTCTAAAAACCCAAACCCCACCTCAGTGCACCACCTTTCTAGCCACTCATTAACCTCCTTAAACTCTTTCTGTCTCTCTGGGGTAGCATCTCGGAAATGCTACCATGGAGGTCCTTGCCTGAGGCTTATTTCCTAGATCTATAAAATCAGTCTTTAGGACACTCTATCTTTCACTTACTTTGTCATTGGTACCAATATGTATCAAGACTGATGGTTAATTTCCAGCCCCTCCCAAGAATTTTTGTACCAGATGCATAACCTGCTTAACACGAGTACACAGGCGACAGCAAACTGTTCGATTGCTGAGATCCGGGGTACAAATTACCCTGTCTACCTTCCTATCTACAGCCAAAACCTGTCTGTTTCTCTGCCTTTTCTGCCCCCCCCCTCTCCTCCAGCAGGGCTGTTCTCCCGGCTGTTAGAGGGAACAGTTCTATCTGTCATTGCTATTCCTGAATGGACATCCCCAACAGTTTCACTCGATCTGGCAAATCTGTTGGTGTTTGCCAACTCAGAACTGGCCCACCACCACTTCCTGTTCCCCTGTTTCCCCTGGTAACTGTAACCCAACTACCTTCCTGGTCCACCTTCCGTGCTAGGCCCAGCTAAACTGTGCTCTGTGAGCACCAACCCCCTGTCCAGTGGAGCAATAACACTAAATGCTGCAAATCTCCTTTCCAGTTCTCCAATTTGAGATTAGAAGCAACCTGTCACAGAGTTACAGACCCTGGATCAGCAGTTCCAGCAGTGCATACATGTAGCAGGATGTATACTGGGTGAGGTTGCCATTGGACTGACTCATAATTGCAAAGCAATATATCTGTATAAAACTTGTTTTTCTGTGCCTTAAAAAAATATTTTTTCCCCTTCTCCTTTACCCTTCTTTCTGCTTCTTTCTTCTCTTTTCTGAGCTACAATTTCCTCCCTTTTCTTTGAACTTCCTCCTTTTCTTTAAACTCCCACACTTATGCTATAACTTCACTTTTACTAGAACTGTTCACCAGCTTCCAAGATCGCTCCTTCTCCTGTTTAAATGAGATTCTGACTACTCACTCACCTATACAATAATCAGTGCACACCGAAAAAAGCAAAAACACCCTTATTTACTATTAGCCTTTTCTAATTACTCTACAGGTTCCCCCCTCCAACTGCATGGATCTCGGGTCACTCTTATATCCATTGTGCCCAGAGGACCGCTGCAGTGAAGAACAATGTGATATAACTGGGGCTTGACAGAAATGAAATAATATTTAAATGGTTTGGCATGAATGAAGTGGGAGTGTGTGGGTAGAGAGGTAGCTCAGAATGCTAGGATGGCGGGCCCTCCAAATATTTTGCTCACACATGCTGGGGGTAATGACCTTGGTTTCATGCCCCTTAAAGATCTAATTTCACACAAGAAATGGGGTGTTGATAGGAATCTGCAGCTATTTTCAAAGATTTACATAATATGGTCAGAAATAGTCGCTTTAATTGGTGCCCTCTCATTCACAATAATATTATGGCAAAATCAAGTTAAAAATGAAATAAGACAATGGCCAGTCATATCAAAAATAGATGTAGGTCATGCCTTTGACACACTGATCTAGAAGGTCCTGAGAACGGGGCCCACTTAAATTAATTGGGGCTTCACCTTTTTACCTTTGCCATTAAGTAGAGCATTCTTAAGACCATGGCATCCCTGTAGATGGCTTGGAGTGCACTTAGTTTTGGGTGTTTGTTTCCTTCTGTTGGAGGGTGGGTGCACTGTGTTGGCGGTGTGCCTGTGTTGGGGGTGCTTATCCCAGTTGGTTACTGAGCAGCGTGGTGCACTCATTCTGGTTGTACTTCTGGGGCCCAGTAAGAAGAGAGGGGAGGAGAGAAAAGGGGGGAAATTAAGAATGTGAGAAAGATAGAAAAATAATATGGTGAGATAGAAGGGATGAGAAAGGATGCAAGTGAAAGGGGAAAAGGACGGGGAGAGAAAAATGGGAAATATAGAAAAGGGGAGGCAGAGAGGAGGGGGACTGAGAGGGTGGGGAGAAGGGGAGAAAGTGTAGGTGGAGAGAGGAGAGGGGAAGATAAGGGAAGAAATGAAGAGAAAAGGGAAAGAAGGGAGGAGGAAGAAGAGTGGGGAAGAGAAGGAAGTGGTAGAAAGAAAGGAGGGGAGAGAGAGAAGAGAGTTAAATGGAGAGAAAAGGAGAGGATGAATAAAAGAGGGAGAAGGGCAGAAGTAGGGGGAAAAACAGAGAGAAGAGGAGTAAACCTAGAAAAGGGGTAGATAGGAAGGAGGTGGAGCGGGGGGAAATAAAAGGCTGAACACTTAGAGTAAAGAGCATATGTTTCTTTATTGTGCATAGACTATTACAGTATGCAGTATAAAAATATCAGGTGTGTGGCCGGCTCTGTCTGTGTCCTGGAATATCATGGAGCTTGGAAGCAGGGTGGGCAGAAAAATACAGCTTTTAATCAATTCTTAATAAAATAAAGTACATAAAAGTAAAAAAAAATGTATAAGTATATCATAAAATCCAGTAACCTTCTATGTCCCTTTAAATGTCACCTTTAAACCAGAAGTGAGAAATGTTTATGTTCTTTCACATAAAACAAGTAAGCTTTCCTTTCCTGGTTTTATGCGGTTGTGAAGAAAACCGAAGAAGTGGAAGGAATAAAGTAATACCTGAACGGAAAGAAGTCGGTTGGTATGTGCAAAATCATGTACAGAAGGTGATATAAGTATGAGCAATAAACTGAGAGGCATATGGAGCTTGGCAGCTTACAATTACCTGTCAACCAGTTATGTACTGAAAGAAGATAGCTAATGAGTGATGAATTGTGTTCTATGGATGGTTGAGCATGCAGTCCAACTGTTTTGAAATTATGAAAGGAGATGGTGTCAGATGATTTAAAATGTAAGGCTTTTAGATCTGGTCTTTATAGATTGGGATAGTTTCATATACATGAATATTACAGAAATAGTAATGTAACTTAATAAATAACAGCCTGATGAAGCAACCTTGCATGTGAAATTCATGGGTAGTGCGTAGGAGGGGGGACAGTGACATGTTTTTTCAGTACAAAGATTGGAGTAGGAGAAAACTTGCTCGGTCCCATAGTGAAAACATGGTCAGAGTGTTGGTGTATCCTGCTTTAACAACAAGAGTGAGTTACAATGGAGGCAGCATTGGAGTCCATGAGGCACACATTATTAGATATAAGGTTGTATTTAAATGTAAGTACTATTACTTTTAGTCACATTAAATACATTATTATTTTATTATCTCTTAGTCTTGATCGCATTTTAATAGGACTTCTTGTATTTCTTAAAATGTCTTTTCTCAACATAGATTGTTATTATCAGCTCAACAGTCAATAATGTTGAATCTAATTACATTTACAGATAGAAAACATTAATAATATAAAAATCTCATTTTATTGTCAAAACAGTGCCACACTAAATATTAAAATTAGACAGTAGTTTTGACCAATAAGACCAAATACAAGAATTGTTATATTTTCCCCAGTAAATTATTGGGACATATAAATTATTGGAACAGGAATAAGATATTTAAAGCTTTAGGCCTATAATAATGTGTTTTACCACAAACTGTGGGCCTATATAAGTATCCCTAATCTTGCCTCAACAAAGGATATAATATGGAGAAAAAAGTAGAATAAAAAAGGGTTGATTAAAATATAATTGTCATTAATATTTTGTATTGGACAAACGCTTTCTGTGTTTATAAAGTGACACCGTAAAAATCATTATCTGGTACAATAGTAGAATATAATCACAAATATTGCAGATATTAAGAAGTAGCTACCTTGACACTACACACTGGTAACATATGTATTTGTTGTTAAGTACCAGTTAATTTACTGTACAACCAAAATAAGTCACTAAATTCCAAAAATTGTGTTTTGGGTATTTTCCTTGCCACATATTATTATGGTCACAAATAAATGCTGCCACTTATTACATCAAAACATATTTTTCCAATAATTTTAAGCTTGGAAACCCAAAAGGTATTACTTCATACCTATAATACACTTGTGTATATATATATATATATATATATATATATATATATATATATATATATATAAATATGTACATTTCCTTTTATTATGGTGTAAATTCCCTTAAAAGTACTTGGTACTCACTTGTCTTTCTCTTTCTCTGTGCGTGAAACAGTAAAAATTATTCCTCTTCCATTCTTCATAAGTTGATGTTAATAATTTATTAAATATGGTCATTTTTTCCAGTGATTCCTTTTTTTCCTGAACAATGTTGTTATTTCAAAGTACAAAGTTTTCCTTTACAATAAACTTGAAACAATCATACATTTTTATTAGACAATTTCAACTGCTTTCTTTCAACACACAGTAAAGGTAATTGTAACTTAAATATCCCATTCATTCATGTATTGAGTAGCAACAATTGTTTAACTAATTAAAAGAGTGTGAATCTGATTTTTGGTTTGATGCTTGTATTGTAATAGAGATTGTTGCATTGATAATATGCTCTATTTTCAATTTATATATTTAAATTGTGAATTGGGATTGAATTCCAAACCCAATTATTTAAATCCTTGAAAATATACTTAATTGAATCCATCCACTAGCAGTGTAAGCTCAGTTTGTAATTGAAGAAGAGAGAAAGGAAATAACACCTTTAGAGCTAGAGCTAGAGCCTTTAGAGCTAGAAGGCTGCCATCCAAATAGGGAACCTAAGGTCCTCGAGGTTAATAGATAGAATGTAGATTATTGATATGTAAAACATATCTTTTATTGTACATAATACAACAAAAGCTTAAAAACCTTAATTAAAATAGATACAAAACATCTAGTGGTTTCTTCCTTAAAATTATAGTATCTCAATGTATTCCTCTCTGGCTTTAGACAATCTCAAATATAAAGAAAACAACCATGGTAATACATTCTCCACATGCCATGTCACATTTAATCATCCAGTACCAATTTCAGATTCAAACATCATCACAAAATCCCTAATGTAAATCTACAAATTGATACACAAGAACACATTATTTCTATATTGCATATTACAGTCCAGTCCTTCTAAGGATCAAGTTGCTCAATAATTGATTGTTACATTTTTATTTTAAACATTCCATTGTGGTCTTTCTGAATGAATTTGTTTTAAATGCTACACCATTAATGTATTTATTGTAGCAACTATATAACAAGGATCAATTGTAGATTATTACATTCTTATGTTTTAAACATCAATATTGCCATTGATTGACTTGACAGAGAGTATATTTGTTACATCATTACATAGTAATCAAGGTTGAAAAAAATACTATCAGTCCATCAAGTTCAACCTTTTTAGATCTCATCTGATCTGCAATATGCAGATTAATTGTTAATTGATCCAGAGGAAGGCAAACAGAAAATATCCCAGTTAAACTTTGGCAATTGTCTCAAAAGGGGGGGGGGGAAATAATTCCTGATCCCAGATACTGGCAATCGGATATCTTTCTAGTTATCCAGGATAACCCTGAATGCCCATTTTATTTAAATATATACAATATTTCAGCATAGTTACTGTAAATCCAGAGTATCAGCTTTCAAATAAGCCCGTCGAATTACATCATCATTAAGGGACATCGCTGATGCTTGCCTGACGCATGTTTTGCATCAACTTCCACAAAGGCCACATTTCCAAAGAAGAGGAGTAGGTTTAAAAAGAGGTAAGTAGAATTAGTACATTATCCCTTTCTTTGCTTTTCTTTCTCCCTTCAGGATCTCCTTCATCAAGCTGGAGAGGTCCACTTTGGGAGTGCTTGTGGACAACCACCTAGGGAACAGAGCTCAATGCCAAGAAGCAGCTACAAAGGCAAATACAAATTAGCATGTATTAAGAAGGGTATAGAAGCCAGGGAAGCAAATGTAAATCTGCCACTATACATATTTCTAGTATGTCCTCATTTGCAATATGGAGTAAAATTTTGGGCACCACTTCATGAAAAGGACATTTTAGAGCTGGGAAAAGTACAGAGAAGGGCAACATAATTATTTACATAAATAAATCCAGGGTCAATACAAGGCTTTGTCAAGTAAACTTTTAGTGGCAGGAAGTTTGCACCTGACAAGAGGACATCCTTTGAGGTTAGAAGTAAAAATATTCCACCTTAAAGAAAGAAAAGTGTTCTTCACAGTAAGGGTGGTTAATCAGTGGAATTCTCTACCAAAGAAGATGGTGACAGCGGATTTGATAGATAACTTTAAATAGGGATTGGATATATTTTAAATAAAAAGGACATTCAGGGTTATTCTGGTTAATTAGAGAGGATGTATTGATCCAGGGAGGAGTCCGATCACCAGTATCGGGGGTCTGGAAGGATTTTTTTTTCTTTTGAGACAATTGGCAAAGTTTCACTTAGGTTTTTTTTCCGTTTGCCTTCCTCTGGATCAATTAACAATTAATCTGGAGATCTTAAAAGGTTGAACTTGACTAAAGTATTTTTCCAACCCCAATTACTAACTGTATTCTCATGATATGGCCAATGTGTTAATATGTTGTATTAAATCTACTCATGGAAGTGCTAGCTCATATGTTTTTCTTTACAATACTATCAGCCCTATTAAAGTCCCCAAACGTGAAAACCTGTAGCCTGTAATGGAGCCTGCTAGACTTACATTGGCCTCTTACAGCTACCCACAAACAATCTGCAAGTTACAGGTGGAAAAAACCTTTGGGCTGTCGAAATTGGAACTCCATTGAGGCAAATCCTGTGATCTGTCAAGCGCCTAAATGTTCCATTCGCAAATCAAACCCGTAAACCTCAAATGGAGCCAGAAAAGCCTACAGGTACTAGAGAGGACCCACAAGGGGTTAAAGTCCTTTACCTGTAGCAATGTAAATGCAAATATCAACACACTACTGTATTTTAAATTAAACGGAAAATTATGTGTGGTATTAAAATGAGTAGCCCAACATTCTCAAGATAGCAAAATCTGCAATATAAAATACTTTTTTACAGAATAGAATAGAATATTTACGATTTATTAATATTGCATTATTTCTGGAATGTGGGTCCAATCGTAACTCGTAATTCAAACCCGTAAGGGATTGAATCCTAACCTCCATTTTTCAGTGATGTAATGATGGTGATCTCTTTTAGCACTGGCTCTGTCTAAACCCATAACTATTGATCATATTCACGGCCGCATTCGCAATGTGCGCAAGTATGATTTACGGGTTTGAATGTTGCCCATGTTGTTCCAGGCTTAGCTAATTTAATCGCTCTGTAACTCTGCCTAATTTCAAGCCCGCAGGCTTTGCAGGTCTATTGGTGCCACTACAGCTTGGAATTTAATTTGGCTCCAGGTATTGATACATAGGCTGAATAAAACCATAGGAAGATGGGTTATTAACTATATATTTTTTAAAACCATATTTTACTGTTTGATAAATAAATTCCTTTGGGCCTCAATAAATCGTCCAAATTGTAGTTACTGTAGCCTGTATTGTAGCCCACAAAAGGATATTAAATTTAGCTACCCGCAATATATTTGCGAGCTACAGGCTGAAAATCACTGCAGCTTTCAAAATCGTAACTCCGACCCAGCAAAGCCTTTAATCTTACAAGCCCGCAAATGTTAAAATCGCTAAAATCATAAATCGCTATTAAATTGCTACAATTCCCCAAGCCTGCAATTGCCTTCAAACTCGTAAATGGCAAATGTAGCAATAAATCCTACAAGTACTAGATAGGACTCGCAAGGGGGTGAAACACCTGTTCTTAACACTGTAAAAAATCAATACTGGACTTTAAAATATGGGGAAAGTGATGTTAGACATTAGAATGAATTGCACAACAGTCTCAAGCTCGCAAATCTGCAATAACATTTTTTTGTTTTCTATTTTCTATGTTATATTGATCCCGGCAATCAATGGGTTAATACATATCATTAAACTCGCATGGACTAGAATAGTAAATTTATTTTTATTTTTTTAATATTGCAACATTTCTGGATTGCGAGTCTGAAAGTGATGATGTTGTGATGACGGTCTCATTTACTATTGGCTGTGTCTAAATTTAAATTCACTGGCTTGCTTAATTGATCACGCCCTGAAATGCTACATTTGGAAGCATGGTTTACGGTTTGGGATTTTGGCCATGTAGTTGCGGGCTTAATCATTGAATTGCTCTGTACCTGTTGCAAATTTCAAGCTTGCAGACTTACAGGCTGTATGAAGGCAACTGAGGGCTTAAAATTTAATGAGGCCCCTTGTATCCTACTGAGAAATAATGCTTGCTACCTACAAATACATAGCACAATATAGTTACATCATGACCCACATTTTATCCTTTACTTAGTAAAATACGAATATTAAGTACTTTAGCTTTTTTTTCAGCATGAAGTCAAATTAATACCATGTTTGCCTGCATATAAGTCACAATAAAACTTAAAAAAATGAAGACAAAACATTTTCTGTGTAAACTCTTTTGAAAATGCTAAGCTACATCAATAATTACAATAATTAATATACAGATTCTTGGCTTACAACAGGGGCGTCCATGTTCAGTCCTGCTGGCAGCACACAGGCCTTGATTGGAGGATTTCCTTTCTGTGCACAGTGGATTCAATAAGGATGAATGAATAAACTATAGTCTCACCTGGGTGCAGCAGGGATATCCTCCAATCCAGGCCTGTGTACGGCCCAGCAGGACCGAACTTGAACAACCCTGCTTTACAACATTGATGTATAAAGTTGGTTCTGCTATTGCACATTTAAAAGTATGAAGGCTACATTCTCTAAACTTCACTACTACTACTGTATGGTGGAGGGCTTCTATCGCTCTTCTGAGCACTATAAATGAAACGATTGTTGTGGTAAACTACCTTCCCACAAATTATTTCACAGGCTAGGAACCGGCCACACGCTGATGAGAGGGTAGATTTCTCGGCTTATGCATTATCCATCCTGGGCTTTGCTTAAATATGTGTAATACAGTAGGCATATGCTTAAAATGAGCCATGTTTGAAATGGTATTGGATTAAAGAGTGAAGCCTTTGCTGACACATTCGCATGTTCTTGCCGTGGTTCCCAGAGTGCAGTACAATAACTGCATTCCTTGGAATTTTGAGTAGGAAATAAGGTTTTTAACTAATTCTAGATTTTCAAATGTGAACACAAATGTGCTATTTATTTACTATATATATATATATATATATATATATATATATATTAATTTACTCATTTGAATGTATTTCATACTAGATGATTAATTTCAGTGCTTGTACAAGAGCACCTAAAAGGGACATGGAAATAATATTTTCTTAGTTGAATCAGTACGAGGGTACTTGATAATGTGTCACAGTCTATTTTCTTTTTTTTAAAAGGAAGGTCTCTGAGCACAAAAATATATTCATGTAACTGCTCTTGCCAGCATTTGAGATCTAAAGACTAAAGTAGGCTCTCTGCATTTCCTGTTAGGTTCAATGAAGCCGAAACAGGTTTTACTTAATATTTTTTCATATGAAAAAATCTTTTGTATTGTTAAAACCTGCTCTTTTAAATTCATTAAAAAACAGTGTTCCATGTCCCTTTAGGTGCAAATTCCATTTTTACGTTGTTGCAAGTATCCCTTTAAATAGTTTCCTTTAAATAGTTGTTCTTGTTAGCATTCTACTCACCTTCTCTTTCCTTCAACCAAGTGTGGGGGCTATTTAATTTAGAATATACGTATATTACAGGCTACTTCTTCTTCAATGTCAAAATCTTAAAACTATTTACTGCAGTTATTAAAAATATAGATCAGACATAATACAAACATAGTGAATGTGTTTTGTACTTTTTAAAGAAATCTCCATCATTTCAATATATTTAATTAAATTGTTTTGTATTTGCATGATGAATTGTACAAGGTCTGCATTCAAATGAAATTTCTAGTGATTTTCTTTCATGTACAAAATATATAATTTAGTGAGAGGCTATACTTTTAAACTCAATCTTTCTCTGTTCTTTTTACTGAAATAGAGGCTGTCGGGAAGGTACTAAATCATTTTCTTTTTTTTATGTAATGTACCTTGTAGAACAAGACTTCAATCAGGTTCTTTATAACCAACCTACAAGCACTATCTTCTGTGCAGTCGTTTTTCAGTTTAAATGACCTATCACCACTATAAATAAAGGCATATGCCAATGTGCATAGAGTAAAAATTTCTATATACAATTTAAATATTTTACTTTTCAACACTTGCTTTGGTAATAAATTACTTTATGTCAATATGTTTCTGTTTTTACTGCCTTTGGTAAATTATTTTCTTTCATTTTTGTAGTCTTTGTTGTTATAATGGCCCTATTTACTAAGGGTGAACGATTGGAGATGTCAAATCTGGAAAGGTTCTCAAAGTGTTCTCCAAATTACACCTTTTAGTATATCTCTGTTTTTAAAGGGACATGCTTCATTGGGCCAGTTAATTAAGTGAATGGAGCCGTGCCGGAACAGTAAGAGCTCCCTGTCAACTTGGTGAAGCATAGACGCTTTATGGTGTATCTAATATGAGAGCTGTAAGGAAAAGAGATACTATGAAATAGTGTAGCAGAAGAATAAGCGACTGCGATTGTGAATGCACTGCAGAACCCATAGTACTTGTTAGTTTATACATAAAAGAAAAGCAACTTATCAAGTAAACGTAGTTAGAATTACATTACATTAAAATGAGGAAATTAATTTATTAATATATATATATATATATATATATATATATATATATATATATATATAGTAAATAAATAGCACATTTGTGTTCACATTTGAAAATCTAGAATAAGTTAAAAACCTTACTTCCTGCTCAGAATTCCAAGAAATACAGTTATTGCACTGCACTCTGGGAACCACGACAAGAACATGCGAATGTGTCAGCAATGGCTTCACTCTTTAATCCAATACCATTTCAAACATGGCTCATTTTAAGCTGCCCTAGAGCCATTGTACACTCTCCAACCCAGTTACTACCCTTCCTTTATATTTCCTATATTCAAATTATTAGACAAAACTTTGCATACAAATCATAGGTGTTATGTATGTGTATATCTCCTGTAAATTAGAATATGTCAGGTACATTTAAAGATGCACATATCATTCCATGGTATCGCTTCTGCCATATTCAGCCTTCTGCCCCCTGAAAATGTGCTGCCTTGTGGGCCTAGGTAGAAAAACACCATTTTCCTTAGGAGAGAATTAAAGAGAGGAATGAAAAGCTATAAATATTGAATGTAGAGGCACAAAAGGAGCAACTAAATTACAAAATTGCATTTACCTACAGGTAACTTACATTAAAATGTATACATTTTACTTATCAGTTAGCCTTTCTGATACACTAACTAAGGACAGACTGATATTTCTTGTTGGAGATGATTGTCAATAATTGGTAATTATATGTGGGAGTTTTAAATCTATTGTCCTCAACATGGGCGTATGAGCCTAAAAAATCCGGGGGAGGGATAAAGTTTAAAGAGCCAAAAACACAGCGCCCTGAATACTGCAATTCAATTCTACTCATAGGACAGGCAGCCTCCAAGGGAAGAGAGGGTAGGCCAACCAACAATTATAAAGAAAACATATATTGTGCACTGAGCAATATAAACATAACATTTCAGAATATCAAAGGAACAGTGCTTATCCACAACCAATGGAAACAATCATCTACGGCCTCATTCAAATGCGATTAGGACAATTGAATAGGGCTCTATTCAAATGCAATTTGGCCAATTGGATAGGGCTCTATATAAGCACATAGCATATTTTTTTTACATACGTTTTTAGTTAGTGAAGACCTTGCTTTTGGTTAGAAGTTCACTAACTAAAAACTTATGTAAAAAAAATATGCTATGTGCTTATATAGAGCCCTATCCAATTGGCCAAATTTCATTTGAATGAGGCCCCAAGATTGGCTGAAAGATGAGCTACTATCCTGAAGATAGAAACCTCCGTAAAGTAAATCAGCATGATGAAAAATAACTTGGAGAAAAGGGAAAAAAGGGGAAAAAAAACAGAAAAAAAAAAAAGATGAAGTAAGTTTAGGTTATTTTAATACATACATATTGTACTTACAAAACATAATAAATGGTTATCTACTTCATAATAAAAAAAGTCAATTATTTAGCATACAATATATGTTGAACCTCTTTTTAATGTATATATTATAGCAGAGTATTCATACATTTGTGAGGTTTAATTTAAAAAAAAGTTATAGATGTGTATTATGTCAGATAATTTACTTTTTTACTATTAAGTAGATAACATTTGGTTAATCTCATGCCCTGTGGCTATACTCTGTGATCTATGTATCTTAAGAAGACATTTGTGTGTACAGTCACAGATTGTGGATATATTTCTGCAGTTTTTTTATGTTTTGTAGGTACAATCTTTCTTGTGTATTAAATAACATATACTTATGTCATGTATGTAATAAAGTTTTGCTGTTTTTCACCTATTTTTTTTAATAAGATAATGTGTTGAGAACCAGCAGAGATAAAATAAGGAAGAGAGAGAGAAAGAGAGAAATAGACAGTAGAAAGATAAAGGTAGAAATGGAGAGAGATGAAAAAAGAAAGTAGTATGTTACAGAAAGAGTAATATATAACTGGAATGGTCTTCCAGTGGAAGTGGTAGAGTCAAACACACAGTTAAGGATGTGAAGCATGCCTAGGATAAGCTTAAGGCCACATGAAGACTTAATAAGCTAGACTTTTGAGTTGATAGCATGCACAAGCAAGAAAAAAGGCAAGAAAAAAGTAGGAAGAAATAGATAAACAAGGAAGAGAGAAAGAAGGGAGAGGAAAACACAGACCTGTATTTGTGTTGTGGTCATGCATGGCTTGGAATCTACTGCTCATGTTTTGATAACGTACCACTATCATATCCCTGCATAACACAGGGTTTCCCCCTTCTCACTTCTCTCCAGTTGTAATCACTACATGATACTTTACCAAGTGATAATAGTGTGAGGCTAGGTGGGATATGGGTGAGGAGGGAAAAGAAGGGGAAGGGAAGAGGAATTAGTGAAGAGCAAGAATCAGAAAGCTGAAAGAGCAGGTAGAAACTGAAAAGGGGGAAAGTGAAGAATGAAAAAACAGAATAAAGAAAAGAGAGTAGAAGTGAGTTGGAAAGATATGAATCAACTGTATCTACTGAAAGACTAAAAAACAACATGCAAAAGTCAGGTGTTGTGGTGCAAAAATACATGATTGAAAAAGTATACTAGTCATTTTGTATTACAATGTTGTGTGTACCTTTGAGCAAATACTGTTTCTGCTGCATCTTGGCAGTCCATTGCATCATTCAGGGTTGCAGTTTAAAGGCTTTGCAGGGTCAACATTTTCTTGGGAGACACCTACCGCTCCGTAGTGGTGGTGCCCTCTAGTGGCAAATTCCGTTAATGCATGATTAAGTCTAATTTTGCTATTTTGTGTATCCCCAGTTCATATATTCTGGGGTATTGATTCCCCCCCCCCCCCCCCCCAATCCCCCTAGTTCCTACACCCCTGGTCTTCAATGTAAAACCATATAAAAAAAAAGAAAACTTTAACCACTGTATAGCACTTTGGAAAATATGTTGACTTGTTACAGACAAAGGATAATAAAAATAATAAAGTTGCTCAGGCCTCAGACTGTGATATATCTAATCAGCATGGGTTTGAGCATGCCAAGAAGCTTCTTTTCTTTTTCACATGATTCTATATTGTAGGTCCCAAAAAGATAATAGGCAATTGCTGGCATTTATACACCATTAGCAAAAGCTATATTTTTGTCCTTAGTGTATGGATATCAGAAAGATAGATTGACAGGTAAAGATTAAAAATGTTATGCAGTGGCATAGCTGGGGGGGGGGGGGGCGCCCAGGTCGTCACCTCTTTGTGGGTGGCAAAAATGCCCCCTCCTGCCTCCCACCGCCTGGCTCTGATGCTCCCTTCCCCCGGTCCCCTGCTCTCTGCTCTTGTGTCTGCTGGCAGGGGGGAGAGTTAGCAGACCTGGCAGCATGGAGCAGGAGGTAAGAGACAGGAGAGAGGAAGAGGCATGGAGGGAGAGGCAGAGGGAGAGAGGCAAGGGGAAAGAGGAAGAGACATGGAGGCGAGAGAGACAAGGGGAAGACATGGGGAGAGGGAAGACATGGGGGAGAGGAGGAGGTATAGGGAGAGGGGGAGATATGGGGGAGAGGGCAAAACAAATGGCAAGAGGAAAAGGCAAGGTGGGAGAGGATGATGGAGAGAAAGAGAGAGGGAGAGAGAAAGAGGGGGAGGTAGAGAGTGGGGGAGAGAAAGAGAGGGAGAGAAAGAGAGGGGGAGAGAGGGAGAGATAGAAGAGGGAGAGAGAGGGGGGGAGAGAGAGTGAGGGGGGGAGAAAGGAACAAGAAAGAGGGGGAGAGAGAGAGAGAGAAAGAGAGCAAGAGAAGGGAGGGGGAGAAAGAAATATAGAGGGAAAGATGGAGAGAAAGAGAGGGGGAGACATGGGGAAGAGGGGAAGACATATGGCAAGAGGAAAAGGCAAGGTGGGAGAAGAAGATGGAGAGAAAGAGCAAGGGAGAGAGAAAGAGGGGGAGGTAGAGAGAGAGGGAGAGAAAGAGAGGAGGATAGGGAGAGAGGGAGAGAAAGAGAGGGGGAGAGAGGGAGAGAAAGAAAGGGGAGAGGGAGAGAGAGAGGGGGAGAGAAGTGAGGGGGAAGGAAGGTACAAGAAAGAGGGGGAGAGAGAGGGGGAGAGAGAGAGAAAGAAAGAGAGCAAGAGAAGGGAGGCGGAGAGAGAGACATAGAGGGGAAGATGGAGAGAAAGAGAGGGGGAGAGAGAGAAAGAGAGGTGAAAGGAAGAGAGAGAACAGAGAAAAAGGGGGAGAGGAAGAGAGGGAGGGAGATAGAAAGAGAGAGAAGGGAGGGGAAGAGGGAGAGAGACATGGAGAGAGAGGGGGAGAAAGAGAGGGGAAGAGAGAGGGAGAAAGAGAAAGAGGGGGGATAGAGATAGAGGGGGAGGGTGATAGAGAAAGAGAGAGGGAGGAGAAAGACATGGGGAGAAGGGAGAGAGAGAGAAGGGGATAGAGAGAAAGAGGGAATGTGAGAGAGAGAAGGGGATATATATAAATATATATATATATATATATATATATATATATATATATATATATATATAAATATATATATATATATATATATATATATATATATATATATATATATATATATATATATACAGTGGATATAAAAAGTCTACACACCCCTGTTAAAAAGTCAGGTTTCTGTGTTGTAAAAAAATGAGACAAAGATAAAAAATGTCAGAACTTTTTCCACCTTTAATGGGACCTATAAACTGTACAACTCAATTGAAAAACAAACTGAAATCTTTTAGGTGGAACGAAGAAAAAGAAAAAAGAAAAATAATGTGGTTGCATAAGTCTGCACGCCCTCTTATAACTGGGGATGTAGCTGTGTTCAGAATTAAGCAATCACATTCCAAATCGTGTTAAATAGGAGACAGCATACACCTGCCATGTAAAGTGCCTCTGATTAACCCCAAATAAAGTTCAGCTGCTCTAGTTGTTCTTTCCTGAAATCTTCTTAGTCACATCCCACAGCAAAAGCCATGGTCCACAGAAAGCTTCCAAAGCATCAGAGGGATCTCATTGTTAAAAGGTATCAGTCAGGAGAAGGGTACAAAAGAATTTCCAAGGCATTAGATATACCATGGAACACAGTGAAGACAGTCATCATCAAGTGGAGAAAATATGGCACAACAGTGACATTACCAAGAACTGGAGCTCTGTCCAAAACTGATGAAAAGACAAGAAGAAAACTGGTCTGGGAGGCTACCAAGAGGCCTACAGCAATATTAAAGGAGCTGCAGGAATATCTGACTACTAAAGTACTGGCTGTGTGGTACATGTAACAACAATCTCCTGTATTCTTCATATGTCTGGGCTATGGGGTAGAGTGGCAATATGAAAGCCTTTTCTTACGAAGAAAAACATCCAAGCCAGGCTACATTTTGCAACAACACATCTGAAGTCTCCCAAAAGCATGTGGGAAAAGGTGTTATGATCTGATGAAACCAAGGTTGAACCTTTTGGCCATAATTCCAAAAGATATGTTTGGTGTAAAAACAACACTGCACATCACCAAAAGAACACCATACCCATAGTGAAGCATGGTGGTGGCAGCATCATGCTTTGGGGCTGTTTTTCTTCAGCTGGAACTGGGGCCTTAGTTAAGATAGAGGGAATTATGAACAGCTCCAAATACCAGTCAATATTGGCACAAAACCTTCAGGCTTCTGCTAGAAAGCTGAACATGAAGAGGAACTTCATCTTTAAGCATGACAACGACACAAAGCATACATCCAAATCAACAAAAGAATGGCTTCACCAGAAGAAGATTAAAGTTTTGGAATGGCCCAGCCAGAACCCAGACCTGAATCCGATTGAAAATCTGTGGGGTGATCTGAAGAGGGTCGTGCGCAGGAGATGCCCTTGCAATCTGCCAGTTTTGGAGTGTTTTTGCCAAAAAAAGAGTGGGCAAATCTTGCCAAGTCAAAATGTGCCCAAAAAGACTGAGTGCTGTAATAAAATCACAAGTTGCTTCAACAAAGTATTAGTTTAAGGGTGTGCATACTTATGCAACCATATTATTTTATTTTTATATTTTTTCTGCCCTCTACCTAAAATATTTTAGTTTGTTTTTCAATTGAGTTGTACAGTTTATAGGTCACATTAAAGGTGGAAAAAGTTCTGAAATGATTTATCTTTGTCTCATTTTTTTACAGCACAGAGACCTGACATTTTAACAGGGGTGTGTAGACTTTTTATATCCACTGTATATATAATGTTCGCAGTGGGGGGAGAATCAAACTCAGGGACAGCCCCAGGTGGCAAAAACCCTATCCTACATCACTGTGGGCAAGCTCTTTTTATCACTCCCATTGTGAGATTAATTAATGGAAGAGAGGGAGGTTATGTATACATAATTTATGCTTACAATACACAACTTTCAAGCTCAATTATATTATTCTCCCACTTAAAATTGTAATAACTATTTGTGACTATATATATATATATATATATATATATATATATATATATATATATATATATGCACTTTCCATTTGTGCAATAACATGGGCTTTTGCAGTTTAACTTTAAGAGATATCAAAACATACATGAAAAAGTGTTACTCAGGATTTTGTATTATTTATTTGGTTTTTGAAGTAAGACTATTTTGTATGCTGAAGGAGAGAGCTTTGCTTTGGGAATACACTGTTTAAATTGTAGCTTTGTTTAACATCTGGCTTTATCTCCAAAATCTCTTCACAAATGTTATCTTTTCCCTTGAGCTTGTTTCATCTTATATCAGTAAAAAGAACTTGGGTTTAAGTCAGTATTGATCTACATCACCTTTTCCGTAATAGTTTCTACCTATTTAACACATTCAATGCTTAAAGAGACACTGAAAAGTCTTTAAAATATAAGCCAAAGCAAAGTTTTTTTGTTAAAATCAGAAATATATTTTTATATAATAGCTATATAATGTAATTAGATCAGTTTGTTCCTTTTTAATGGCTGGTATAATTAATTAAGATAATCTGTCACTTCAACTAAAGAAACAATAAAGGAGAAGGAGGGATCAGAATGGAATTAGTTGCAGATTCCAGATCCTATCTCGGTTTATACATGCTTTATTTTTTTTCTCTTACACAAAATGTATTAATTTCAACTAATAACTTAAATACAGTTCCTAAAACATGTTATCCATGTCCACTTAATAAAAGAAGAAGTTTTAGATGAACATGTAGTTCAGAGTAAGGAATCCGATAATGTGATTAACAGTAATTTTACATTTCTCTTACTAGAGAACGAGATAGATGTATGTTTCCCAAATTAAGTTTTTGTTCTAAAGTCATGATGGTCTGTGGGGACAAAAAAAGGTTCACATAGAACCCATAACCCCCCATATTATATGAAATTATATACAGTATAATATAATTTTATGTTTCTCTTTATTTAAAAAAGTGTATCCATTTTTACTAGAGAATGAGCCTCAAAACGACTTCCATATAACCCATAATCCCTCATATAATCATAAAATACTCTACCAATATTCTAAAATCACTCCTCGATATCTGTAACACCTTTCCCTAGCCCCAAGATTCCCCTACAGCACTCTAAAGCCCCCATTCAAATGGCCAAATTGAAATTACTGAAACACGTAATGTAGCCCATAAAAGGTTATTGATATTTAACTGGCCTCTTCTAGCTACCCGCAATTGATTTGCGAGTTACAGGCTCAAATGCACTGCAGTTTTCAAAAACGTAACTGCGTCCAATCTACTTTTTTGATGTTTCAAGCCCGCAAATGTTACCAGTGCTAAAAACGCAAAATCCATATTCAATTGCAACAATTCATCAAGCCCATAATTGCCTTCAAACTTGTAAATGGCAATGTTTAAAAAATGTATACAAGTACTAGATAGGACTCGCAAGTAGGTTAAACATCTGTTCATAACACTGGAAAAGCAAATATAACCACACTAATGTACTTTAATATACTGGGAAAGCAATGAAAGACATTATAATTAAATGCACAGTAGCATCAAGTTGAAAATCTGCAATACATTTTCTTTTTCTCTTTTAACAGTTAAAACCAACTGCACACGCTTATCTATGTGTGTATTCATCCAGCTTTATATCAGCAGCCACACCCATAAACCAGGAGCAGTCTTGAATCAGCTGCACTTGGTGCAACTAATCATCTGCTCAGGAAAGTTCACTCCTTCATTCCTCCTGGTGAAAAGAGCTTTGCAAAGGCTGTGGCTCACATAAACCCATTGAATAACTTTGTCACAATATATTATATTATATTAGAATACATCACAACATCAAAGTAACCTTAAGGAAAAAAGGGTAACTATCTTTTATATCAGCCCACCTTTCTGCCCCAGAATGGAACATCGAAATAAGCCAATTTTTGTTGCTGAATTAAACGACCATATTTTAAAAATGTGCTCTTTAAAAAAATAACTTTTTCCCTTCTTTTATTATCATTTTGTATTGAAATTATACAGATACACAAAAAGAACAAAGAAGAAAGAGGGAACAAATAATATTTTACAAGTCAAGCTTAATCACAAGGTGAAAAAATAGGGAGAAGAGTTTCCTTAATCTATTGTTACAATAGTACCAGGATACATTTCCCAGTTTTTCCATTTGGAAATCAAGTAAGACAATAAAGGATTTTACTCAATGTAAAAAATGGTAAATGTTTTTAAAATGTAAATAAAAATGACAGCATAATGTCCTGAGATAGGATGAAACTTTGAATGCACATGAAATTTGTATCTGCACAAATTTTCACTTCTGTATTAAAATTCCATTAGGAAAAATTCTAGTAGGAAAAATGTCAACTGTGTAAACTAACGATATTAGCTAATTCATATGCCAAAAGTATAAAACCATTTTGATGGAAAATCATACTTTTAGCAGACTCTGCTTTTGAGTGCCTGTATGTCTGTTTAGTACCTGGTAGCTATGGGTACAAAGCATGACACTTTGGATTGCAATTCCTTGCTTCTGGGCATGTGTAGGTACTTGTAATATGCTAAACACTCAATTTAGTGTCAACACGAATGCTTACACTCTCACACGACTAATAAACAGAAAAACATAATAGCAATGCAAGCTCCCTTGTACTCCATACCAGCATGCAGTACTGAAGAGATACAGTACACTATGATCTTGATTCAATTGCAAGGCTGCAGATTGCATCATACAGGCCGTAAGCCTGCAGACTTGAGATTTGCTACAATTACAGAGAGATTCAATTGAACAAGAACACAAGTTAAGAGGTGATGCCACAAGCCCTAAACCCTTCCAGCTCCCGCAAGCTGTTATGGGGCTGGAATAAAAGCGGTCCTCAGTTACAATCCAATCCCGTAGACAAAGAGAGGTTATAAAGTTCCTGCGTTGACTATGTTGTAGATTCTCACACAGGTCCCAGAGTTGGTGAGAGAGTAGGCGAATTTAAAAAAGTAGGATCTTGTGGTTTTATTCTTTTACCTTATTCTAACTACTTTTTATACTTAAATTTTGATTACACATATTTATAGATTACACATAACACAAATACACATATATTAAATAACACACATAGATACACATAGAGCTAGGTCACTCCATACACACACCCCCACCCTATACCCAACAAGAGAGGAGGTGGGTGGTGGCGGGGTGCCAATAGAGATAAGCACCCAAAGTTCTGGGTCAGAGGTGGAGGGGTGGTAGTTTGGGGGAGGGACAGGCCTCAGGGGCAGAAAAGGGATCAAATGCTCCCCATCCACAGTTGGAAGAGCAAGAGACTGGGGGCTAGCGCAGGGCCCCAAACTACACGCACAGGGAGAATGTGGTCCTGCTCTGTGCGATCCTTGAGCCCCACGCTACCCTTGCAGGGGGAAGAAAGTTAGGCCCGGGCATAGGGCCCAGGCCTGGAAGGAGGTTGCCGCCACAGTAACAGCAGTGGGCACAGCGGAAACGGGATGTACGGTCTGTGACGCACCGCTTTGATGACGTCCAGGCTAGGGTGAAAAGGATGATGTCCGAGAAGACTAGTCAAGCGGCAGCAGCAATTGGTGGCCCCAAAGTGACAGGGTCGCCAAGGATCTATTGAGCCAGTTGCCCACCACTGGAGCTTCAGGCTTGGTGGACCAGCAGGATCCAGCCTCCATGTCAGGTGAATATCACATACACCAACATGACACCACATGTACAGCACACAGACTACACATGTACATGATGACCAACAAGGGCACTGACACGTCAGCTCTATGGAATAAACAAGGGATAGATCGATCAGTCATGTGTCATTAAATTCATGAAGCTGACAAATCACTGTCATTCGTGGGCACAACCACAGTAATCAACCAATAGAGAGTCCATGTATGGGTGTGCCACGAACAATCAAGATCAAGGACCAATAAATAGATCACATATATTAAATTATATCTACTCATAGTTGCAATTAAGAGAATAATCTAGGTTCAAGCCTAGATGTGAGATAGTTAGGAACATACATCATACTTAAAACATATACCTTTCTTTTATCTTTTTCAGCTTCCAGGAGGTCTGGTTCCAGTGGTGAGCCAGAGGCTGGGGCATCGGCTCCATCGCTGCAGGACACCTGGGAGGAAAGAAGAGGAGCAGAGGGCCCTGGTTTGGAGGAGGAGGATATCATCTGGGCAGTGGGGTCACCAGCATGACCATCAGCCGCACCGGTGGCATTTGACCCCCTCTTCCAGAGACTAAGCCACCACCTCCTCCTCCCCCCAGCAGTGCGTTTGACTGGCCACCACCACCACCAGGCACACCACTACCACCTGAACTATTAAGCCACCTCCTCACCAGGCAACACCCACCACCCCAGGGACCTCCATCCTCATCATCACCAAGCCAGGCTGCTCAGGTGGAGATGTTGGCCATCATGGTATGTCTGCAGGGGATCCGGGCCAGCATCTCCGCCAATCACACGGAAATCATGCGCAGCCTGGCCAGTCGCAATAGGAAGAGAGGAGGCACCATCTGATGTTGTACCTTGCTGGTCTGCTCAGGATAGGGGTGGATCACAGAACAATATAGCAAGTAACTGCAGATGCCAGCACCACTATTTGGTCCCCAGCCACACCTCTTCAACCCCCGAAGCATCCTCCACACACCTACCGCTCAGCCACTCCACTCCTCCCCCCCATGCCTCCTCCACCACCACTGCCACCAGCACCGAAACTGCTATTTCCGCTTCCTCCTGGGGGGATGCTTCCCTCTGCCCCACCACCAGGGAGACGGTGGCCAGCCACAGGGGATTGGGACCCTGATGCAAGGCGGAGGAGGATGTAGGGGCTGCACATATTTGTTTGCCTTCTTAACAGCACTCCTCAGTGACAATCTATTGGTCAAAATGTTAACATAATCTAGCCTGGCTACAGAGTATAGGATCATGGCCTTTGTAATGGTGATATTTTGTATGCAGATGGCTACCTCCCATCACATGGTCCATGATCCTCTTCTCTGTGGACACCTAGGGTTCTTTATAATATTTCACCAATTGAAGGTCACAGAGGAATGCTGCTGAGAAGAGATGCTGTAGTAACTATATTTTTAGGGCCTTATTTTGCAGGTGTTTATTTTGTTTTTGTTTTAGGCACAATTCAGATCCATGAAGGCATCTTCTGCATCTGCAAGCATTGTCAAAAAAAGGAAGCAATTCTAAGATATTCCCTGTGCCTCTCAGGTAGACATTCCTTCAATGACAGCCCCCCCCCCCCCCCCCCAATAACATGAAGCTCCCACAATATCAAAGCAATCATACATCCAGATATCTAAGCTATGGAGGTGGACTTGCAAAGTCTCACAATGGCATGTTAATGAAAGCCAGCATTAATACATGCACTAGAGAAGCATGGGATCCTGTTCTCAATATCAATATGAGAACAGATCCTTGTGTCTGACTTTTGTGTCCTCTCCGTATTAATAGGTATTTTCCCCATATTGCTGATATCATGAGTATCCTTTAACATGTGCTAACAGTTGTATAGCTGATGGATGTGATATCAATGTTGATTAACAATATCATATGTAGAAGGTGATAGTACACCTTAACCACTGGCGCTGGTCAGAGCTAACCATTTATTTTGAGATGAAAAATCATTACTAATGGTCATGGCCAGTGAAATATCCTGAGAACTAGCCAATGGTTAGTAATGCTTGCAGATGAGAATCAGGGAGTTGGTATATTGTTACAGTTACAGTATTTTTATCCTTCTCTGCCTTTTCTTTTGACCACCCTTTTTCAGTGTTTTTTTTTATAGGAACACACTGTATGTGTGAAACTGATTTGGATGAGATAGTCCAGATGTTTATGTGTCTGTTTAATTGAGCAGATATTAACCAAAAGTAAGTGCTTAGTGCATTACTGGTTACTTTGATTACATGGAGTGATTTCTGATGATCCTTTTTTTCATCAGATTCCGGTTGCAGTGGTGTAGTGACTACATTTGACCCTGGTAGGTGCTATGCATCATAAATATTCTAGACTATGGGGCTCATTCAATTGAGCAATTGTAAGTTACTGGAGCCAGTAATGGAGCCCGTAAACTAATTTACTAAAATCAATACTGCTCTGTAAATGACAGGGAAAGCGATACATTAGATAACAAATACATCACAACCTGGCAAATCGGTAATAAAAATATAAATATGTTTATGTGTCATTTTAGGGTTATATCGATCACAGGAATCAATGTGTTAATACATATCAGGCCAGGCCACCCACATGGACTAGAACAGTATAAGCATACATTTTTATTATTTTGTCTTTTGCGGGTTTACAAGTTTGATCAAATATGGGACCTCTAAACACTAATTGATTGACATGTAACCTCCATGTTTTACTGACGTAATGATGACAGTTTAATTTTCTATTGGCTGTTTCTAAATGGGTAGTTACGACCTTGCTTAATTGATCATGTTCACTCTCTGAAAAGCTACATACAATTGCATGGTTCATGGTTTCGGCTTTCGGACCATAACTTGCGGGCTTGTTCAATTGAATTGCTCTGTAATTGTAGCAGAGTTCAAGCCTGCAGCAAGCACACAGACATACGGCCTGCATACCGTGAGTTGCGGCCTTGCAATTGAGTGAGGCTCCATCACATTACCCCCTTTAGGTATCGCCTTTTCCCTTAAAAACCTCTTGCCCTTCCGGGATCCACTCACACCACACCCATGATATTAATGCACAGTCTTGTACATTTCTGAGTGTGCTCTGTGTATGAAATAAAGCTGTGTTATACTGTTATCACTGTGTCAGTGTGTTTTCAATGGTTGGGGTTTTGGGACATCCACATACATCACATTTGTGTCATATTCCTATATCTGTAAACTAATGAGCCCTAGTTATTATGCAATATATTAATACATATAATAATATATAAAATAATGCTATATATATATATATAAATATATATATATATATATATATATATATATATATATATATATATATATATATATATATATATAGGGTTATTACACATGAGAGTTCCAATTTGTGATACAGTGGAATATCAACATACCCCTGAAGGCCTGATAACAATATAACAGGGGATAATTTAAATTGATTGATAGGAAAACACTTGATGGGATTTCACCAAATGATAATGGGTATACATCTTGGCACATGGTTGCCATCAATGGTGTGGGACTTTCCAGGATGGGCGTAGTGGAGATTGTCCCTTATAAAGGTGAGTTGGTTGTTGCTCCATGTGCCTCTGCACAGCCTTCATGTGTGTTTGCTGCCCTTCCTGATGGTTATGGGTTTAAGTAGATCAGTGTGGTGTATGTTCCCCTGCTCCCTTTCTGGATCGCTACCTTGTGGTTGTGAAGGGGCTTTTGTAATTCAATGAAGCTGTGAGCTATACCATGTAGGGTCACTCTAGGTGGGCAGGTCATAGCAGAGAGGTCAGACAAATGGCAGTCCACTGGAGAAGGAACTGGCACTCCAGTATCTTTCCCAAGCAAACCTTGTGGAAAAGCACAGACAGAGACACAGCTAAATGTGCCACAGTCCATTGGGTCACAGAGAGTTTAACACGACTGAAGGACTGAACAACCAAATAAAAAAAATCCCCTGGTACTTGATTTATGTCATGTGGTGGTGTACTTTGGCTACTATTTGTTTTCCCAATGTAGATGTGATGAGTGAGATGTATATAAGATGATCTTTGTATTTTTAGGGTCCACATCAGAGCCTCTGTGAGTGAGAAAGGGATAATATGGCAGGCAGTTTCTTTTTTTGTGTTGCAATTTAATCAGGTAGTGTGTCTTTAATAGCTTTCAACATCTTGCAGCATGACTTTTCATATTGGCATATGCATGACCTTTACAACATATGTGGGAATTGGTGTGCAATGAGTTCCATTGCTTTCCCCATAATTTAAAGTCCATTGGTGTGCTTTAATTGTCTTTCACCGTGTTAGAAACTAGTCTGTAAACCCTTTGCAGGTCCCATTTAAAACTTGTAATATTTTGGCCGACATTTGCTGCTTGCGGGTTTGAAAACAATTGCGGCCTTAAGTAATTGTAGCAATTGAATAGCGATTTGCAGTGTTAGCAATTGTAACATTTGCGGCCTTGACAGAGCAAAGACTTAGATAGGTTGTAAGTAATGGTCCAGAATCCATTTTAAAAGACCACGGGGAAATGCGCATCGGGCATGATGATCAGGCTGATATGGTAAGCACTTCCCCTTAACATTGAGAGAAGACCCTGAGGGAAAGTCTGGTATTTGTATAAAAGCTTGTATAGTGTTTACAGTAGTTTTTGAGGGCAGATTCAAATATATCTTTTAAACCTCCTGTTTTGAATCCCAGTGTCTCTATTTGCTTGGATAAGTTTGGTCTATGAAAAAGGATGACCACTCTACATTTTTGGGACAATTAGAGATTTATTTAGTAACCACAGCAACATCAGAGAGTCACCAGTCTCGTCAACTAGACTTGCCCTGCCTGTAGTTACTTTTCGGTATCGATCTCCTCCTCACTATACTTTAGTGGGATTCTCTTTTATATAGGGGTTATTTATAGTAGCTTCTACTTGCATCATGAGCCTGATATGTAATATATGTAAATATAATTGTTTTTTTAATTAATAAAGTTATTTGTATTTTCTTTAGTTTGTTGCTACATTTCACTGATAAATAGAGTCTTGGGTTTACCAGTGTTGGGTATCCATTATTGGGATCCAACTAACGGGCCAACCTATGTATTTATTTCAGCATCTTGCAGTATTCATGACCTTTACAACATATGTTAATTGGAAATTGGTGTGGAATGAGTTCCATTACTTTCCTCAAATTTTAAAGTCCATTGGTGGGCTTTAATTGTCTTTTGCAGTGTTACAAACTAGACTGTAAACCCTTTACAGGTCCCATTTCACATTTGCTGTTTGCGGGTTTGAAAACAATTGCGATTTGCGATTTTAGCGATTGTAATATTTGCGGCCTTGACAGATCAAATGGATGGGTTGTAAGTACCGGTTTTGACAACCGCAGGGATTTTCAGCCTGTAACCCGTAGGTCGTTTGTGGCTCGCTAAAAGATGACAAATGAATAGAAAATTAGTTAACAGGCTCCATTACGGGCTCGAGTAACTTGCAATTGCTCTATTGATTAAGGGCTTATATCAGTACCTAGGCATGAACTAAAAGTAAGATCTTATAGCATGCAGTATAATTTATCTTGTTGATCCATGCACACTATAGTAATACCTAAGAGACATTTTCTTAAATGCATGTTCTTTTAAATGCATGCTAGAAAATTTGAAGGAGAATGTTTCAAACATTAGAAAAAAAATCCTGAAAAATGAGAAAAATTTACATAAAATTGTCTCAGAAAAGCTGCTGAAAAATGTATTACTACTCTTACCATAGCTTTGTAAATGATAAAAAGCCTTGGGAAGCTGCTGCAAAATCAAAGTACCTTGTTTTTATTACCGTCATTTTGAATGTACAGAACAGCTAACAGAATTTATGAGCAGTCAACAAGATTTTCTATAGCTTTGAAAATGAAGCCTCTCAGTGTGGCCAAGAGAAGAGAATAGTGCAGCATCTTTGTCATACCTTCAAACAAGCTGTAGTCGAAAGCCAAAATCCATCCAATTTCTACTGCAAAGCAAATCACCTTTATATGCAGTATCTTAAAGTGACTTCCAGCCAATAAATGCCTCTATGCTAGGACTTAAAAATGTGTATTATGAAAATGGGCATGGAAACTTTCTGGATTTCATTAGGAATATAATATACCTATTTATCTATTTACCGGTAATTTGATGTACTTTTTTTTATTAAGACGTGCTATAAAAGCTCTGTTTTTCTGCCTACAATCATAGAATTTGTACCTGTTTGAGTCTGCTCTTTGTAGCTCTTGCAGCTCATGTATTCAAAGACTGCGAAGTGCAGTGTTTCTAATTAGCTTGTCAGTGACCTCTTTCAAGTAGCACGATGCAGAATGTTGGCACTGATTGGTTAGGGGAGAAACCAGCCAGGAACTGTTTGTAAAATTTTAGACAGTTTTAAGCACTTCTTAATAAAATATAGTACCCAGAGGTAGAGATATATACAGTATGTACAGTGTCTCACAAAAGTGAGTACACCCTCACATTTTTGTAAATATTTTATTATATTTTTTCATGTGACAACACTGAAGAAATGACACTCTGCTATAATGTAAAGTAGTAAGTGTACAGCCTGTATAACAGTGTAAATTTGCTGTCCCCTCAAAATAACTCAACACACAGCCATTAATGTCTAAAACGTTGGCAACAAAAGTGAGTACACTCCTAAGTGGAAATGTCCAAACTGGGCCCAATTAGAAATAGTCCCTCCCTTGTGTCATGTGACTTGCTAGTGTTACAAGGTCTCAGGTGTTAATGGGGAGCAGGTGTGTTAAATTTGGTGTCATCGCTCTCACAGTCGCTCATACTGGTCACTGGAAGTTCAACATGGCACCTCATAGCAAATAACTCTCTGAGGAGCTGAAAAAAATAATCGTTGCCCTACATAAAGATGGCCTAGGCTATAATAAGATTGCCAAGACCCTGAAACTGAGCTGCATCACGGTGGGCAAGACCGTACAGCGGTTTCACAGGACAGGTTCCACTCAGAACAGGCCTCGCCATGGTCGACCAAAGAAGTTGAGTGCACTTGCTCAGTGTCATATACAGAGGTTGTCTTTAGGAAATAGATGTATGAGTGCTGCCAGCGTTGCTGCAGAGGTTGAAGGGGTGGGGGGGGGGGGGGGCAACCAGTGCACAGACCATACTCCACACACTGCATCAAATTGGTCTGCATGGCTGTTGTCCCAGAAGGAAGCCTCTTCTAAAGATGATGCACAAGAAAGCCTTAAATACAGTTTGCTGAAGACAAGCAGACTAAGGACATGGATTACTGGAACCATGTACTGTGGTCCGATGAGACCAAGATAAACGTATTTGGTTTAGATGGTGTCAAGCGTGTGTGGCGGTACCAGGTGAGGAATACAAAGACAAGTGTGTCTTGCCTACAGTCAAGCAAGCTTGGTGGGCAGTGTCATAGTCTGGGCCTGCATGAGTGCTGCCGGCACTGGGGAGCTACAGTTCATTGAGGGAACCACGAATGCCAACATGTACTGTGACATACCGAAGCAGAGCATGATCCCCTCCCTTCGGGGTCTGGGCCGTAGGGCAGTATTCCAACATGATACCGACCCCAAACACACCTCGAAGATGACAAATGCCTTGCTAAATAAGCTGACGGTAAAAGTGATAGACTGACTAAGCATGTCTCCAGACCTAAACCCTATTGAGCATCTGTGGGACATCCTCAAATGAAAGGTGGGGGAGTGCAAAGTCTCTAACATCTACCAGCTCCGTGATGTCATCATGGAGGAGTGGAAGAGGACTCCAGTGGCAACCTGTGAAGCTCTGGTGAACTCCATGCCCATGAGGGTTATAGCAGTGCTGGAAAATAATGGTGGCCACACAAAATATTGACACTTTGGGCACAATTTGGACATTTCCACTTAGGGGTGTACTCACTTTTGTTGCCAATGGTTTAGACATTAATGGCTGTGTGTTGAGTTATTTTGAGGGAACAGCAAATTTAGACTGTTATTCAGGCTGTACACTTACTACTTTACATTGTTGCAAAGTGTAATTTCTTCAGTGTTGTCACCTGAAAAGAAATAAAAAAATATTTACAAAAATGAGAGGGGTGAACTCACTTTTGTGAGATACTGTACATTCAGTATGTATCTCTACTTCTGGGTACTATATTTTATTAAGAAATGCTTAAATCTGTCTAAAATGTTATAAACAGTTCCTGACTGGTTTCTCCCCTCTGAGGAGTATGAAGTGTATAGGGGTTGCAATGTCTCATAGTAACCAATCAGTGCCAACATTCTGCATCATGCTACTCATCACTCACTTTTGTGAGATACTGTATAATATATTAATTGTAAAATCCAGGAACCTTCCATGTCGCTTTAAAACACTTTATATGTCTGTGAAATATGTAAGCCATGAGCAACAACAAAAACAGAGGCACGCAATCTGAGAACAATAAATACTAAAGTAGGCTTGTTCTAAGGACATAGTAGCCTACGCAGAGAAGCCTCTTTTACCTTGCTTGTGGTCTTCACAGGGAGAAATATCCTGTAGTATATCGGGCTAGATCACTTGTCCAAGTGAGACCAGACTGGTCTTGTTTTTATTTGTTTTTTCTCACTCGGAGAAGTGATCCAGCCTTAAAATACTAGGCAATTCTACCCAGAACAGAAGAAACTGCAAACCCAGGATGTAGATTTCGACCTTTGTTTTGCCTAATCAGTGGAGTGTAGCTGAACTCCATAAGGCACAGTCCACAGCAAGGAGTCCAAGTTTGGAGACCCCTATCTTAGAAAAACAAACTCCAAGGATCATTTGCATAAGCAATAACTAAAACAGATGTGCTCAATCTGAGGACGAACAATACTAATGTTGACTTGTTCTATAAGCATAGTAACCTGCTCAGAGAGCAACACTCTTTTAGCTCACTTCTGTCCTTCACAGGGAGAAATATCCTGTAGTATATTGGTCTGGTCTCACTTGGACCCAATATATGTAAGCCATGAGCATAAAGAAGTAAGTCTTAAATTTAGTAGGCTGTATTTGGGTCATGATCATTTTCATCTTGGACTACAATTTGACTTAGAGCTTAAGTCCCTACTGTGACTTGCTTTCAATAGACTTGCATAGAAATCTTGTGTAAATCTAAGGTTCCTCTCAGAAGCAAATGTATGCCATCATTAAAGCAAAACTGCATATGAGTTAAAAAAAATTGTTGCAAAATTAAAGACTGTGTTCATTTAAAAACTTTCTAAAACAATTTTGCCCAACTCAAGTTCTTGATGAAATGTGACACCTCAGTGGTCTTTTAGCATTGTGTACAAGGATACATGCTGCAGGCTGTAATCCATGTGTTAGGAATGCTTGAAGTTCTTTTGAGACCATATTATTGTTTTTCATTCAGTTTCTTGTGACAAGGTTCTATTTTTGCTGTTTATGATCTAGCATCTGAGTATTCATTGTCAATATTGTAATACATGGTTTAATAACTAATTGCAGGTCTGCTCTGCCTTAGTATAATGCCTATAATGAGTAATACCCAGTGATCTGTTTCTTGCAGCACTACATCAAGAGGAACTGACATTCAAGCAAAGGTTACAGCTATAAAGAGATCCAGCTTATCATAAAGAATTGATAGATAATGATACAACATTTTAGGAACACATTAGAAGGTGCTTCAAAATGTGACCGAAACAAAATCCACACTGGTAAAATAATCTTAATTTTAGATGCTTTATTAGGCGGTATTAGGCAGCACAACACATAAGATCAGGATAAAGTCATGTGGTTGTAAAAAGTTCGAAATGTTTGTAACCCCTTAAAGATGTAGTAGACGTGTTTAACAAATATATCATAATCATTATGGGACTTTCACATTTATTAATTCACCTTTATATGGATTGTGTTTTGCTGATTGAAAGTTTTAATGTAAGACTTGATTTTGTTTTACAATATGTAATGATCTGATATCAAAGCTCTATGGCTTACATTGTGCTCTGGGCCGCATGTTTTATGATGACAGCCCTGAATTTACTCATCTGAGTTTTAATGCTTTCAGAAACAACAAAACAAACAGATACATTTTATGGAAGCAATTAGTTGAATAGACATACAGGAGTACATAACTGGCACATTTCCCTCTTCCTTCAAACTCACTTATTACAGCAATATATGCTCTGTAGTACATATATACTCTTTAAACACTGCCCAATGTATTTTGCTTTCCTTTGCTGCCAAACTACTATAAATACTAGTCTACTACTGCCTAACCCATTTTCTGTTATCAAACTCTTTACTTAAACCGCTGCAATCTGGATTCTGTGTGTAACACTCTAATGAGACCAAATTTACTTAAGTAGCTAATGACCTCCTGATGACCAAAGCAAATGTACACTATTCTCTACTTATCATCCTGGATCTCTCGCTGCCTTTGACACAGTTGACCACTCACTTTTTCTCCAGAGTCTCGGCTCCCTCGGTCACTATCTAACCACTCCTTTGGCATTACCACTCATTGTTTTGGTACCTCAAAGCTCTGTTTTGGGTCCTTTGCTTTTCACAATCTATTCTGCCTCCCATGGCAAACTACACACATTTAACACTAATTTCCCCACTTCCTTCTCTTATTTTTATATTTAACCTAGTGCTAAGCACTTTAATGAGGGTGAAAACTCCTATAAGTTGCTGATATTTGTCTTATGCATTCACTGTATCCCCTGTACTAAGGACTACGGAATATGCCGGAACTTTAGAAGTAGAATAATAATGAAGAATAATATTGATAAAAATAATAATACATCAATAGAAATTAAAGGCAAAAACATTTATACATACAGATGTGCTAATCTTTCATTGTTTTACTAGGTTAATTAAGCAACTTCTCATCACTTTTGTACTGATATTAATGGAGATGGTTATCAGTTTGAGATAACAAGCTAGGTAAAATTAATGAGCTTTAGCACATATATATCTGAACTTGTCTAACTGAAATCTTTCCTATAAAATTTGCACTGAACTTTTATTTTTACACTTATAGGATTCGATTACACAGATTTACGGTAACCAAGCTCTTACTGCTTTATTACCCCACTGTTAGTGTTAATTAATTATCTCAGATTATTTAGTAACAGAGAAGAAGAATGTTTTAGGTAATTTATTTTTAAAATGAATACATTTATGCAGTGATATAAGATTTCCATTCAATGTTTTAAACCAATTATAATTACGTTAATATGTGTACTTTTCATTTCTTTATTTGGGACCTTTGCTGTCTCCCTTTAAGTAGCTCTTATCTAAAATCTGCAGTCAAAAGTCATGCTTTTGTGTTGGTTAAGAAATAACTTCCTTTACAAAGTCTGTGAAGTGCAAACAAAGGAGTGGGAGCAATCTCTTCAATCAACTTCCGAAAATATTATTAACATAGGAAGGAGGTGCTGTCTTCTGTAAACACACATTTAGTCAAACAAGCCACAAATTCAGTCCAGAAATCTTTAAAAAAAAATATATGTGGTTCATTAAACACAATCTTAACCATCTACTGCAAAATGCACATGTACTTTGTTTTATAGAAAGCAATGGTCAGGTTCTTCCTAATGTCAAGTACTTTGGACCTACTTAATCTTTTGGATCTCTGTTTAATTACATTATTGCTTATTCTCATGTTAAGATGAATGATTTTAAACACAAACAGAAACATATTTAATAGGAATTATATTAAAGCAAATGTATATAGGAGCTTTGCTTCAATTCTAAAAACAAACAAAATACCTGAATCTTTGATCTTTAGTGTAAGTTATAGGAAAAAGTAAAGATTGGGCATGCTGAATCCCCAGAGAGTAACTATGCTGATTAGATAAATTACTCTGTGCGGTCACATCTGAGACCTCTACTATGTCACTTTAACCAAATTCCTTGGCACAACTATAGTCACAAAACAGATGAGAGCAAGTGTATCAACAATCTACAAGATTTTAGCCCAATTATGAGTCATATAGAAACAATCATATATTATCTGTAAACGCCAAAAGTCCAGTGAATTTTCAGTCACTTAATCAATATAAGAAAGTCATATACCAGATACAGGTACAAAGTTATGGACAGTTCAATTTGTGCATAAAAGACAAGAAAACAATTTGCAAACTTCAATATTAATGTCATCGTTTTTAGTAGATTGCATCTGCCATTTGGGAAACTCATTCAATACTATGGACCAATGAGGCTTTGATTGGCTCTTCCAGAGATTTTTTTATATAGGGACTACTTCCTCCAACGACAATTAATGGTGTAACCAAACTGAATATGCAAATGTCTCTTATCATAATACAGTATGGCCATAAACTCTGAGGTGGTAGGGGGTACATTAGATAGCTATCTTCCCATAATACTAATCTTGTTTGTTAGCTTGTTGTTGGTAGGGTCTATCATACCTAGAAACCCTATTTCTGGGAATTTCGGGAGTTTCACTTTAAATAACATTGTAACCAAATCTATTATTTTGCACAAAAAAAAAGATATTTTACTACATTGCCAGATGCAATGAATCCAGACTGTTGCCATTTGTGCAGAGGACAATTGTATCCAGGACAAGTTTACAGCATAAAAAAGCAGATGTGCTCTGGGTGTATAGAGCTATACCAAGATGGGCAGGTCATAGCAGAGAGGTCAGACAAAATTCGAGTCCACTGGAAAAGGAACTGGCAACTCACTTCAGTATCTTTGAGATAACCTTATGATAAACACACAACCAGAGACATAACAATAGATGTGCCTGTACCGAGAAAAAGTGAGCTTGGTGCATACTGTATGTTCTATGTGCAGTTGATACATTTTTTATCCATTTTATCCATGTTTTGACAAAATAATGGCAGCTAGTTTCATGTGAATGATTTTATGAAAATCCTTGATATGACATTTTTTGAATTTAAACAAAACAAGGAAGCCATCTCTGTTCTTTTTAATAAAATGTAGAGAAAGAAATTGATGTTTAGAATCTTATATTATTGTTGTAATATTTAGAATGAGATTATTCTATGAGTAGCTGTGTCTAATAATTGGGGTAGTGAACGGTGTCCTAGATTTTCCCACTCTATATGTTTTTTCCACTGGAAAGATAGTTTTTGAAATATTGGAAGGCAGCATGACAACCTGTTACCTGATTTGCACATTTTCTATCTTTGAATAGGATATTTGAGAGAAATGGGTTTATGAATGCCATATAGATAACTCTATGTGATAGTGGTACAAGAGTGCATTCGTTTAGGACTATTTATGAAAAGTCCAATCTCTGTTTATTCTAATGAAGCATGCAAAAATATAACATGTGTTATTTGGGAAAGCTAATTCCCTTGCTTTCTTTGGTGAATACAATATTGTTGAAAGTGGTAAGGTCTTGATATTTAATCAATAAGGGTATAATCAATAATTTATTAAGTTATTTTGGAAAGGAATGTCCATGAATGATAAATTCAAATTTTACGTTCCTCAAGTTTTTGATTTTTGCACATTTGGGGATATATTTACTGCTAAGTAAGTTGTAACGTGATAGGTATTTAGTCTCCGAAATATTAAAATTTCAGTTCAGACCTGCCCAATGTTTTTCTGGAAAAGTATTTTGGCTGTTTGATCATAATTTCCAGAGTGTGCAATGCTAGATTAAAGAGCATGGGTGACAGTGGGCAACCCTGACTTGTCCCTCTGTTTATGGAAATGAGAGCTGAATGCTGTTTACCAGTACATATGAAATGGCTATGTGGATAGGCCATGAGGCTGATTTAAAAAAAATAAGAATTCTATCTTATCCCCAATACTGTAGAAAAATGAACATCACTTGCATATTAATCATATCTGGTAGGTATACCGAAATTCTTCAAGAGATGAATTCCTAAAATGGAACTAAAACTAATTGTGCATAGCACCTACATATTATTATACAGGCATCCCATTCCCCTACACACAGCATGTATCATTGAAATGTTTAAAAATAGCCTGACACATCTCTGGAATGCTCCGTTCAAGCAGAATAGTAAGGTTTACATTTTACTCCAATAACCAATCCTGCTGTTGATTTCCAAGCAGTGCTACTAATGCTGAATTTTCTATTAAACCATACAATTATATAATACAGTGCATATTGTTTAATGCTGATCTGTGATCCCACAATGATACTTGCTTTATATAAATCTCTATATTTAATGTGCATTGGCTAGGGCATCCTATAAATTGATTTGGACATCAGAGATTCACGAAGTAGAATTCTTAAAATAATGCATCAAACAATTTGTAAATGATCCATGAACATTGGCACAATTCATGTGCATTTATTTCATGACTTTGTGTTACATGTCTAAACGAAGGAATAACATCATAATTGCTAAGAAGCTTGACCTGGTTACTCCAAGTGGATATTAAGTCTTTGTTACAGTCAATAAAAGGATGACACATTTTAGTCTATTGTTATTTGAAAGATTATTCTTGCAAAAATGTATTGTGTCATCCTCTGTTTGTTAAAATCGAAACCAATGTGATATGTATTCACAGGCCAGATTTGTTTAGGTACATGTATGTCGTTGGTTTGCACCGTTTATGAATCACTTACCTGTATCACTTACATGTAGTACTGCACGCTGTAATGTTCTACTTCAGAGCTACTGAAAAAGAAAACAGAAAATTACCCCTCTGTGCACTGGGTAAGGTCTTTTTGCTGGAGACGTTGGCATTCCAGTTCCATTTTCCTGTTGTACACCCGGTTGACATGTCCGACCATTTGAACGTCATAGAGCAACTCTCTCTGTAGGCCCTCCAACTATTGAAAAAACCTGCTCATCTCCTATTGCTGCTGCTTGTACTGGATATTAAGTTCTTTCTCCACCTCCAGTGTGGGAGAGGGTGTATAATGGATACTGTAGATGATTCTGCAGAGCAGGAATTTGATGCTTCAAGTTATGCGGTTGGTTTAGGAGCCAGTGGTGATGGTGGACACAGAGGGTCAGTGGTATGAGACTCCTGGCCAAGGTCCTGATATACTGGATCCTCCCAATGGAAGAAGCTGGGAGAATCATTGGTCTGTGGGAGGAGGGTGTTATAAATATTTAATTAACTAATTTCAAAGCTATAATAACCCCCTGGCGATGAAGAGGTTAATGTGCTAGGAATATCCTGCTTGCTGAAACTCAGGATTACTCCTAACAGGAGATGTTATCTGTCATAAACAACAAAGCAAGAAACTTCTCGAATAACACCCTGGTGATAATTAAACAGAAACTTGTGTGACGTTGCAGGGGTGAATTTGCATCATGAACATAATACACAGGAATCAATCGAAAGAGACATAGGGTTCGAGCAAAGGTGAAATTAAGAATCACATCCAGGGGTCATTTATTGAGGAAAGATTTGATTGGCAGGGACAATCTTCAAGGTGTCACTATGATGTGTATAACTGGGCCAAATGGACTTGCTGTGTAGTAGAATTACAGTGCCTTGCAAAAGTATTCACCCCATTGACTTTTTACCTATTTTGTTACATTACAGCCTTAAGTTCAATGTTTTGTTAATCTGAATTTTATGTGATGGATCAGAACACAATAGTCTAAGTTGGTAAAGTGAAATGAGAAAAATATATGCATAAAACTATTTTTTAGAAATAGAAAACCGAAAATTGGCATGTGCATATGTATTCACCCCCTTTCTTATGAAGCCCATAAAAAGCTCTGGTGCAATCAATTACCTTCAGAAGTCACATAATTAGGGAAATGATGTCCACCTGTGTGCAATCTAAGTGTCACATGATCTGTCATTACATATACACACTTTTTTGGAAAGGCTCCATAGGCTGCACCTAAGCAAGTGGCACCACTAACCAAACACTGTCATGAAGACAAAGGAACTCTCCAAACAAGTTTTATGAACTGTTCTCTAAAGGACTTGTCCATGTCAAGATGGAAGGGGAGCATCCACTGAGATTAGTGGCCTTTGTGCATAGAGACATTAACAGTCATGAGAACTATGACATGAGCAGATATAGCTATTAGATGGATTTCTGCATTACTTAATTTTCAACTAGTACTTAGAGTGTAGGGTGGGTGCATGGCTCCTCAGGCATCCCTGAGGTCAATGTTATAGAGATTTCAAGGTTGTCCAGTACAGATCTAACAGGTTTAGGTTTCAGTATGTTTCCTTGTCTGTCTACGTTGGGGTCGATTAAGATATTAAAGGACAACTGTAGTGCATTTAAATCTCATATGTTTGCTGGGCATAGGCTATTAAATAAAGTATGCAGTCTAAAATAAATAAATGTTAAACTTCTTTCTCAGCTTTTAAACTGTCGATTTTCCCCTCAAGCAGAGTTGTGTATCTCTTCTTACCTGTGTCTATCAGGGGCGTGGACAGCTCTTCCTGTGTGCTGAACTATCATAAAGCTTGAAAGCAGGCTGAGCTGATCTCAATAGCCTTGACACATGATATCATAAGCTCTGCCCACACTGCCTATACAGAGGTAACAGTTATATTATAACATGCTTGCAGCTGCCACATAGACCCCATCTAGTGACAGTGAATAAGCCATCATAGCCACACACCCTTTACTGAGCATGCTCAAAATGAAGCAGAACTTACACTGGTAGTCCAGCACATAGGAAGAGCTGGCCACACTCCCTATAGATACAGTTAGGAGGCTATATGCAGATCTGCTTGAGGAGAAAACACATAGTTCAAAAGATAGATTATTTTCATCTACAAGTATAGCTCATATTTTTGTTTTCTGGGCATGGGCTAATAAAACAGTAGACAGTTTACATAAATGAAAAAACTATCAGTCCCACTGGTGTGACTACTTGTTCAATCCAGGGATGTATGAACTGGGGGGGGGGGGTTTGAGGGGGATAAACCTCCCCAGAATATATAAATAGGGGACACACAAAAAGGGAAATTAAACATAATCATGTATTGCCACTAGTGCTATGGAGCAGTATAAACTACCAGGAAAGCTTGACCCGGCAAAGCCTTTTTCAACTGCAGCCCTGGAGGATTCAATGGGCTGCCAAGAAGCATCAGGAACAGTATTTGCACAAAGGTACACACAACATAGTATTCAAAAATGACTAGTATACTTTTTCAGGCATATATTTTTGCACCACAATACCTGACTTCTGCATGGATTTTTTCCAATGGATAAATTTGATTCATACTTTCCAATTGACTTCTACCCTTTGTTCTTGATTCTGTTTTTTTCATTCTTCAGTTTTCCCCATCTCACTTTCATCCTCCTCTATCAGCTTTCTGTTTCTTGCTCTTCACTAATTCCTATTCTTTTCCCCTTATTTTCACTCATCACCAATATCACACCTACCCTCATACTATTATCCCCTGGTAGTGTTTATAACTGAAGGGATGTGAGGAGGGGAATCCTGTGTTATGCAGTGATATGATAGTGGTACATTAGCAAAACATAAACAGTAGATTTAAAGTAATTCATGACTACAACACAAATACATGTTTTCCTCTGCCTTCTCTCTCTGTCTCTCTTTCTCTCTCATTTGCCATTTTTTTCTCATTTTTTCTTGCCTCCTCCCTTAAATATAGAAAATAGGTTTGATGACAGATAATAACTAAAAGGGCCTGTCTAGTGTGCCAATTCTATAAACCCACACTTGTTAAGCCTTAAGATGGCCTTATGCTTATCCCAGGCATGCTTCACTTGCCTAATTGTGATAGACTATACCACTTCCACTGGAAGATCATTCTAGTTACCTATTAATTTTCTGTAAAATACTACTTTCTTTTCTTTTTCTCTCTCAATTTCTACCTTTTTCTCTCTACTGTCCATTTATTTCTCTCTCTCTCTCTGTCTTCCTTCTGCAGATTCTCAACATATTATCTTATTAAGAATGAAAAAAAGATCAAAACATCAAAATATATGGTGCCTTAAGGTTGGGTTATATAAATACACATACGAAAGACTGTACTTACAAAACATAAAAAACTACAGAAACATGTCCACAATCTCTAACTGCACACACAAAAGTATAGCCACCAAGTTTGAAATTAATCAAAGATTATATACCGTATATACTCGAGTATAAGCCGACCCGAGTATAAGCTGAGGCACCCATTTTACCACAAAATACTGGGTAAAATGAGTGACTCGAGTATAAGCCGAGGGTGGGAAATGTGCTGTCCCCTGTGTCCCTCTTGTGCCCTCTGTGTCCCCCCTCTCTCTCCCGTGTCTCTTCTCCCCTCTCCCTTTCCTGTGTCTCTTACCCCCTCCCTTATCACCCTCCTCAACCCCCCTCCTCATTCTCAACCTCCCTCCTCAACCCCACTCCTCATCCTCATCCTCAACCTCCCTCCTCATCCTCCCTCCTCATCCTCAACCTCCCTCCTCATCCTCAACCTCGCACCTCCCTCCTCAACCTCCCTCCTCATCCTCCCTCCTCATCCTCCCTCCTCATCCTCAACCCCCTCCTCAACCCCCCATCCTCAACCTTCCTCCTCAACCCCCCCATCCTCATCTTCAACCCCCCATCCTCAACCTCAACCCCCCTCAACCCCCCTCCTCAACCTCAACCCCCCTCAACCCCAACCTACCTCCTCAACCTCAACCCCCCTCCCGCTCAACCTCCCTCAACCCCAACCCCCCTCCTCAACACCCCTCCTCAACCTAAACCCCCCTCAACCCCCCTCCTCCACCTAAACCGGCACCCGGTATATGCTAATGACACGGCACGCATGCGCCGGGTCAAGGAGTGGAGGCCGGAGCACAAGCAGGTAAGTGAGGGGAGAGGGGGGAGGTATTTAGGGGGGTTTAGGTGGAGGAGGGGGGTTGAGGGGGGGTTATGCTGAGGAGGGGGGTTTAGGTTGAGGAGGGGGAGGGAAAGAGACACGGGGGGTAGAGAGACACACGGGAGGGGTTAGAGACACACGGGGGGATTAGAGACACACAGGGGGGTTAGAGACACACGGGGGGGTTAGAGAGACACGGGGGGAGAGTGACCCGAGTATAAGCCGAGGGGGCCCTTTTTTGCCTTAAAAAAAGGGCTGAAAAACTCGGCTTATACTTGAGTATATACGGTACTTAATATAATCTTATAAAAATACTAAAAAAAGTCTATTATCTGACATAATACATAAGTAGAGCCTATTTTTTAAATGAAAGCACACAAGAGTGTAAATAATCTGCCATAAAACACACAATTAAAATAAAGTTCTATGTATGTTTATACCAAATAATTTATTTTTTTAGTATTAAGTAAATACCCATTTTTTTTATGTTTTGTTTGCACGTATTAAAATAACACAATCTTACTTCACATTAATTTTTTTATTCTTTTTGACCAAACTGATACCAGCTCTTAATTCATGCATACTTGGACTTGGACTGATACCATTAGAATTGAGAGATAATCTGTATTGCTCAGATCTCTTTTTCCATTGGTGGTGGATAATTAACACATTTTGTTTATATTTTACACCTCACAACTATTGTATGTTTTCTTTACACTTGTTGGTTGTCCTTCCCTCTTTTCCCTTGGGGGCTCCCTGTCATGGAAGTTGGATTGCACCATTCAGGGCCACAGATTTTTTGTCTCTTTAAACTTTATCCCTCCTGATTTTTTTTTGGCTCCTATGTCTATGGTTATATCAATAGAACATTTCAGGAATCCATCCACACTAAGCTATGATATTAATCTCTACAAATATCAGAGATGATAGATTACGTCTCAACAGCATTTCAGTATCATGCTGCTGAGACACAGCCTATTATTGGCCAATACATCTAGTACTATAGACACACTGTTTGCATTAGCTATGGTGGGTGGATCTTTGCAGGGAGATATGGAAGATTTACGTGTGTAAAATCAGAGCTTTTAAGCACTTGTTAATAAAATTATGTTTAAATAATGTAATCAAGGAACCACCCATGTCCATTTAGGTGTTATAAAATGTGTTTTTGTTTTATTTGGAAAATGAATGCCCCTCATATTTGATATTATAAAATGTAAATTATCAGCCATTAAATTTTGTTTTCACTTTTTTATTTTACACACCAAGCAGTGGTTCTTTCAAGAGGGACATTTGAGGAATAGAAAAGTGGACCAGAGGTAAAAACAATTTTAAAAATCCCACTGGTTTCGTTCACAAAAAATAGGTTATATCATGGTCTTTTATTTCAGTTTCTTTATTTTACTTGTATATAGAGTAGCAAAGTACAATTTTCCTGTGATTATAACTTATTAGACACAATATGGAAGGCTTTGTCTGGGGTTCCAAATACCTTATCTCATTCTTCTGGAATGACTCACATCTTCCAGATCAATCAGATTTTATACCTTAGCCTGTTAACTCCAACTGGCATTTCCTTATTCATTAATGTTTTGTTCAAAAAGATGTAGATGGAAGGATGCTCCGTTATCCATGATTATACACGATCTTATGTGAAAACACTGCCTTTACTTCTGTAACAGTAACTATTTCTGTTTTTCAAGCTCTCTAGTTGCAAGCTTGGTCAGTTTTTCAGTTTACAGTTGGAATAGTTTTTACTTAATAGGTACACAAGGTGGGTACAAAATTATTCAAAATTCCATATAGATGTAAATGGTTTATATAATTATAAGCATGTATTGACATGGGTTCAAAAATTCTAATAAACAGTACTTCACTAACAGAAGCAGCCACAATTACTTATGTACTCTGTTTCTTTAAAGGATCATTGTTGTTTTCTAATAATTTCACGTTTGTGAAGGATGTTACCCAATAACAATATCACCAGCTTTGTAAGGCATAAGCATAAAAGTGTAATTCCTTGTTACAGTTCATGGAAACTGCATAAGCAATACATTTAGAGGAACAGGTACACTAACATAAACAAACTGTGCATAATTAACTTAAAGACATATATACGTTTCATGGGTTAATACAATTCTGCAGTCCTTCCAGTAAACCCATCATTTATGTATGCAGCACATTTCATAAAACATTTTATTTTTATTAATATTTAAAAATCACTCTAATAAATATGTTGACACAAGTCCTTGATCCGCTCCAATCAGCTTGCAGTATTAAAGGAGCAATTTTTAATTCATTAAATACCTTTTCTGCCTTCCTCAGCCAATACGATTTTAATTCATTAAATACCTTTTCTGCCTTCCTCAGCCAATAAGAGAGCACTGATGTCCGCCCTAAAGTCTCTGCTGGGATGTGCTTCCTCCAGCAGTGTCTGCTCTCTGTCTGTGCTGCCTCGCTCATCACCAAAGGTCAGCACAGACACACTACATATCCCAGCACAAACAGTAACCTCAGAGAGCCTCCTCCTGATTGGCCAAAATGAATTAGGCACTTAATGCTAATTTAGCCTGGGTTTCAATGTGGTGTTTACTCTCATTTTAAACTGTCAGAAATTACAAGACATTTTGCAAACTTCAAGGTACGTTTTTAAATGTTTTGGGGGGTATTTTCGTCATGCAAAAAAATGTTTGCATACACTACTGATTTTCCTCTATCAGATGCATTCATAATCCAGGAAACTTAGATATACCTTTAAATCTGCCCCACAAATAAATATTAATGCAACTGCCTGACCATTTCCATTTTTAAGTGAGGAACATATGTTACATTCACAAGACCCAGGTATTGGCTGAGAACTAACAACATGAGACGCTCACTTGAAAAGAGAATAAGCAGTGGGTGGTGCAAATATTTGCATCTAGCTTCCTTTGGAGTAGCTTCCACTAGATTTTTCTAATACCAATATGAAAAATGGATTACAGATTCCCTTTAGCACACAGCACCACACAAAGAAAAGGAAGCATATCCCACAAATGATTTCTGTTTAAATTGCCTAATACAATGTAATTAATTTGTAATGCTCTTTATAAATGAATATAAATACACATAAAGTTGCAGGTCAGTTTTAAAATGAAACAGCAAAGGTCCCAGTTACTCCTGGATTCACTAAAGCAAGGTTTATACTCACACATACATATTGAAATAAGATATATTCTTGCATATGCAGACACTGTGCTTTATATATACATAAACTTATTAGGTACAGGTCTAGGTAGACCCATTTTAAGAGGCAACATGCAATCTAGAACTGAGCTTTTTTTCATAATTTGTTTTATATAGATCTAAAAACAAAATAACACAAAAGCATAGAGGTGTAACATGTGAAGTTGAAGCAAGGAAAAGAGTAAAAGGAAACTGGATAAAAGTCAGGAGATAGGGAGATTAGTCAAACAAATAAGAAAGAGTTGCTCACTTGAATTGGGGAAAGGGCAGTGGTGTTTTTCTGCCTAGGGTCATGAGGCCTATGCCTAGGGCAGAACATATTCACAGTGTTATTCAAAGCTGTCTCAGGTTGCCGGTAATAGTGCCGGTTGCAGTGTAATAGAATGTGCATATGTATAGCTGACAGCTTCATTGAGATACACAAGAACCTTAACAATGACAAGGTAGGGATCTTAAGGGGTAAATACACATACACTTATGCACGTTATGTAGTAATCTTAAAATGGGATGCAGCAAGAGGAAAGGAGGAGCGATATCATGGACGCAGAGTAGCACAAATCTGAATGGGCCTAGTGCAGCATAAAACTTAAAAACATCTCTGCTCACGCATACATATACTGAAGCAAGGCAAATACTCATTCCTACAGTCATCTCTCTCCTCAAAGATGGAAACATTCTATATTTATCTGTGACAATACAGATTTAATCTACTTCCACCAGAAAAAAAACCCATAAAAATAGCAATATACAAATTTGTCATGATATATGGCTTCCAGTTTTGTATCTCCAATTAGTAGTAAACATAATTAGATTGCCTCTACAATGCAAGATCCCTAATATCCCAGTTAGGAAGCTTACCTTCATCGCTACAGTCCACTTGATACACCAATTGGTTAACCTTTATCTTTACAGTCACCTGACCTTCAATCTCCATATAGAGTTTTGCTTGTATGTGACCACCAATATCTTATATATATGTCACATGGCACACAGCTATTCATCTGTTCAACTAACAACCTTCCTGCTATGAATAGTTTTAATCTTCACATGCAGCCTTTTATATAGTGACTGCGCTTTGTCACATCATTGATTATGACAGATCTGTGACGTAAGAAGTGGTGAGTTCCAGAGTGTTTTGTTACCTAGAGAGCCAAGCTCAGCTTTGTGATATCTACTATTAAACAAATTAATCACACTGTATTTTAACAATATTTAAACATTTACCAACATGGGTAGAACCATGTGTACATACAAACATATATACACACTGTACACACATACAGTATATACCTACAAGGGTGGTCAAAAACATCTAAAATGTAGAAGTCAGACACAATTTTAGAAGCCAGGTATATTGATGCTAATAATATAGGTCACTTAATATAAACCAATGAAGGGACTGCAGCTACCCTCACTTTACTTTGTTCTTTCGCTGCTGTTTTTTTCTGTCCTTATCCACTATACCCTTAGCTTTTTCTTTGCTGCCTTCTGATATTTACCAAACAAAAGAATGTGTAGGATAGATAGGTAGAAGTAATCAATGACTAAAGAGATATACAAATAAGGGAAAGACAAGATAAATAGAGAGGAAAAGTAAGAATTTAATAGCAAAAAGTTGAAGCAGGACCTTCAGCAGAGGGAACAAGTGAAGGTAATGAAGGTAGAGATAGATCAACAAACATTAACTACATTACACCCCATAAAAATCACAACATAAATGTAGTAGAAGAGATTTAAATTGTTTTGGATGGATAAAAATAATCCCATTATGTAATATCTGTTCCTGTCCAAATCATCCGTCTGTTGGCCATGTGTGCACACAGAGACAAGAATTTACACAGACCTAAAAGTTCTGGTATAAAACATCTTGTATTCTTCCCAACGAACGAACCAGCGAGCGAACCCCCCCAAATACAACATAGCAACTTATATAATATAAGTTGATCAGATATAAGAATCATACAACGCATTGTTAGACAGTGAGTGAGTTATTGATTGGTTGACAAGGTAGGAAGGGTCCTTCCATATTTGGTCTCGGATGTTGATGTCATTATGGTCAGTTTATGTGAAGCTTCTGATTGGCTCTGGAAGGTGGCGGGGCTCATATCCTTATTTGGTCACGGATATGAATGTCATCTGGGAGCTCCCGGATATGATTCAGTAGCCATCTTATGACTCCCAGCAGTAGCCATCTTAGGACTCTCAGGAAATAAAGAATAAAAGCAATTAGTGCCTTATCTTATGATATATTGTAAGGAAAGGAATGCAGCATGGACATAATATACATTTTCATGAATTTCGTCCACAACAGTCCCCCCTAAAATGCTATATTATGATACATACTACATTTATATTCTATTCTTGTAGATATGACAGGTAAGATGTTTTATATCTTCCTCTTCTAGAGAGTACTACATAAAATGTCTGAGTAAAGATATAGGTTTCTTCTTAATAAAACGTATTAATTAAGGTATAAAGTCATATAAACAGCATATAAATAGTAACAGTCCCCTCTAGAGACTATGTGTACAACTGTCCCTGTGGGTGAGGTGTATGAATGTAAGAAAGCCCTAGCACATCTGCACCAATGAACGCCCGTTCTTCTTTGTACGTTAGAGTTGCCATGGCTTGTCCATGACCCCTCTTGCCACTGTCATAGGCGAGTCAGATGCTATCCCTGACCCCTTGTTTCAGGAACATGTGGGACAAGGGGTTTATGTAGAACTTTCATTTCTAGGCATAATAGACCGTAACATCTTATGTGACTCCTTACAGTCATCTTCATAAATTTCTTGGTGCACAAAGGTTGGTGTGACTCCAGTAACTGACTTCTTTAAATATGTTCGGACACAGGGGATAATACAACAGGTAACAAATGCAAGAATTATCAGTATTGAAAGAAAGACAATTCCAACCTGTAATAATACCTTCTGCCAGTTGTTCATCCACCCAAACCATTTACCCAATAGTCTGTGGTTCCAGAATTCTCCTTCAATTCTTGTGCCAAGTTGTTTATTTCTTAAATGGCTAAAGAAATCTTACTGTTTGGACCCATATTATCAGGTATGTAGGTGCAGCAGTTGTGCATTTTACACTCCCCCCTTTTTAGCAAGGATCATGTCTAGTGCCATTCTATTTTGGAAGGCCATGTGTGATGTGGCCTTCAATTGTTTTTCAACTCCTTGCAGAGCATGTCTTGTGTAATCCACAAACCTTTGCTGTTTCTAATATATATAATTGATTCAAGCAACATTTTTATTTACACCAATCATTGGTATCAGTGATTCAAATCCTGCTGCTATCTGGTTTCGGGCCTTAAACTCATTAGGCACCCCCCTTGGGACTCTAATAGAGTCTATGTACACATGGGGGTCAAAGCTACCTTGTGGGGAAGACACCTTTCTTTTGTGTCTAGATGTTGTCAGTAGGGTGTGTGGTGAGGTATCAGTTTGTATGGGCACCATGTGCACTGGCATTATGACCTTTATCTGGGTACACTTACCATACCAGATACCCTCTAGTCTTGATCTGAGCTTCATGTCCCCACATATCCAATATATGTCTCCCAATGTTTGTGTCTATTCTGTAAACTGTGAAACCAATACAATATATAATGCAGAACTCTTGCTTAAACCTCTTTAGGTTTTTCCCTTGAGGTGTACTCCTTGTAAAGCATGTGTAATTACCTGGGTATATGGTTATACCTTCACCTGGATGTAGATTGTCAGGTATAATGGGATACCTGTTTTCCCATTGTTCACAATTTAGATCTTTTAGTCTGTGTAGTTTTATAAAGACTTAAGAAACACTTTTCTTCCTTCATAGTTACCATAAGTGGAACAGTGCCTAAGTGAGGTCTGGCACTTACACAAACATAACAATTAGTCTTATTATGTGACTCTACGTTATATTTCATCCATTCCAGCCATAAGTTGAGGTCTGTAAACCCAATTTCATTTGTTAGGGTTCCTTCGTACGTAGGTTCACTGATATCAGTCGTTTGGGGTAATGCCTGAGTGTGTTGTACTTGCATTAGTCTTCTGATATGAGTGGTGCATTTAGATCTCTGAGCATAAATTTACCAATCCGTCCTTTTGCTTCTCCTCTAACCCAGCCACCCATTAGGTATGTACCTGCGTCTGTGGGTCTGGGCCACCCATTAGGTATGTACCTGCGTCTGTGGGTCTGGGGTTCTTGATAGTCAGAGTAAGTAGCATGTTAGCTCCAGTCTTGCCATTTGGCGAGCATTTGCCTGTATTTATTAGAGTCATACGTTCAAGTAAAGGGCTTCCACTCAAATCTGTTCTATCTGAGGCACTCTGTGGTCTGTAGTCCCAAGCTGTCCCAGTGTTGCATCCTACAGCTTCCCAATGACTACAATCTTTTCCCCAAGTCTGGTCTGTAACACATATGTATATAGATGTGCTGTGAGTGTCTTCGTACAAGTTACATTGTTGAGTCACGCTTAGCTGTTGGCAACATACAACATGACAATAATCAAAGGACAATGTGATCATATGTGTTTTAGATGGATTGTACCAAAATGTAATACCATCTTTCTTCTCACTAATGAATGCAGAAGGTTCTACTTTAGTTAAGAACAGACAGGAAAGGATATGTGTTATGATCATCATAATGTTGGCTGCTATGGGTCTGGTGCTGAAACTTTATTTTTGCAATGAGATACGTGGAACCAAGTAGGCCGTCCTTCAAGTTTAACTGATGGTGTAGCAATTAGAAGAACTTGAAAGGGACCATCATATCTGGATTCCAGAGGATTCTTTCTCACAAATCTCTTGACCAGGACCCACTCTCCAGGAAGTAGTTGATGAGTACCAGTGTCTACTTCCGGATCTGGAATAGAAGAAAACACTTGTGCGTGTATTTTAGTCAGTGCTTGAGATAAAACAATCACATAATCAACAAATACATCAGATTTAAAATTCAATTGCTGAGGATAATAACACCCTAATCTAGAAGCAGACCCAAATAGGATCTCGTGAGGGGACAGAGAAAACTTCCCTCCAGGGGTGTAATTACCTTAACAGTACTATAGGGAGACTTTCTGGCCATGAGATACCAGTTTCTTGTGCTATTTCAGCTACTGGTTTTAACTTCACCATAACTGGTGGAACCCTAAGGTGTCCAACTTTGTTACCATTAAAACACTTTATTGTTCTTGTTGGTTCTGTCTCCTCCTTCTCAGACGACACCATAATGTTTGTAGTCTCCTTATTACCTCGTGAGAACTCACGCCCTTTTTAGCAACTAATAACAAAGTCTCTCATGGCAACACCTTGTACTCAGGACGAGATGTTAATAAATTTTCCTGATGGATTCTCTTCAATCCTTCCACAAAGGCATCTGAGTCTCGTGTCTGGAATGATATATATTACCACTGACTGTTTTATCCTGTGTAATATCTGACAAATTAATAGCCTGATTTGCTATTTCATCCGGAGCGCATGCTATTAATAACTCACAGAATTCTGTATCAGCGTTGCAGACAGGCATGTAGGAGTTAATTTACATGAGCATAGACTAGCAGGGGAGCCGTTCACACAGAATCTAAAAATAACATCCTAAAGTAACGTTGCGTTTACTTTTTCTTTCGTATACTTCTTATTCCATAGTAAAGCTTAATAAAACATTGAATGTCTCCTATACCTTCCTTTTAATAAAAAAAAAATTAATATTACCAAGGAGTAGTGGATACAGGGCACTGACTCCAGCAGTAGTGGTATAGTAGGTGCTGTTTACCTTTAAGATGGGGTATAGGGGCGTGTCATGTTTTTGTTTCACAAACCACTATCTTGTAGCAAACTTTTGGTTCCCACCCAGAACCAGCCACCATTCTTCTGCCTGCAACCTCCCTTCTTCTCATTTCCCCTCAATGATACAGACAAACATTTTTCCACATAAAAAAACTAACACACACACAGAGAAGGGTGGGATGAGAAAAGGGGAGTAGTCTGCTATGCTTAATTGTGAGAAGGGGTGGGCCAAACCCCTAACACATCTTCTAAAAATGCAGACTAATCACCTCACTCTCCAAAGAGTAAAATATCGAGTTACAAACACACAGAAACTTCACACAAAATATTTCAAAAGACATATACATATATATATACATATATATATATATATACATATATACTCACAAATACACAGAAATATGCAAACTGTTACATGCAATGTATTCAAACAAAATAATCTCCCATTACATTGCAGAATTTATGGAGATTATTTTTTGGTTCAATAATCCGAAAACCCAACATACCTGTCTAAAATGTGTTCATTGACACCTCTGATGATTGTTACGTTGTTGTGTTTGTTACACAACCAATTCTCAGTCTGCATCATATATATACTGTACGTTTAAAATCCTAAGGTACTGTTTCCTTTGAGATACCTATTTGATGTGCGGTCTCAAAGTCTAACTCCGTGTACATATCTGACAAATTACTTTTTTTTTTTTTTTTCAATTTAAATCTCCTCCCAGGACACACCTATTTTCACACAAACATTATTTCTTGTAAGCAAAATCTAACAACATCATGAAAACATGAACAGAAACATGACATTCACTTACTGTACAAAATTCATACGACCTTAAGTATTTGCATAGAAAGAATAACTAAGCATGAAAACATGAACAGAAACATGACAGTTATTTCATACGACCTTAAGCATTTGAAATAGAAAGATACGTCCTTAAAAGAATTAACGAGATGGGAGGAGGGAGTAAATTCTTTTCACAGACTGATTCAAGGTCGAAGCATACAAACAGCTACACAGAAATCAACTTTCAGCTTCAGCTTAAAATTCTAAGCTACATTTCTCATTAAAACATGCATCACAACCAGCAATTACAGATCACAGTGATATTTATCAATTTCTGCAGAACATTTCTGACTCTTAAAATATTGCAGTTCAAAATCACACACCGTCGTGTGTTAAAATTGACGCCTTCAGAGAATTATCATGTTATCCGGACACAATAAATCGGTCCCTGAAGTCTGCATCCCACATACATGCTTTTACACCTTAAGTGTGTGTGATAGATATCTCCCGGGGTCATCACGTTACCAAGGCACGAACAGAATCACCCCAAAGAGATACTCGGCTATCCAACATGCATAGACCCTCCAAAAGAAAGGTATGCATATGTACGTCTGTACGTACGGCTATTTCAGGGCTATAGTGTTATTCGGACACTACTCAATTCGTCCCTGAAACCTGTCGCATGTATGTCCTTGACTACAATATCTAAGAAATCTCCAATCACTAAACCCACACTCTCAACAATCATACACAGGCAACAGATATTATTCAGTACAGATATTTCTTCAAGGTAGACCCTGGGCAAGCAATTTATCTGTACTTTTGGTGCCTTCAGTAGCAGCCCAAGACAAAGTGGCAGATCTATAGCAGCACTATTCATATATATGCAAGGTTTTAAAAACATCAAACCTTACCATATATCTGAGTTGAGTTGATCAGGCTCCTTTATGCCACGACAGACCGTCCCAAAGTCTTCCTTGTCTGCTATCTGTTGGTCACAACCCAGGGCCCCACGTTGGAGCGCCAATTGTTTTGGATGGATAAAAATAATCCCATTATGTAATATCTGTTCCTGTCCAAATCATCCGTCTGTTGGCCATGTGTGCACACAGAGACAAGAATTTACACAGACCCAAAAGTTCTGGTATAAAACATCTTGTATTCTTCCCAACGAACGAACCAGCGAGCGAACCCCCCCAAATACAACATAGCAACTTATATAATATAAGTTGATCAGATATAAAAATCATACGACGCATTGTTAGACAGTGAGTGAGTTATTGATTGGTTGACAAGGTAGGAAGGGTCCTTCCATATTTGGTCTCGGATGTTGATGTCATTATGGTCAGTTTATGTGAAGCTTCTGATTGGCTCTGGAAGATGGCGGGGCTCATATCCTTATTTGGTCACGGATATGAATGTCATCTGGGAGCTCCCGGATATGATTCAGTAGCCATCTTATGACTCCCAGCAGTAGCCATCTTAGGACTCTCAGGAAATAAAGAATAAAAGCAATTAGTGCCTTATCTTATGATATATTGTAAGGAAAGGAATGCAGCATGGACATAATATACATTTTCAGGAATTTCGTCCACAACAAGGGCACACATTTATCTAAAGAATTACATGTTCAACCTGATTTTTTAAAGCTACTGCAAGACACAGCATTTTAACAACATGTATGTAACGTGCTAATTTTCTGCAAAAAAAAAAAATACACCACACCTTCAATTGCATTAAATCTGTGTTTAAATAATATGAACAAGTAGTTTAATATTTATATTGCTGTTTATAAAATCAAATGGGAAGAACAGGATATTGCTCACAACAGTAATGCATGAGAGGGTGTTGGCTTCCGAGATCCCCATCATATACCCTTTAACTTTTTGTTTAATACAGTATTGTCCCATAATTGATTTCTTTTATGAGCATGTAACCCTCTGGAAAGGCTAACCCACAGTACAGAATTTCAGGATGGCAGGAAAATCCCCAAATTCAGCACTATGAGGCTCAATGTTTCCAAAAAAACAACTAGGGTCTGTGCCTCTGAACAGCCTAAGCCAAACCCTAAGCAACAGCATTAACCCTTTCACAAACCAACATGTGCCTGTAAGGGTTGTATGATGTATACTCTTTGCATTGGACCTCTGGGCTAGATGATTCACTGTACTAGTGGTGCCATGTTTAGCGCTCGTGCTATAGAGCTGGTAGTTTCACTGTACTGTAGTGCTGGGTGCATTGTATTTGGGAGTAACTGCTTGCTATAATGATTATTTTTATGTTAAACATGCCTGATGTTTGTATGTATTGTTTTCTAAGTAGTTTTGTGGTAATTCAAGGTATACTGTGTTACCTGGTTTATGGAGGTGTAATGAAATATTTGTGTCCAAAGACAGATCTTAGAGGTCCATTTTGGAGCCGACACAATGCCTCAACTACAGGACAGTTCACCATTGAAGGCCTCCTGTGGAAAGATGCAATACTAACCACATATTTTGCAACTGTTCTGAATAATTAGGTTAACTTAGCATTCTGATCGAATTACCTTAATTATGTTGCCAAGTAATATTGTTTAATGGTACCACTGTTTAATTACTTTTTGTTAATGTTTTTAGTTACCATTGTATTTTTACTATGACATTGTTGTACCCTGTCGAATAAAGAGATCCTCTGGTTAAAGGTATATGCAAGTGAGCTGGATTATGAATGGATCTGATAGAGGAGAATTAGTAGTACCATATATACTCGAGTATAAGCTGATCCGAGTATAAGCCGAGGCACCTATTTTACCACAAAATACTGGGAAAACGTAGTGACTAGAGTATAAGCCGAGGGTGGGAAATGTGCTCCCCCCTCTCCCTCCCCTGTGTCTCTTCCCCCCTCTCCCTCCCCTGTGTATCTTCCCCTCATCTCCCTCCCCTGTGTCTCTTCCCCCCTCTCCCTGTTCACCTGATCTGAACCCCATTGAGAACCTGTGGTCCATCATCAAATGTGAGATTTACAAGGAGGGAAAACAGTACACCTCTCTGAACAGTGTCTGGGAGGCTGTGGTTGCTGCTGCACGCAATGTTGATGGTGAACAGATCAAAACACTGACAGAATCCATGGATGGCAGGCTTTTGAGTGTCCTTGCAAAAAAAGGTGGCTATATTGGTCACTGATTTGTTTTTGTTTTGTTTTTAAAAGTCAGAAATGTATATTTGTGAATGTTGAGATGTTATATTGGTTTCACTGGTAAAAATAAATAATTGAAATGGGTATATATTTGTTTTTTGTTAAGTTGCCTAATAATTATGCACAGTAATAGTCACCTGCACACACAGATATCCCCCTAAAATAGCTAAAACTAAAAACAAACTAAAAACTACTTCCAAAAATATTCAGCTTTGATATTAATGAGTTTTTTGGGTTCATTGAGAACATGGTTGTTGTTCAATAAAAAAATGAATCCTCAAAAATACAACTTGCCTAATAATTCTGCACCCCCTGTATATAAATTATCCTTTTATAAGATATCTCTATGCTTTGTCTGTGAACTCTATAAATGTTGTGTAATTTATACTATGAGCACTTTATTTGCACTTATGCAGAAAGAACCCTGTACACAGATGGAGATTGAGACTGTGCTATGATAAACCCATAATATAGAGAATAAAACAAATTTATACTTTATTAATCACATTTAATAGTCTTAGACTGCCATGTGAATGTCATTTTAAATCTGCCATTTGTTGGGGAATTAAAAAAATAATGAGTTTTATCCATAGAGATTTATGAAAGATTAGATAGTCAAAATCAAACTTGGTGCATAACACCTTACTTAAGCAACTGCAAAATGTAATAAATGTACTTTGAAAACTCTAATTTGTCATCTTTATTACTCAAATAATGATATAATAAATATATAATAAACTCCACAGTTTATGATATAAACAAAAGTACGCACTTATCCAATATCACATCTTAGGCAAAGTGATAGCAGTAGATCAGGCCTGTGACCTCGGTGGGTACTCCAACCTTGAAGGCTCACCAGAATCAGCCCCAAGCCCTCAATATATAGAGAAGAAACAATGATATATCTACAAATCCCTATTCCTAAATAAACAATATGTAAATTGGACTATGTATATCTAAATACATGAAGTACAATAACATCAAATTAAATTATACTATGGACATTTCTTGGGAGAATATCCCCTAAATTTTAAAAATACATTGGATCCTCTTATATGCTGTAACAGCAGGAAAATGATTAAACTCCTCTATTCCTGTGCCCACTTGGGGATCCTCATAAGTGACCCATAGTTTCAGTATTATAGCAGGGGAACCCTTTCAAGGATTAAAAACCTGAAACGGCTGTTTCACTAATGATATAGCTTTGTCAAAGGCAATCAATTGAGACTCGATCTATATCTTACAACCTCACATTTGTTCTCTCTGGCCCTCATTCAATTGCAATTTGGCCAATTGAATAGGGCTCTAAATAAGCACATAACATATTTTTTTAAAATAAGTTTTTAGTTAGTAAGCATCTATCCAAAAGCAAGTCTTCCCCTAACTAAAAAATTATTGAAAAAAAATATGCTATGTGCTTATTTAGAGACCTATTCAATTGGCCAAATCGCAATTGAATGAGGCCCTCTGTCTCTATAAAGTACTACCAGGAACACTCTGGTCAATATTATTGTATGTGGTGTTTTAAACAACAAAATGTGATAATATTTCTATAATATTCACTGGGAAGATATGGAAATTTATACTGGACATTGTGTTATGTGATGGTACAATCAGAGGTAACATCAAACTATTTACCGCCATAAACTAAAAATGCCTATTTTAAAATTCCACACATTTTACAATGTATTGACTTACTATTATCTTTACTATGAACAGAAGGCTACAATGGGAGAAAACCTAACACTAAAAAAACTGCAAATATTTATTAAAGAGGCACAAAAGTCATTCAAACTGCTTATCAGATACATATACAGCAGTGTAAATAAAGTAAAAGTGCACTTATATATTTTCAAAATTATGCCTTTTCACTCATATGTCTTTGTGTTTATATGAGTTTTTGATGACCATCCTCCAATGTCCTGCATTAGTAATGAGCAGGGGCTTGTAGCAACTGTATCCAATTGGCTGCATTCTGTGTGGCAAATTGAAGCTTACTGAGCTGGTTGTGTTTAACAGCTCTGTCAGTTAGACCATCCCAACATGGTCAAAATAATGGGGATGGCACTGCTGGATGTTGTCAGCTTCTCATTCCCCAGAGACTGATTGGAGGAGGCAGAATTCCTCAGCTGATGTGCCATACAGTCTACAGTGTCTTTTTTACAAAACCACATACCAACTTTGATGTATATTTTTCCGGCTATATCCTACATGCCACCTTTTGCTGCTGGTAAGAAGGAAAAGCAAGTGAAACTTATTAAACTGCATAAAATGTTTGTAAGTGCATTTGCGCAGCACTATGTATTTAGAACCAGTTGTGGTCCTTCACAAGTAAAGTGTGGTGAGATTGTACAAAGAGATAAAGTTGTGTAGGACACAGACAGATTTAAAAGAACAAGATGGTATAGTTGTATGGATTTTGCATTTAGTTTCTGATGAAGCAGGGAATGCGTACACACATATACACTTATTAGACACTTACAGCCTTATTAAATTGTGATTCAGCCAATTGAATAAGGCTCTATATAAGCACAGCATATTTCTTTTACAGACGTTTTTAGTTAGTGAACTTCTATCCAAAAGCAAGGTCTTCACTAACTAAAAACGTCTGTAAAAAAAATATGCTCTGTACTTATATGCAGCCCTATTCAATTGGCTGAATCGCAATTTAATAAGGCTGATGGGTCTCATTCCCATAATAGAAATATGTTTAAATCATTAGAAAAGGCAAATCAATATTTATAAATGCTGAGGTCTTTAAAAACATGCACATATGTGCTCTATATTTGGGCAAAGGCTAACATCTATCTATCTATCTATCTGTTGGTCTATCTATCTATCTTGCATTGTAGTGTAATACAAAAGTCTGTTGTGGTCTGAGCAGTAAATGTGTTAATCCACCTTAAATGAACAGGTAGGCAGAAAATGCATCTCCATTCTGATTGGCTAATGAGCTGCACCCCCTATAACATAGCAGCAAGGAAGCAAGAGGGAAGTCTAAAAGCAAAATAAGATAAAGCCGCAAAAAAAAGCTTCAATTACAAAAAAATTAAATTAAATAAAAAACTACTTACTATATTTAATGATACATCAATGATGCTGAAGGCCAATTACCACCAAATCTATGTCCCTTTAAATAAAAAAAAGCTAACAAATAAGAAAAAATAGCAATGGTTGTACTAAAACATTAAATTGCACTGCTATTTTGTAGCTATTATACCTACTTTTCTATTAGTAATTAGAATTTTTGAATATATTCATAGAAAAAGGGAAGTGTTATTCATAACAAATATTAGATAATGCCACTAAATCATGTGAATATGATTGCACCTAATTGCGAATACTTGGAAAAAGACACAAATATTCTTTGCTATAATAAAGGTAATATTACTAATTTTGTTAGGGCTTCTTAAAGATCAAAAGAAGTTACAAGCCATTTGCTGATAATTTCCAAACTCAAGACTCAAAAAAATGATCAGTTTCTATTTATCTTGAGTTTTGATAAATATAACAATTTACAAAAATGAGAAACATCATATATCAATTCCCCTTAAAATAAATTGTTGTTGACTTTAAAATTCACTAGGAAATTGCCTGTCAAAAATGATGGGAATAAAATCCCGCCTTCCCTGTGTCTCCTCCCCCGTCCCCTCCCCTGTGTCTCCTTTCCCCCTCTCCCTCTCCTGTGCCTCCTTTCCCCCTCTCTCATTCCCCCCATACCCTCTCCTGTGTCTCCTTTCCCCCCTGACCCTCCAGAATGTAGTTCCAATTGGAGGATGGGAGCCGCAGAGGAGAAGACAGAGTGCAGCGCTGCTGGCAGGCGCGCATACAGGTACATGCTTCAGCTACTGGCAGGGTCGCATACAGGTACTGTGGCAGGGTCGCATCCAGGTACTGGAGTGGGTGATGCGAGCCCTGGGTAGGCCAGGAGCGGTTGATTTGAGCTCTGGGGTGTGCTCATTGGGAGACCTGCAGTGGCGGTGATGAGAGACATGCAATAAGCGCCTTCCGCCCTCATTGCAGCCACTACTGGCAGGAACCAGGTACTACAGGGTATGACGCAAGGCTCGTGGTCGATGGCTAGCCTCGCTTTGCGAGGCTTGCAAAGCATGACCAATGGCCCGTATATCCACAACTATTATAGGTGATAGTCACTTTTTTTACATAGAAGCTGAGTTGATCTGTTAAAATTTCTGAGTAGCTCCTATCAACCAACGAAAGTAAAAAATAAATAAACAGAGCATTTATATTGTGTAATATGTTTATGCAATACATCTTTACTGCAGGTTTTGTTTTGATTTTTCTAAGCCTGCTTGAAGCTTCTTTGTCAAGAGAGTGTGTCCTTAAGCATTAGCATTAGCATTCCATTTGACCTAATGAATGCACTGGCATTTGTAGATGCCATATTCCCATTTTTCAGATACAAACATACTGTGTATTAAAAGTCTGTTAGCCCTCATGAAGTAGGCCACTGGAAAACTAATATGACAGATTCCACAGCAGCATAACTGCATGAAAAGTAATAATGTAGAAGCTGTAAAAAAAAATTATCTTCTAAAAACAATTTTCCAGTTTTTTGTTGTTGTACAGTTGTTTAGTCGTGTCCAACTCTCTGTGACCCTATAGACTGCATCACACAAGGCACATCTTGTGTCTGGTTGTGCTCATCCATAAGGGTTTCATGGCAAATATACTGGAGTGGGTCTGCCAGTACCTTCTCAAGTGGACAGCAATTTACCTCTCTGTCATGACCTGCCCAGTTTGGGTATCCCTACATGTTATAGCTCACAGCTTCACTGAGGTACACAAGCCCCTTCATCAGGACAAGGTATTGATCAGAAGAGGATTTTAGAGAACAGTTCATCAAAAAATGATATTTTAAAATGTTGCCCACCTTAACCTTTTTCAGCTATGTGAGTGGTGTCTATTTCTTCAAAAATACAAATATATACTTGTTTATAATAAAATGATACTACAAGAACAAAGAAAATGTAATGTTTATGAAATTAGAGGGTGAGCTCAATTTATATACCGTAACATGACTATGTATGGAGGGACCAAGAACATGCTCTGCAGCTTCCACATCCCAATCCCATTTACCCAAGTAACCAGGCTGACAACCTCCGTGCTGTACAATAAACCCTTACAAGGGTGTTGTGAAAGTCGTAATATCACAGACTAACTTCCATGTCTACACCTAGAAATATCTGTCTGCAGCTCTTTTCCCTGATATCTCTCCAAGTGATGGAAAAAAGCTGGATGTGCCAAAATAATGAGCTCACTGAGCAAGACACAGTATCACTGTCCATGTACATGTCAATGACTCCATTCTACAAACATTCTGATCAAAGGACAAAACAAGTCAATTCCCATCACAGCAATCTATTTTTAAATGTGAATAATTCAGTCTGCAACTGTAGATGCACAAATAATTCAGCAACATTAGTATAATTTTTTTGTAAACCTTTTTTAAAAATACATTTTAGTAAAGATTAGCAAACAAATATTTTTTGGGGAGTAAAACATATTATTTTTTTTAATTCACTAGAGTCTGCACTTCTTGTACATATTTAGTTCTATATATTTACTTAAATGTTTTGGGGTCTTGTAAGTATAGTTTTTTTGGTTTGGGTTTAGCCCTAAAAAGCATGTGGAAATTGTATTATGGTCTAAAGATTTGGGGTGTTTGTTTGGTATAAATGTGTGCTATGCATGTATGTGTCACAATATGGGACCAGTATGACAGTCACGCTCTAGAACTCCTACCGGTTAGGTCCTTATATTGGATGGATACAAGTATTCTCAGCGACCTCAGAGTATAGAGATTCTATTTAAAAATGTATGTCAATATCTCATAAATAACGGTCCTGAACTAACAAAGTGCAGCTCTTACACATGTAAACATTGTAATCGTTGAACAGAAGAACACTTTATGGGGCATAGATAGGGTTTTATAGGGGGTTTGAACAATGGGCCAGTCAAACATTAAACAGAAAACAAACATGTCCACATACCCAACTTGATCCCCACCCCGCTTCCTTGAGCCTCTCCCATTGTCCATGAATTAGCCAATGCACCAGGTCTGGGATGTTCAGGAATTTTATATAATTTTTGAGCACATAGAAACTTTATTGAAACTGTGTTAATAGTGATGTCGCGAACATAAAATTTTCGGTTCACGAACCGCGAACGCGAACCGCCGCAAATGTTTGCGAACCGGCGAACCGCCATAGACTTCAATGGGCAGGCGGATTTTAAAACCCACAGGGACTCTTTCTGCCCACAATAGTGATGGAAAAGTTGTTTTAAGGGGACTAACACCTGGACTGTGGCATGCCGGAGGGGGATCCATGGCAAAACTCCCACAGAAAATTACATAGTTGATGCAGAGTCTGGTTTTAATCCATAAAGGGTATAAATAACCTAACATCCCCCTCCATCATCATCCTCCCCTGTATCTCTTTACCCCCTCCCTCATCATCCTCCCCTGTGTCTCTTTCCCCCCTTCCTCTTCACCTCCACTGTGTCTCATCCCCCCTCCCTCATCATCCTCCCCTGTATTTCTTTACCCCCTCCCTCATCATCCTCCCCTGTGTCTCTTCCCCCTCCATCATCATCCTCCCCTGTGTCTCTTTCCCCCCCTCATCGTCTTCCCCTGTGTCTCTTCCCCCCCTCCCTCATCATCCTCCCCTGTGTCTCTTTCCCCCCTTCCTCATCACCCTCCCCTGTATCTCTTTACCCCCTCCCTCATCATCCTCCCCTGTGTCTGTTTCCCTCCTCCCTCATCATCCTCCCCTGTGTCTCTTGATGATAAGGGGGGGAAGAGACACAGGGATAAGTGTGAGGGGTGTTAGGGTAAGGGGTGTTAGGGATAAGGGTGAGGGGGTAAGGTGTTAGGGTGAGGGGTGTTAGGGCTAAGTGTGAGGGGTGTTAGGGTGAGGGGTGTTAGGGATAAGTGTAAGGGATGTTAGGGTGAGGCATGTTAGGAATAAGTGTGAGGGGTGTTAGGTCTTAGGGATAAGTGTGAGAATGTTAGGGTTAGGTGTTAGGTTGATGGGTGTTATGGATAAGTGTGAGGGGCGTTAGGGTTAGGGTACGGGGTGTTAGGGATAAGTGTGATAGGTGTTAGGGTAAGGGATGTTAGGGTTAGGTATTAGGGTAAGGGCTGTTAAGGATAAGTGTAAGGGGGTATTAGGGTTAGGTGTTAGGGTGAGGGGTGTTAGGGATAAGTGTGGGGGGTGTTAGGGTGAGGGATGTTAGGGTTAGGTGTTAGGGTAAGGGCTGTTAGTGATAAGTGTGAGGGGGTATTAGGGTTAAGTGTTAGGGGGTATTAGGGTTAGGTGTTAGGGTGAGGGGTGTTAAGGATAAGTGTAAGGGGTGTTAGGGTGAGGCATGTTAAGAATAAGTGTGAGGGGTGTTAGGTCTTAGGGATAAGTGTGAGGGGTGTTAGGGTTAGGTGTTAGGTTGATGGGTGTTATGGATAAGTGTGAGGGGTGTTAGGGTTGGGTGCTAAGGTGAGGGGAGGATGATGATAAGGGGGGGGAAGAGACACAGGGGTGTCCTTGCAGCAGAGATCAAAAGAGTCCTTCAGGACTGTATTGCACACTGTGTACAGTAGCCTAGCTATGGTTTTCCCTATTGATGCAGTATCACCTACACTCAGCCTCCTCACAGTAAGACTGCAAGTTAGTTATGATTCCAAAATGGCTGCTGTCCATGAGGTAGAAGGCTCTGGAATGGAGTGTATGCTGCTGATTGGCTGGAATGTGTCTGCTGACTGTGAGTTGCAGGGTCAAAGTTTGCTCAATGATAAAGTATAGGGGGCGGATCGAACATCGCATATGTTTGCAGTTCGCCGCGAACGCGAAGATGCTATGTTCGCTGGGAACAGTCCACCGGCGAACTATTCGCCACATCTCTATGTGTTAATTTAATTATCTTTGTATTGTACTATTCTGTTTTTCATCCCACCGCTCATACCCCTCCCACACACCTCTCAGTTGTTTGTAACAAATTTGTTCTGCTCATATTCTCTGGATCTGATCTCTTCTGTCCCTCTCTTTCCAGTAACTGCCTCCATTTTAGTTCATAGCAATTGCCTTCCCTGAAGTTTGACATTTGCAACTGCTCTCTCTGCCCTCCCTCCCTGCCCCACACCTACCCGCCTGTGCATTCTCTTAATTTATAGAAACTTTATGACTTGCACCTGCTCAGTCAACACCACCAGCTAAAATAAACAAAAAAACATTCTCATAAGTTTCTTAGCTACTCACCTACCTCAGCCATTCTGATAAACCTTATCACACTATTTTCACTGCTCCTGAATCTATATTACTACTTCTACCAAATCTTAGGATAATAATTCTTCCCCTACAATCTTCTAACCTATTTTTCCTAATCTCACACATTGTCACAATGCTTTCTCATGCTTTCCTCTTTCTTATAACCTACTGCCTCTCTCCCAGACTCTCCTTTGCAGCATCTCCATATCACGTCCCCAACAATATTACCATCTCACCTTCCTTGCTCTCCTCTCCTCTTCTGTGCTCCCATGAGCTCCTCTCCCTCCTCCAGTCACAATTTCATCCCCTCCCTAACACTCACAAGCAGAAACAGCACTGTAAGTCCCAGGCCCATCTTCTTTCCTTTTCACTGCTCCTTCTCCTGGCTGCGGGAGATATATCCCCTAACCCAGGCCCCTCACTCATCTCCACTTGCTGTCAGCCATTCTCTGTTTCAAGGCCAGCAAACACCCGTAACACCCAGAATCTGATATCCATCACATTTCACAAACCTTCAACTCTTCCTTTCTCCTGCGCCCTCTGGAACGCACCATCTATCTGCAATAAACTCACTTTCACTCATGACCTATTCACTACAAACTCCCTCAATCTACTGGCTCTCACTGAAACCTGGCTCTCATCCCCAGACACTGCCTCCCCTGCAGCACTCTCTCACAGTGGTTTTCACCTCAGCCACACACCTAGACCTGGGAACAAACAAGGTTGTGGTGTGGGTGTATTGCTTTCCACTCGCTGTACATTTTACCTCATACCCCCTGTCCCATCCCTCCAATTCTCATCCTTTGACTTTGATACAATCCGCCTCTTCTCACCTATCTCTCTACGTGTAGCTGTGATCTATCGCCCCCAGGCACTCCCTCTCAATTACTTGATCACTTTTCTGCCTGGCTCCCTCACTTTCTCTCCTCCAATGTTCCTTCACTGGTACATGGATATTTTAACATTGCTATTGACACTCCCACCACCCCAGCAGCAGCCAAACTGCTTGCACTCACCTCTTCCCTTGGCCTCTCACAACTAACAGATTCTTCTACTCATCATGCTGGACATTCTCTTAACCTTATCTTCACCAATCTCAGCACAACCTCCAACCCAGTCATCAATCACTATCTGACCACCACTTCCTTACCTTCAACCTCACCACACCACCCTCTCTCCACCCCTCTCAAAACCCTACCACCATCAGAAACAGAAACCTGCGAGCACTTGACCCTATTCAGCTTTCCACTATTATCCAACCCCTTCTCAGTCCCATCACCAACCTCAACTGCCCTGACACTGCCACCTCACTCTACAACTCTACTCTCTCTTCCACCCTTGACACTCTGGCCCCCATATCCACACGCAGATGCCCTCGCTCTCATCCACAACCATGGCACACTACACAAACACAATACATCCAGAGGTGCTCCCGCACTGCTGAACGACTATGGAGGAAATCACGCACTTCAGCAGATTTCCTCCACTACAAATTTATGCTACGCTCCGATTCCTCTGCCCTTAACATTGCCAAACAGCAGTACTTTACAACACTAATATCAACTCTGTCCTCTAACCCCAAGTGTCAGTTTGCCACTTTCAATACTCTCCTCTGCCCACTACCTCCTCCCATCCCTTCTTCTCTCACAGCTGAAGACTTTGCCAACCATTTTATTCATAACGAACTTTTATCTCATAGTGGTTTACACACTAAACCCTCTCAACTAACCAACAACACCCAGTCTCTCCCTTCCCCAACCCCACTGCCACTTTGAACTGCTTTGATCCGGCTACAGAGGATGAAGTCTCCAAACTGCTATCATCCACTCGCCTCACTACCTGTCCTCAGGATCCTATTCCATCTCAGCTCATATCTCCCCTCTCTACCACACTAATCCCAGCTCTCACACGTATTTTCAACCTATCCCTTACTACTGGCATGTTTCAGTCTTCTCTAAAACATGCCATAGTTATACCCACCCTCAAAAAAACCCTCATGTGACGCTGATATTGCATCAAACTACCACCCTATCTCTCTGCTTCCTCTGCCTTCCAAACTGCTGGAGCGGCTCGTCTATAACCGCATTATCAGCTTTATTTCCTCTAACTCCCTTCTTGACACCTTCCAATTCAGTTTTCGGCCCCAACACTCCACTGAGACCACTTTCACTAAAGTTACCAATGACCTGCTTACCGCCATGTCAAAAGGTCACTTCTCAATTCTTCTTCTTCTAGATCTCTCTGCTGCCTTTGACACTGTTGAACATCCACTTCTACTCCATATCCTCTTCTCCCTCGGTATTCGAGACACTGCTCTCTTGTGGTACTCATCATACCTACAAAATCGATCAATTAGTATCTCCTTCTCTGACACCTCTTCTTCTCCTCACCCCCTGTCTGTTGGTGTACCCCAAGGATCTGTCCTTGGCCCCCTCCTCTTCTCCATCTACACTTCCTCACTTGGTACCCTCTAAAACTCTTTTGGGCTTCATTATCATCTCTATGCAGATGACACCCAAATCTACCTCCCCGCACCAGATCTATCCCCCTCTCTTCTAACACACGTCTCCAACTGCCTCTCTAGTATATCCTCTTGGATGTCCACCCACTATCTCAAACTCAACATGTCTAAAACTGAACTCCTAATCTTCCCTCCCTCTCCCACAGCGTTAATTCCTCACATCTCTCTCACTGTCAACAAAGACATCATCACCCCCCTCCTCCCAAGCCCGTTGTCTTGGAGTTCTACTGGACCCCGCTCTGTCTTTCATCCCTCACATACAATCACTAACTAAATCTTGTCTTCTCCATCTAAAAAACATCTCCAGAATTTGTCACTATCTTACACAAGACACAACTAAAATCCTTATACACTCTCTCATCATCTCTCGACTAGACTACTGCAACTCGCTTCTTGTTGGCCTACCTACCACCCGACTGTCTCCACTTCAATCCATCATGAATGCCTCTGCTGGACTCATCTTCAGTACACCACGTTCAGTGTCGGCATCACCTCTCTGTCAATCACTCCACTGGCTTCCCTTAGCCTCAAGAATAACATTTAAAATCAGGACCCTATCTTACAAAGCCCTCAACAATAATGCTCCCCTTACATCTCTGCTCTCATCTCCAAATACTCCCCCACCCATCCTCTTTATTCTGCTAATGACCTTCTTCTTTCTACAACACTTGTCACCTCCTCTCACTCCTGCATCCAGGGTTTTTCTCATGCTGGCCCTAGTCTCTGGAACTCCTTGCCTCGCTCCACCAGATTATCCTCTTGCCTCAAAACATTTAAAACCTCACTTAAAAAGCCTATCACCTACCTCCCTAACACACTTATCACCTCTCTCTCCCTCTCTTACCATTCACTATACCTTAGATTGTAAGTCTGCGAGTTTCAATCCTAAGTACTTTGGGAAGGCACCATGGACATTGGATTCTTAGCTCAAAGACAGGGCCCTCCTTACTTTGCTAAATGTTAATCTGTATTTATCATTGTCTGAACCTAATTTATGTACAGTGCTATGGAATATGTCGGCACGTTATAAATAAACTATAATAATAATAATACAAAACTTCAGCAAATGTAATACTGTCACTGGCCGAGAATATTCAATTATATTGGATGAGGCAAGTCCTCCTCTAGAAAACTGCCTCAATACAACTTCTTTACTAATCCAAAAATGTTTCCCTTTATAAATGTACTAGGAACTTGCCTGTCAAAAATAACAGGATTAAAATTGTAAGGCTGGCAATGCTGTTTGGCACACAATGTGAGGCTTTTGCGAGCCTCTCCCCCGGGAACTTCAACTTTCCTGCTTTGCACTGATCACCTTCGGCTCATCACAGTGCTCATTGTGAGCCCTGCGATGAGCGCCTTCGGCGTTCAACTCGTGGTTCACAATGAGCGCCATCGGCACTCATTTGCAAGCCTTTCCTCCCGCCTACTGTACGGTCCGCTCATTGCAGGGTTCATTGACCTGCAAGTTTTGCGCTTGGGAATGCCATGTGTCTCTTTCCACCATCTCCTCCCCTGTCCCTTCCCTGTGTGTTTGTCCTCTGTGTGTCTGCTGAATGTTTGCGTGTTACGCGCTGAAGGCCGTTTGTTTTATTTTCAAAGTACTGTGTGCCTGGCGTTGTTGGTGTAAGTGCTACTGTCTTTGCCGTCATGTATTTTCTAAGTCCCGCGTGCCTGGCTTTGCTCAGCCTCGTTTTCATGCAGTTTCAGAATTTTTTACGTTTTTCAGCCACCATTTTTTCCCTTGCTTAGCCGATTTTTGATTGACGAAAACCCCCAAATGTTGCTCAAAATCGCTTGTAATATCACTCCCAGGCTTCCTGGCTCTCGCCCTGTCCAGTCTGTGAGTGTGTTATTATATTTGTTACATTTTTTGTTTTGTTTTTAGGGTTTTTAGAGTTACGCACTTGGCTTGCAGTTTGTGCCCCTCACAATGCAGCCTAAGTCCTGTGTGCTTCAACGGGTCGCATCACTTCGCGAGGTTTCGCAGATGAGCACCTTTGGCGCTTATCCAACCTAAGTCCTGCGCCGTACACGGCTCACCTTGCTTTGCGAGGCTTGGCAAATGAGCGCCTTCAGCGCTCATGCAGCCTAATTCATGCGCCGTACACGTCTCGCCACGCTTTGCACGGCTCGCGGTGGCGGCCTCGCTTTGTATCATAAAACGGACTTAATACCAACATATCATATTTTTTAGATACACATATGTTGATATTGGATTGTTAAACAATGTGGAAATATCATCATTTTGTATTGGTTTTTTTTGTGTGCTATACTGTCACTTTAAATGCTTCTGGGAGACTCGGCAAAGGTTTTCAAAGCATTTGCATTTACAAGTGGTGTTTTGTGCATATAAATCTTTGTTCTGTTTTTTCAATTATGGCACTGCCCTGATGTTCAAGTGATCCGTAAAATCTTATTATCATAGGGTTTGGTTGTCAGAGTGTCACGGAGTAACTCGTAATTTACTTTCAGTGCAATAACTCAATGGAGATTTATGCCTTGCTTTTCGTCTGTGTCAGGAAGTTCACTAGTAGCAGTGACCCATAGTAGTTTGCTCTCAATTTTTTAGGGATGGATGATTAGCATAGCTATGTAGGATTTACTCTGCAGTTAGGGCACTAGTAATAGCTTTTTCAGGGATAAGCATAGGGTCCTTGGACTGTTGCATTCCAGTTGAAGTAGTTTTCCTGCCACCCAACACTACTTCTTTAATCCAGCCAATGGATCAGGGAGTCATTGCAACTTTTAAAGCATTTTATCTTTGTTGCACATTCCGGCAATCTATTGACAATACAGACGGCCAAAATAATGAATAAATGATCGAATTTTGGAAGAAATATAACATCATGCACACCGTAAGCAACATCGATATCTCATGGAAAGAAGTTACAGATAAATGTTTGAACGGAGTGTGGAGGAAGATATGGCTGGACCTCTCCGACTATTTGGAAGCAGAAGAGCCCATTGCTAACAAAATTGTCTACCTGGTCAATATGGCAGAACTAGGAGATGTTGATGTATAGAATATTGAGGAGTTGCTGCACACTTCTGGTGAGAGCCTTACAAATGACGACCTGCAAACTGGTCGAATAATACATTCAGTTACAACCTGAATATAGTGATTCAGACAACGAGGAACCCAAAGAACTTGTGACAGATTTACTTGCTAAAAGTTTGAAGATGACAAATGAGCCAGACTTTGACAGAAGCAGGAAAGCACAATTCTACCAACATCTGCTGGGTGAGAGAAAGACAAAAAGACAAATGTCACTGGACGATTTCATCTTCAAAAAAACAAGAATCCAGAAAGAGCCAGAACCTTCAACATCACAAATGTAAAGTTTTTATTTCTGCTAATGTTCAGTTTATGTTATGTTTACTGCTTCTTTGAAGTTCACATAAAAATAAAATAAGTTAAAATGTAAATTGAATTTGTGTATTCTTGGTCCCAAGTTCCCCCATCCCTATCTACCCAATGTTAAACGGGGTAAGCCTGTAGCTGCAAAGGACAGTCTGTGTTTTCACTTGTTAAAAAACACAGCCATGAGCTCTGAAGTCACAGTCACCAGTACCCCTGCTACTCATCTTTAGTGTATCACTTTTATATCACTTTTACAGCATTGCTGATCATCATTTTCTCACTGCAAAGCTTACATTGTGTGAATTATTCCAGTGTTGTTATGATACTGCCTAGCTGTAGCTGGTTGATGATGCAGAGAGTTCTGATGTAGGGCTAATGCTGTTTGACTCTCCTAACGACTGACTCAACACAGCCACAATTATTTGATTGGCAACATGAAGTAGCTAAATTGCTGTGTGGTTAATCCTTCATCCTATTTAATTATGAAACTTGAGGAAGGGCTTAAAGAACCATATAACATCTATAGCTAAAATACAATAATTATTACTTTTAAAATTGTAATGTCATCCTAAAACGGAGCACTGCCTTTTTTTGAGCTTCCATGTGCCTTTTAACTGCTCCTTTAGTAATAATTTTGATGCTTCTTTGCAATTAATAATGTGACAGCTTCTCCAATCCTCCTGGAGTTTTTGCCAGCACTTATGAAGAAGGGAATGTATTCAACAACTCATTGTTTTTGAGTACAATGAACATAAATTTCTATGATAACATATATGCCACATCTTGACATTACAATGACATTCAAAGTCATCTACGATAATTGCCTCTTAATGGTAATGTAATAAAATGCTTTGTGTCATTTTGCTCAATTTGCATATCTAAGTGTTTGTGACTTAATAGGAGAAGCATATGAGCCAGTGAACAAGTTACTGGGTGATAATAAGAAGCATCAGTTTCAAAATGCTGTCTATTTCACTGCATCAAGGACTGAAGTAGCATTAGTGTCTTGTACATGTATTAAATGATAGAAGGGCCTGTGAGAGCTGAAATCATGATAGCTACATCGAAAAGATGTTTATAAACATACAAAGTATTATTTGCTAAGTAGTGATCAGATAGACACAGTACTTTTCATATTGCATTCTGACAGTTCAATCTGCCACAAACATAAAAATGCATCTTGTAAAAACAATGTTGCTATGTGTCACAACCCACTTCTTTAATTGGGCTTGTCCAGAACCTGGTTCTGACCTACCTCAGTGGATCATGAGGGTACTTGTAGGTAATCTTATTGGCAGGAAAAATAAACCCAGACTGGGATTCAACCACAAAACAGGACCAAGATACCAACAGAACCAAGATAGCAGAGTTACCCATTGTAACTCTAGTCAATCAGATGCAGCGTTAATAACCCCAATGTATAGGATTATCACTTCCCCAGAATGAATAATACACGTAAATGATGTATATGCAAACTGACAACTTACTTTATTGATGTGGTACAGTATTTAAGCACACCCAGCCCAAGCATGTCCCATCACCACGCTTCACCCTAGGCAGGGGGTCAGCCTCTAGGCCCATTATAGGAATATCCTTCCTGCTCTGTGTTCTTGGCAGGGGTCTTTGATGCCTGTTTGTACAGGACAAGGAAAAATCCCCACATTAACGTTAGGAGTTAGAATTCCTCTGTCAGGAAGCCTTCACAACAGGGAGGGTAAGATTGTAAACAATTTTTGCAGACAAAGTGTCTAGGTACCCCCACACAGCTGGCCAACAAGAAAACCCTGCAACTGAACCTCCTTCATGCCAGGGACCCCGCTCCATTAAACTCCCAGGGGAAATGCAGCATTTCAATACCAAACATGCCAGGGTACCACCTTTAAATTAGAAAATGTACACAATAATACAATGACTATGAATCTGTGTCCTCCTCCCTGAACAAGGTTTACCCACACTGCTATAACTGTACATCATATATTAACATCACCAGTATAACATAGCTCATCAGAAACAGGATAGCCGACAGTAAACATGGGCCACAATGCACAACATGGCTGTCAAATACAAACATCTGTAGTAACATTATCTATTTTGGGCCAACATGGCAACAGCAAAATGACGCCTATGATAATCTAGGCAATATTGAATGGTGGTAATTGTCCAAGTACCTAAGTATTTTGGCCTTGATTTTAGGAAAAAGGGGAGAAGTGATGTTATTGTAGCATGTGGCCCCTGGGGCCCCTAGAAGTCCATAATTCCCAAAGTACAGTGTCCCCCCCTGGGTGTGACCCTATGAACTTAGTGAACTAACTAGCACTGGACTTGACTGATGTTTTATCTATACTACCTTTTAAACACAGCCCAAACTATTCATGTAATCAAAATTGTGTTGATCAGAAAACTTGTCCCTGAAATAGCTATGGGGTCTCCTTTTCCTCCCCTTGACATTACATTGTGAGGTAGGTGTACCTGGGATTGGGCTTGTGATGACTAACCTGAAGGCTCTAAGCCCCACATTCCAAAATATGGTCCCTGCTAATTCCATCACCAGAGACAGGACATTTGAACAATGGACTGTGCATCTTGATAACAGCTTGCCTGACGGGACTATCTAGCAGTGGAACGGAAATCCAAAAACTATAAGTAAGCTAACTAGTTTAGAAGGGAATTTTGAATGGGTTAAAGTTTGCAATGTAAATAACAGCTCACACTGTGATGGGATTAACTGCCAATTTGGGGACGTCTGTTGCATAATGAGGTACTAAAGAGGGCTGATTGAGTTGGCTGATGAAGTGCAGGTAATTTAATCATGTTTGTGGGCTGAACCAAAGTTGTATTGTTCTGTTTGCCTATAAATGTTCTGTTGAAAATAAAGTAGACAGTACCCTCTTGGGACAGAATAAAAGTGTCTGACTTGTATCTCTGGTCATCCAAGGAAAGAAAAAAGGGAGTCTGGGACTTGCTGGGAAGACTAAATGCCTGAGAGCTGTAGTTCTTCTCTGAGAAGCTGTAGTCCTTCTCTGGGAAGATAAGGGGGTTCAACCGCAGCTCAACTAGCTGATTCGAATTTTCCAGAGTTCCAGTGTTCCTGTGATCGAGTGTCCCTGTGTTCTGACCAATCAGAGGAACAAGCCACCTGATACAGTGGCCATCTATATTTTGCTTGAGGCCGACCAGCTACTCCTGAACGTTCTGTGTGCTGATACCCTTTACATGATCACTATCTATCTATCTGTCCTACTAAGCCAGGTATTATTTAGTTACATGCCTCTCTTTTCCTGTTCTAGAAAAGTGCCTGGATTCTTTTACCCTGTGTGTCAGTCGTTGTGTAACTATGATTTGACTGTGTGTGTAATCACATATATAGTCATGAGCATACGAGTTGTTGCTAACGCTTGCGGACTCGCGCAGCTCCGTTTGCGAAGCAAGGGGCTGCATTTGCGGAGGTGGAGGCTCCAACGTCGGCTGTGTTTGTCCGCATTTGCGGAGGTGGAGGCTCAACGGCGCCTCACACGTGGTTAACACACACACACGCACTACTTAGAAAAAAAAAAAAAAAATGCTTCCCACACGCACGACTTAGAAAAAAAAGCAACTGTGTCCCTCGCAAAAAAATACGGAACGCGCTACGACCCATTCCAAACACGCAAAAACCGGCCGAAAACAGCGCGCATGAAAACATCACAAACACAATAAATAAACACAACGAACACATAAAAAGCTTACTTACAGCAAGGGGGCATCCAGCACTTCGAAAAGTGAATTTACACGTCCATTTAAGTCCAAAAAAACAAGTTTAAACTGACGAAATTTACCTAAGCGAGAGAAAAAATGGCCGCCGAACAAAACGAAAACGAGGCTACAGACGCAACAATACTACAGTGACTCGCAAAACTAAAACAACACTACAGTCAACTTTACGAGGTACGTAACACATACTATGCGGCACGTACCACACTGATATTAACCACCATTTTGAAAACTACTACGCATAAAATGGCGGTTGGAACGCAAATTGTAAGCTGGAATGCAAAAAGCGTATGCGTATTGCGTTCTAACGGTCTGAGGCACCTCAAAGTTTATAAATACTGCCTACTTTCCAGAAAATTCTACATTTCTACTCAGGTGATGAACGGAGTGACTGGATAGTTAACTGCTGCTGTTACTTGAGAAGATAATTATTTCCTAATTTCCTACTTTACACTGTGCAAATTCCAACTGAGAGGTAAGCTATAATATATTACATTTTATTACCAAGACAGGAAAAAAAGACAACAAAAAAAAACTTTAACTATGAAAATGTGATTCATGTATAGTGACATGTGACACGCCTACAACAAACTAATGTTAACCGAAACTAATTAAACAAGTATATTTAAATGACAATAATTTACTGCAACTCATAGCAAAAAATAATATGACACTAATACATATGGAACCTAAAGCTGAATCTTTCCCCTTTTTTTCACTATTCAAACAGACTCTGCATCAACAGCGTCACTCAAGAATTTGCACCGTGGACTGTGAAAAAGAATTACTTTTAAAGAACACAAAAAAAGAAGAGGTAAGATAGAAAAATACATTACATGTTGAAAAAGACCATGCATTGCTAAATCAAAAAGAAGAAATATACAATTAACCATTTAACTTTCTTTTTCAAACAGACACTACAAGAAGACTGGTGGATTAAGATTGGCAGGAGGGGACCCTCTGTCATTCGGACAAGAACAACACTTCTATCAAGGTATAGTAGAAAAAGTAGAAAAAAAAAGGAACTATATATGTTTAATGGCCGCCAATATAAAAATTTCAAGTAAAATTTAAAAAAAATACATACAAATTGAATAAAGAACAAAACACAGTTCAACAAACTTCACAAAGACCTATACAATTTATGAAGACAGACAGTTTCACAGAAATCAAAAAAAAAAAGAGGTGGCCACAAAACAGGATAGCATCTGAAACATTAGCAACATACATAAAACAAAACTATTCCTCCTCTTTACTGTAAAATAACCTCCAACCATCACCCACAAGCCAAATGCAGCAACCAAAAAGTGGCCGTTTTAGATCAAAGGATTTCCTCCGGCGCGAGCGGCCGCAAGAGATAGCAAGGCGCCGGCCGCAAGCCTGCCGGAATCTCCGGCCAGAGGGGAATAGAATAGCAGAATAGCTTGCGACCGGTCCTTGCGGCCCCGCAACGGCTGCGGCCGATAATCGAATGAGGCCCAAAGTATGCAACATATGGTGGACACAAAATAGGATTGTACCAAAAATGACACAAACACATAGAAAAGTAAATTAATATTCTTCTTTACTGTTTAAGAACCTATAAGCCTTACAAAGAAGCCTAAATAAGCATACCAAAAATAAAGAAAACAGCATAGTCCACAAAAGTGTCAAAACACACACTAAATAACATTTATCATTCTCAATTGCCAGTCGTAATGTACAATATTAACCATAAAACCTAAACACACACATAAAATAGAATACTACAACAAATAATACTAATACCCCCCAAAAAAACAAAAAACTTTTTCATAGCCCGAACATAGAAGCCTTTAAATAAAATATCAAAATACTATTATGACAATCCCCTGTAGAAAAAATTACAAAGACTTGTATTTTTTATGCCTGTAAGTCAAAAGTACAACAAAAAAATAAATTACCAAACAAAAAATATATATACATTCCAATTAACACTATACACCTAATACATGTAGAAGAAGGTATAGTGTAATTTCCTTGAGTGTGCTATTCATGTAAGGCAAAAATTACAACCTACTACAGAAAGTAAGAGCAAAAAAATAAAAAACACATATTTAACAATACAAAGATAGTACCGGTACAATAAACTACAATCACATATAAACAAACTGTTGATAATAAAAAATATAAAAAACAAACGTAACATCTCAAACTAAGCTAATTATACATTATTTTATTTTACATATTAACATGGCTGATAACGAGAGCAAACAAGAAAAGACAAGACGTCAAACTAGAGAAAGACAAGAGAGATGGGCTTACCAGCAGACACCAGAGGAGAAGGAAATTCAACCAAAAATTTAATATACACCAAAAATAGCTACTAAGCAAACAAAGCATTTAGAACCTGTTCCTCAAACATCAGATGACATTTTACCTGAAAAAATCAAAGATATACCAAAAAAAGCCACCAAAAAAACAAAGCATTTAGAACCTCTTCCTGAAACATTACATGACATTTTACCTAAACCAATAAAAGATATACCAAAAAAAGCCACCAAAAAAACAAAGCATTTAGAACCTGTTCCTGGAACATCACATGACATTTCACCTGATAAATTTGAAACTGAAACTGATATATGCTTTGCAAATTGTCCTTTTCTCAAGTCTTTAGCAGTAGAGGTTCATAATTGTGGGAACATGAATACTCAATGTCAGTTTTGTGAGGCTTATCATTTTAAACAGAAGAGACCCAGAGATGGCCAATTTATTAGTTGCTGTCAAAAAGGCAAGTTCAAACTTCCAGAAAGAAAATAATTTCCAATCTATTTACAAAACATTATGACTGAACCTACTTTTCCAAACTCCAAAAATTTTAAGACAAACATAAGATCCTACAATAGTGTCATATCCTTTGCATCTATGGGGGCAACATTAGCTGCTAATGTACCAGGACATGGTCCTTACTGTTTTAAAGTCCAAGGCCAAATTTATCATCGTACTTCACATTTACATCCAGAGGAAGGAGAGCAAAGAAAATTTGCTCAACTATATGTCCTAGATACAATGGAAGCTGTTGACCAACGTATGCAGCTGGAAGAAAATAAAAAATGCTTACCGAGTGTTTTTATAGAGCTAGATAACATTATGGCCAATAACCCCTACACTAAAGCTTATAAAAAATTGGCAGAAGTAGAACATGAACAACAACTTCATGCACAAAGACATCAATTAACAACCCCAAAGATCAATATGGTGCTTAAAAGAGACAGACATACTGATAAACGTTGTTATAACTTGCCAACATCAAATGAGGTTGCAATGGTGTTTCAAAATGATAAAGGAGAACCACCATTTCAAAGAGACATTAGAATATATCCCAGAAATTAGGAGCAACCATTCATTAATATCAGTATCTTAAGTCCAAGTTTAGATCCAATGACATATCCCATTTTTTTTTCAAATGTTCCTGGAGCACAAAGTTTTGAACATTTAAGAACTGTTAATGACATATTATATGAATCCTTCCATTTAGCTGCAAGACATAGAAACTTACTAGCTGATGATACAGAATGGGAAAGATGTTTAGAAGAAGCAGCACTATGTCAAATGCCACGGCAGATGAGAGAACAATTTGCATTTATTTGTATCTTCTCAAATGCTCCAAATGCATTAGCTGAAGACTTTATGCAACGATACAATGAACCTATTGCACACTTAAAAGCGTTAATGGAAATCCAAGAAGTATTTTTAACTCATGGATTAAGTTGTGCAAGTTTTAATTTGCCTGATCCAGGTCTTATAGATGACATAAACTTTGAAGACTATGACATTCAACTACAACTACAAAGAACAGAAGAAAGACTTGCAACTTTAAATACGTTACAATTGCAAGCATTTAATGCCATTAAAAATGCAATAGATGATGACCTGGCGGATCAGGAAAAACTTATCTATATAATTTATTAATGAGTTTTGTAGGAGCACAAGGTCAAATAGCACTGCCGTTTGCCACTACTGGAATTGCTGCACTTTTGTTAGAAGGTGGAAGAACTGTACATAGTGGCTTTAAACTGCCAGTGCCTATTTTAGAAACCTCTGTGTCAGATATTCGCATGACATCATTACAAGCAAAAAATTAAAAAAAAAGTAAATTAATTATAATAGATGAGGCCACAATGATGTCATGCTATGCCCTCCAATGTATTGACCGTTTGCTTCGTGAAGTCATGGATAATACTTTTCCATTTGGTGGAAAGGTCATGTTGTTAGGTGGAGATTTTAGACAAACATTACCTGTCGTTGTACATGGAAATCGAACTGACATTATCGAAACCTGTATAAAGTCAAGCACACTATGGAAACATTTTACCCATCTTCAACTGCAACAAAACATGAGATCAGAAGGCCAAACTGATTTCAATGATTGGCTTATTAAAATTGGAGAAGGCAAAACAGAAAAAATACCAAATTTACGTGACGACACTGTGCAGATCCCACCTCATATGATTTGTCACCAAGATATTATATCACTATATTTGAAGGTAGCATAAATAACCAGGAATTTCCAACCAAGTCATACTAACATGTAAAAATAAGGATACATTAATCCTCAATAATGAAATCTTTAAAAAAAATAATGCACCACAAAGAAATTATCACAGTGCTGATTCTGTACTTGCTGATGACAATGAAAGTCAGACAAACTTTTCCACTGAATTCATAAACTCACTAACTCCTTCAGGAATGCCACCCCATATTTTGCAGCTAAAGAAAGGTGCAATTATCATGTTACTGCGAAATATCAACCCCAAAAAAGGCCTATGCAATGGGACAAGATTAATTGTTCAACAATTAAAGGACCATTTCATAGATGCTGAAACTTTACTCATAAAGGAGAGAGAGTTTTCATATCAAGAATAGATTTAGCACCAAGTGAAAGTAGTCTCCCTTTTACACTTCAAAGAAGACAATTTCCCATCATTATGGCATTTGCCATGACCATTAATAAATCACAAGGACAAACGTTCAAATCTGAGGGGTATTTTCTTAGAACAACCAGTATTTGCACAAGGCCAATTGTACGTTGCGTTATCACGTTGCAAAAATCCGCAGGCTATAAAAGTTTACATTGAAAAGAATGAAAGTCAAGGTGATTTATTAGAAGATGGACGTATTTTTACTCAAAACATTGTCTACTATGAAGTACTTTAACTTTTCATTAAAGAAACAAAAGCCATGAAAAACAAATTTAAAAGCAAATGCAAAAATATAAAAAACCACAATATAACCACCACATTTTTACAACCAAAACACATAAATGTCCATTCCCTTGAAAAGGTCATTATTACGCAACAGAAATTACATTTACAAAAACAATATTTTACTGTTAAACTACATTAAATTGTCAAACACATACAGAACAGTGCTTACATAGCGTGCAACAAGTTTAAGTTCTTGCGTTCTCTTTTTAGAGAACCACTTTTCCACAGACCAAACTATATGTGCGATTTATAACAATTACTACAGCAACAAACAAAGGTCAACCATTGAAAAATACAAATCAATAAACAATTCAGTCATAATTAATGGAAGTACTGTTTATGGATGATTAGCCTCACAAAACACTTGCCTTGCATTATTTTCACAAATTATGTTAAAATGTTAATTAACTATGTTACTGTTTCTCATGTTACAAGTTTGAAAAAAATATGTTCAAGTTCCTTAGTTAGACAGATCAGAAAGTACAAGTTTAAAAAAATATACTTTCCAGTTCCTTACTTAGACATATTACAAAGTTCATGTTAAGAGGTCAACCACATTTTAAATCACAGCAACAAACAAAGGTCAACCATTGAAAAATACAAATCAATAAACAATTCAGTCATAATTAATGAAAGTACTGTTTATGGATGATTAGCCTCAGAAAACACTTGCCTTGCATTATTTTCACAAATTATGTTAAAATGTTAATTAATTATGTTACTGTTTGTAATGTTACAAGTTTGAAAAATGTATTTTAAAGTTCCTTACTTAGACAGATAAGAAAGTACAAGTTTCAAAAAATATACTTTCAAGTTCCTTACTTAGACATATTACAAAGTTCATGTTAAGAGCTCAACCACGTTTTAAGTCACAATGTAAATGTTGTCTTTTATGTTAAACATTAATCCAGGGAGTAATCTGATTGCCAGTTAATGAGGTCAGGAAGGAATTATTTTTCCCCCCTCTCTGATACAATTGGCTACGTTTCAAGGAGGGTTTTTACTGTTTACCTTCCTCTAGATTCAATGTATATTTAAGATAACAATTCTTGAGATAGAACTTGCATGTTAAAAACCATTAATTTAATGTTCAACTTTTCTTACATTCATATGTTAATACTTTTAATACAAAATGCTTTAACAGTTACTGTTGACCAAAAGAACATTTTACAAAAATAAACATGTTTAATATCACAATAGTACTTATTTCATCACAACTAAAACCTTACAAGTGTCAAATACGTATATTAATAACTAAACAACTTTCCAAACATACACATCTCATTGCCGTCATTTTTTGACGGGCAAGTCGCTAGTAAAATATAATAGTTGTCAATCTGCGAGCGAGGTGAGCCATTGAGGCACGCGGGACATAGGCAATGAGAGCCAAAGGGGATCATTGAAAAGCAGGAAAGGTGTGGCTTGGCAAAAAATGCAAAGAGGGCAAAGTCGCTTATTGCAGGGCTCGCGATGAGCGCCAAAGACGCTCATCACAGGGCCTGTAAAAAAGACAGGGGAACAGGCTCACAATGAGCACCAAAGGCAACTCATTGCGTGCCACGCAATGAGCGCTACAGGCGCCCAGCGCGGTGCTCGCAATAAGCATCGAAAAGGCTCAGAGGGGCCATATCCTCGCATTTTGTGGCAAACAGCATTGCCAGGCTTCAAATTTTATTTGCCGTCATTTTTGACGGGCACTTCGCTAGTAACAATAATAATTCACATACAGTTCTGTGGCAAGTATAATCCTATTTCACTGCAATACAGCAAAGCAAATCCACCAATTTTAATAAAAGATATTAGCTTAAATTAGTCAAAGTGGAGCTGTTCATTAGTTTACTTCTATAAAGTTGGCTTTTTTCTATTGTCAGCTTCCTTTAATATGTATATATTTAAGGTTAAGTTTTCCAATAATAAAATTATACAAAATAACACTGCACTGAGAAATAGTGAAGTAAATATGCATTATATTAAATTAATAATCTATTGGAATCGCGTGTGTGTTTGCGTTGTTCAGTCATGTCTGACTCACTGTGACCCCTTAGACCGAAACACACCATGCTGATCCACTAAATATTCATGGCAGATATATTGGAATGGATTGCCAGTTCCTTCTCCAGTAGGCCACAGCATTCGGCTCCAGGTATTCCCCTGCATGGCTTTTGGGTAATGCGACCTATGGGTTCCCTGACTGGAACTGAACACAGGTCATAGTGGTGAAAGCACCGACTCCTAACCACTAAAACACCAGGGAACCCACTTACAAAAGGACAAGCTCAAAATCAATTCTGATGCTGGTAAACAGTATCAAAGTACTAGGTAGTGCCAATTTTTTGGCCCATTTTTTTTATTATTATTTTAAATCTGGCCCACCTGCACACTAGCCAATATAAATCTGGCCTATCAGCTCACTGACCAATATACATCTTGCCCATCAGCTTACTAGCCAATATAAATCTGGCCCATCAGCTCACTGGCCGATAAAACTCTGACCTCCTCACACGAAAGAAACTGGAATACTCTGGTGTAAGATATAAACTGTGAACTTTGAAAATAAAAAAAAAATAGTTTATAATGAACAGGGTCTGTAGTTCATATAAAAGTTCTCAGTAGGACAAATAGAGCTTAATATTATGGCTCTTCATGGATGAATAAAGATATTATTCTAAATATTTAATATATTGAAACATGAAATATAATAATTACATTTTCAGCTGTTTATAAAAAAGCTTGTATATAATTATATGTTATTGCCAGTTTTGAAAATAGGGAATAAAATTATTCTCTAGTAAAACAATGTCAATTTTTTTAAGGGATATGAATTGTTTTCCGTGTTGCATCAGAGTGTATTTGATAATGTGTCGCAGTGTGTTTTCCTTTTTCAAATAAAAGTCTCAGAGAACAAAAACATATTGAGAAGTTTAGCTGCTCTTGGGGCCTTGCCCTCTGCCAGCCAATGGAATCTATAGTCTAATGTATACTCTCTGCATTTTATGTTGTTTTCAATTAAGTTTAAACATTTTTTAATAATATTTAGTTTGCAATATAATAGCGTTTATACTGTTTACAAATAATATTTTAAATGATTGATAAACAATTGTGTTCCATGCCCCTTTAACTACTTTATCCCTAATATAGTTGTTGTACAGCGAGTTTGTGTGTAACAATCGCAAAGTTGCGTATTGCACATGCATGTTGCGTTGGCCGAGGCCCAGGGCAGGGACCTCGGTGCAACACACCGGTTGCACAGTGGTAGATCCGCCCCTGGATAGCAGCTTGTGTAAGAGGGAATCATGGGATGTGCAGTCCCCTGCACAAAGGAGCAGGAGGAGCCAGACACTGACACTAGTTAATCTCACGGATATCCATCATGAATTTCTCCACAGGACTCATGCATCTCACTCAGGCTCATCATATGTTAGTCTGTTCTTTTACTTCTTGTCTCCCCTTCAACATTCAATGAAAATATGGCTTTAATTTAACAGGCACAAAATAATTTGTCTAAAATGTTTTGTAATTGTTCATAGAATACAATCTTCTAAGTCTAGCAATGTAGTATGTAAGCAATACCCACTGATCATTTCATCCAAATGCAATGTGTAGAGCAAGACCAGCTATAAATATGGATGTCCTGTAGATTCAAAATGAGTAACAATATGTAAAAAAATCATATGTAATTATAGGAAAGGTCTCCATGGAGTATTATTGTCGTTCTGTATGAACTAAGATAAATAATATTTGGTTGGTAGTTAGTATATATAGCCTAAAAAACTAAAATCATCTCATGCTTGTTTTTGATCCTTCTTGCAGCTTTATTCTCCTTATCATTCTCTTTTTGCACACTTGTTCACACTTACCCACTTGCCCTTACATGTCCCTGCATCTTTTACTATATCACCAGCAGTCTTTCATATGACTCTTGCACATATTTCCTCCCTTCTGCTTTTAAACCTTTGCATTTTCTGCCAGTTAGATTTGCCACCAGAGCATTACCTTATTGCAATTATCTGCATCTGCCTTGTACATAACATATGTTTTTTTTTTAAGCTTAGACGGACATGTAACACCATTTTTTCGTTATATATTTAAACATTAAACAAAGAGAGTCAGAGGTGTTCAATCTGAGAACGAACAATACCTAAGTAGGTTTGCACTATAGGTCCCTTTACCTTCGGCGCTCCATCCCAGCAACTGAGGCCCTTGCCCGCAGCCCTCGCTACGCAAGCGTGAGCAACGGCCCGTACGCTCACATATGTGATTCATAACAGTAGCAAAATTACAGCGATGAAGGAGCAACGAAAATAATTTTACTGTTAGGGGTCGCCACAACTTGGGAAATGTTGTCAAATGGTCGCAGCACCAGAGAGTTTGGGAAGCGCTGTTTTAGATGCAACAAAGAAAGAAATGCTTTCAATGTCCCTCTAATATTAGCTAAAAACATTGTAAAAATATTTTAAAGAGTAGTGAATGGAAAGGAATCTTGGAGATCAGGTGTCCCAGTCAGTGGTAGATGGTAAATTTTCAATGGCGTCAGGGGAGCATTAAGGTGGCAGATATGGCACAGCTGTGTTCCAGGTACATTAGGTGAAAATGTTTATAAAGATTTAAAAAGGAAATATTTTGGAAGAGGGAATTTATTGAAGTCTTCTCTCTCTCTTGCCTTTTGATAAATTTAAGGACATGCAGGATGATGACAAAAAGGAGCAGAGGAAGAAGGAAGAAGACACGAAGGACAGATATATGTGCATTCTTAGCACATTTTCAAATTGGTTGCAGGCATATGTTATCTTTGCAAGCATTATGTGTGAAATGCATCCTGAAAATTGCTCTGCTCTTTTTGTTATCTGATGAAGATCATCCCTACGACCCTGTATGACTTAGGCAGGGAATGCCAAAGGCGCGCACTGCGCTGGTGGAGATGAGCTCAGTAGGTGCTCATCTCTATGACCCCGCACAACTTAAGCATTATAACGGCGACCCGCGGGACTACAGAACAAGAGAAAAATCAAATACACAATTCACAGTGCGAGACCCGTAGCAAATTTAAAAAATTGCCTGAAAAAATTACGGCCCTTTACACTTTGAAAAGGAAACCTCCACTTAGAGAAAAAAATTACTGCACACATCCAAAAACACGAAAAACACAACAAATACAAAAAAAACCAACAAAATCATCACACACAGCATGGGGGACAGCCACGACGTCTGGGAGTGAGGTTGCACGCAAATTTTAGTCCGATTTTCAGAGTTTCGCCACTTTAAAATCGCCTAAGCAAGAGAAAAAAAAGGCAGCCGAAAAAAACGAAAATGAGGCTACACGACCCCTAAACATGAAAAAAAAAAATGCCAGGCACATACGACATTTACCCAGGAACGTACAAGGTACAAAATGCACTATTAGGAAGGACGAAAAATGCTCCAGACCCACGTAACACATACACACTCGCCGCCATTTTACAACACTAACTTGCAACTAATAATATTACCATTCTAAAATGCTGCATTACACAAATAAACAAACGGTTTAGCCTTGCGCACGCAGCCTATTTACACTGCACACTTGTTACATTGCTGACACTTTCTCCTCAGGTCACCAACAGTCCAAATGTACATTATATGCTGCAGGAAAAACAACAGCGATTGTTAGCTCTTCAGCATATTGATTCCTGGATATATTCATTAGGAATAGGTAAAGTATATAAATTTATGATTTAAGTAATTAATTAATTATTATACAAAAATATATTTATTTAAAAAATCAGAGCAGAGGAGAGACTCGCTTTGCCAAAGGCGCTCAGCGCGGAGATCACAATAAACACCCAGGGTGCTCAGAGGAGAAAAAGTACAAGAGGGGAGAGGCTCGCAATGACCGCCTTTGGCGCTCTTTGCAAGCCTCGGGATGAGCGCCAAAGGCACTCAGCGCGGGGCTTGCAATGAGCACCGAAGGTGCTCAGATGACCAAAAGTACATCAGGGGAGATTGCCAAAAGCGCACATCGCGAGGCTCGCAATGAGCACCGAAGGTACTCAGAGGACTAAAAGCCTTACATTGTGTGGCAAACAGCATTACCTGCCTTACAATTTTATTACCATAATGTTTTGATGGGCAAGTCGCTAGTATGATATAAATCACATATGTGATTTTTCCCACATTACGGTGCTTCTATAACATTCAGTTGCTCTTTATATCTAAAATAGACCTTTTCAGCACTTATGTTTACTTTGAGTGTCAATAATTACCAGACATTTTTTTCTGTTAGTGGGTTGCCCCATATATGAACTCTGAAATAACTCAACTGGTACAGCCAGAAAGAAAATTTAACAAAAATGTGGGGTTGGAAGGAAAATGATTGACAGGTTTAATTATACTTTAATCATATTTTTAAAGAATCACTGTGGTCATGTTTTCTATAGGGTCATTTGAAGAATTGCACTTGAAGAGAGACAACAAGCTCTTGAAATTTAAAAAAATATATATACATAATAGCCTGTAATTTATAACCTTAGTGTTGAATCTACCATTTTGGTTTCTAATAATCAGCTCCTGAGGTGGCAGGGGATTTTGAATGCAGAGGAAGATTCTGTACACACAATGAGAATGTGTCAGTTAAAAGTATCAGTACCTTTATTAAGCCTAACGGAAATCTGATTAGGAGAAAGAAGTATTCAGAATCAAGTCACAAAATTAAATGCTGAAATAAATAAAAGAATAATTAAACTGTATATAAACGTACAAATAAAAGTCTGTGTTTATTTTATTTACTTTCTAAAACCATTGTTAATTTTATTTAATTAATAAATAAAACGAATTAAATTAAAAAACATCTCAGCTAATTAAAAGCTTCCTCATTTTAGTCTTATAAATTTTGGGACATTCTGTTTCAATTGCAAAAATATTTATAAAAAAAATAGAAATTCATTAAGATACAATATTCTAAACTCTAAAGTAAACACCTCTCATATTAAAGGCATGTCTAAGTTTCCTCGATTATGAATGCATCTGATAAAGGAGAATCAGTAGAGTATGCAAACATTTTTATGCATGAACAAATACCAAAATAAACATTAACAAACTCACCCTGATGTTTGCTAAATCTCTTGAGTTTGCAGGCTGCTGCTCTTATGAGTTGACAACCCTGAAAATCCCGGCTAAAATTTGCATAAAATTCATAATGTGTTTGGTCAATCACAGGCAGCTAATACATTTTAATACAATGTAACAATAATAGTGATAGCAGGTTATGCAGTAAGGAATCATGGGATTTGTAGTTCTCCTGTAGGAAACAGGCTTTACGATTAGTACAGGGTTAAAAAATCAGTATTTAAATGCAGTGTTTCTATTGCTAGGTATCAGGTGCAGATGTAAGCAGCTCTGGGGGTGTGGAAAACAAGTTTTATTTTTAGATCAAATAAATCGGTGTTAGTATAAAATGTAATGTGTGTGTCTGATATAAGCAGCAGTGTTAGATTAGAAAAAGGTAAGACTAGGGAAAGTTATATATACCTTTAAAGAAACCTAATATTTCAGGCTTAAAATTAAAAGGCTTGAACCCACATTGTTGCCGTTTGACGGCAATATGTTATTTAGCTGTTTTGGTTGTATAGAAAACAGGTTTTATTCCATCCTGTGCATAAAAAGCATGTTTCAAAAGGACAAGACCTTAAAATGAAATGATATCCCACTGTGCAAGTAAAAATGATCATTAAACACATCACTGGTTATAAATGGGAGCCAAGCATGGTGATTCATGTAGCAATTCAAGTGGAGACATATGATTCAGAGCTAGTGATCTTTCTCCTAAAAAGAACATTTCTGTATAGTCCCTCTGCATCTGTTAACAGCTTATTCCTTTCATACAAGCTCTCAATGTTCCACTATTCCCACGGTGAAAGATATTGCAACAAACATAATACCCCAGCAAATGTAGCTCTTCATAATACATTGGCCTTTTAATGTAACAGTGTTGGTATTGATAAAAGTGATGTTACGCAAGCAGAATAAAGGCACAGATTTCAATGAGACAGTATTTTAGATTTTGTGTTTTATTTACTTTAGCAATATTAACTACTTCATGCTTCTCACCATACGGGCAAAGGCAAGGGGATGGATGTATTAAACAGTAAATTGTTCTTGAAGTATCTCTTAATTCCGACAGGACATATGTACTAAAATTCCCCAACACATCACGTTTAATACATATTTGCTGAGTAATTTCTCAAGCAAATTGGATCTATACTTTTATATGTACATATGGGAAGCCTCCTGGTGCAGGGTGCGATGTACTAGTACACCACAACCCCCTAACTCTCTTACCCTAACCCCCTAAACCTCACTTCCTAACCCTTACCCTCTTATCCTAACCCTAACCCCCTAAACCTCACTTCCTAACCCTAACCCTAAGCCCCTAACCTTTTTACCCTATCCCTAACCCCCTAAACCTCACTTCCTAACCCTAACCCTAAGCCCCTAACCATAAGCCCCTAACTCTAACCCCCTACACCACTTACTGGGCCTAACCCCCTAACCCTAACCCCCTAACCCGAAAACCCTAACCCGAAAACCCCTAACCACTTACCGGGCACTTAGAAACGGCTAGATATGGACGTCAGCTGTGTGCTTCCCAGCGCTTCCCATGCGTACATATAACAGGATAGGTCCAGCAAATCTTACACTGTTTCAAAGTAGCATGAAATGCAGACCATTCAAGGAACTTCAAAATTCTTGAACAACCTCGATATGGAATATTTAACAACCAAAAGCAGAAGTAGTTAATCAGAATACAAGAAGACATGGCTACCGTGGTGGGCCTTCCTGCATCTCTCTCTTTAAAGGACCATTGTAGTGCTCTAACAGCCTGAGAGATATGTTTTAATAAAGCATTCATCATTAAAAAAAACATTTTCAATATTCAACATAGTTTAGACTCAGCTGCTATAAGATCAATGGAGGGAAGTGACTTTGGGCCTCATTCAATTGTGATTTGGCCAATTGAATAGGGCTTCAAATAAGCACATAGCATATTTATTTTAAATAAGTTTTTAGTTAGTGAAAACCTTGCTTTTGGATAGATGCTTACTAACCAAAAACTTATTTAAAAAATATATGTTATGTGCTTATTTAAAGCCCTATTCAATTGGCCAAATCGCAATTGAATGAGGCCCTTTGTGTGTATCAATTGGCTACAGAGTTGCTGTGTTAGAAGTTTCCTTCTTCAACAAGCATTTGCTGTTGGGCAGCCTATTAATGATTATTTATTCTCATATTAGAATTATTATTGATCATATATATTTTATTGTAGAGCACCAGCAGATTTCATAGAGTTAGGATACAGAACACAATGGAAAGTCTAATGTGCATTTACATACATTAGAAGGCAGATAACATAAGACAGCACATTTGTACATACAGATTGCTATATGAGGAGATGAGGGTTGTGCTCTCAGGATAGTTTACAATCTAAGAGGTGATATGGGGTAAGGGCATGGGTGTAGGAACTGGGGGGATGGGGGGGACAAATCCCCCCCAGATTTTTCTATGTTTGTATGTATGTATATATAGGCTACTTTACCGCTTGTGTATACAATGAGCTGTATCCCACCCAGAATTATTCTGGCTCATACACCATCAGGTAAAGGGATTGCTGAATGGATTAATGCTTTAGAGTGATGAGGGAGAAGTATATTAACCAGAAAGGATAACCTTACAAAGTTGTTAATGCTTGCTTTAGGGAGGTAGGTCATATGCTTTTCTTAACATGTGTGTTGTCAGAGAATATTTGAATATTTGAAGACTAGGGGAAAGTCTTATAGAGCAAGGTAGAGGATTCTAAAGAATAGGGCTGATCTTAAGAGGTCCTGCAGGGGACCATGGGAGGAGATTATGGTGGCGCATGAGAGGCACAAATTGATTTGGAATGTATTAGTAAATAAAAGTTGAGATGTAGGGATGTGTGGTGTTATTGAGGGCTTCGTAAGTGAAGTTTAGGTTTTTATATTATTACTAGCAATTTGCCCGTCAAAAATGACGGCAATAAAATGTAAAGCCTGGCAATGCTGTTTGCCACCCATTGCGCGCTGTCACAACCTACAATGATGATGGAGTATAGAGAATCCTAGTCCTCTTATCTCCTGTAGGTTTTAGACCTAAGTTTGGGTGGCTCCATACCAATGGACAGTCTTTGTAGATGCAAGAGCATACGTCCCAGCTTTTGGTAGTGTGCCTGGGAAACCTGGAAGGGAGTCAGAAACGATCTCCTCTACCAGCATATGCACCTGGGTCAATAATACACCTGCACACAAAGTCTTGATGAAAATTATGAACCATGTTTTATTTTAGAACAGCATATTTAACCACATCACACAAGAATGGGGGAAGTGGCTACCGTTAGCCAGCCCCAAATGACCTCTGGCCAATCATGAAGGGGAACTGTGTGTGAACCAATAGTCCCCTCCCAGGTCCGCCAACTAGGCGGGACCAACTAATTCATTTGGGCTCTGAATCTCCAGGGGAAAGCACCTTGGCTCTCCTGTGCCCATGCTAGAAAGGCTGAGAAGCCTTTAGGCCATCCCATTGTTTCTGGGTGCCTGCCTGTCTGCTCTCCAGCTGTGAGCTCCCCATTGTTAGTACTCTGCTGGACACTTAGCTAATGGGATTAACAGGCATTTGGGAACACAGGAGGCGTGGCTGTATTCAACGGACTTCCCCTCTACAATATAATAACATACTAATATAAAAACATACATTCATATTTACAAATATAACACCCAATGTTTCACCCACATGCAACCAATATATTCCATTAGATCCCTCACAGGATACTCATTACAATGAGCCTAAACATGGGAGGTATGGGAATATGCTAAGGGATAAACTTATAATACTTTATCCCCTAGACCACAACATAACAATATATCCATAACAAGTGGGCCCCAAACCTTTTCTTCCACAGCATGAGACATGAACTTTTTACAAACACAATATGGCCACTGGCTGATTCATGACACGCGCTGACTGCCGTTGGTTTTATTTTCAAAATCCTGTGTGCCTGGCATCATTGGTGTTACTGTCTTTGCCGTTGTGTATTTTCTAAGTCTCGCGTGCCTGGCGTGGTTCGTCTGTGTCCCGCGTGCCTGGCGTTTTGGTGTGTTACTGTCTTTGCCGTTGTGTATTTTCTAAATCCCGCATGCCTGGCCTTGCTGAACCTTGTTTTCATCTTGTTTCAGAACTTTAACGTTTTTTTGGGCAACATTTATTTTCTGCTTCTGCGATTTTCAATCTTTAAAAAAGACAAAATATGCCCCAAATTAACTTGCAACCTCACCACATGCTCCCTGGCTCTCCCCCTGTGCTGTGTGTGAGTGTGTAAGTGAATTTGAGTCATATTTGTGTGTTTTTTCTGTCTTTTCCAGTTCAGTGGTTCGGCCGTTAATGTCGTATTTTTTGCAAAACCGTGCCTCAACGCCTTGCGTGGCTCGCAAGCGTGACAACAACTCATAGTTTGACAACTATTATATGTGATTCTTGAGGAATTGGGAGCCAATCTGAGGACAATCCCTAAATGAAAAACGGTGGAGACAAGCACTCAGCTTGAGGTTGATACTCTAATATTTGAAAATTAGTTTAATGTTGAATATAGCTACTAAAATGTATTAATTAGGATTTGTCATGTATGATTAAAATAACTAACTCATCTTGCTAGGGCATTACATAATCCTTTAACATTAGGAACAGATAAACATAAATATACCAACCTCTTCCCTTTCTCTTACTAACATTTATTCTTATTAACCTTCCCTTACCTTCTCATCTCTCATTTCTAGAAACCCAAAGTATTTTAATAAACTATAGTATTCTTTCTGTATGTACTAGGAACCACCTGATACTTGGTTTAAACTAAACCAAAAATAATAAGTAAATCAAAATCTGAGTACTTCTCTGTCTGATACAGGTTGGGCAACTAAAGTGATTAGGTACCAACTGCCCCACCAGTGGAATCAGGGCATGTCCTTAAATCTTGGCCTACTAATTACACTTAGGGATACTTGATGCCCACCCCGTCTTAGAGTTTATACCCAAGACTGGAGTTGCCAACTGAATGCTCAGGAGAGATAGCAATATTATCATTGTTTGGCAGGCTATATACATACTCACTATTCCTCTGTACTAGCCGCTGATCACTCTGAGTGCTCCTCTGTGATAGGACTTCCTAGTCTTATTTATAGTAACAGATGCTGTAAATTTGCAATTTCTAGAATTTAGAATTTAGTCCCTCAACCCCTTTTTCCTCCTATCTACAAAATATTACAAGGTAAATATATTTATGTTCTACATTTAAAAATGATAATTGAAATATATTACTTATTCAGTAAATTATAATATTTATTCAGTAAATTATTTTGTTTTTAATATTACTACACTTTATTTGCAAAGCATCAACATTTTCCATTGTGCTACTTACAAAAGTACAGTAATTTAGAGTGGGTACTATAAATATAATGTTATAGGGTACACAGAAATATAATGACAGAGCAATGCAATAAGGGAATGGCTGTGGTCCCAATTTCAAAGAGCTTACATTCAATGACAGGGAGTGTGAAGCAGTAGTGTGCAGTCTGTGCTTGTTAAGGGTTCAGATGTTAAGCTTCTTTTAAAAAAAAAATGTTTTTAGAGGTCTTTTGAAAATCTTGGAACACAGAGATATTCTGATGGAATAAGTCAAGGAGATCCACACAGTAGACAAAGCTTGAGAACAGTTATGTAAGATCATAGAGAGATGAAAGATACAGAATGAAGTGGCGGTTAGTGGAGTATTTAGAGATCAGGGCAGCAGTATAACTACAGTACACACTCAGTTATCCAGCACCCACGGAATTTGGTAGATGCCAGATAAATGTAGTTTCTGGTTGCTTGAGAGTTACTATTAAAAGAAGCCTAGATTAGCTGCACATAGGATGCTCTGCTAAGTATATTTGTCAGTGAGGGCTGTTCTAGCAGCAGCAGCTTTCACTCCTCACTTACACACAGGTACATTCGGCTGGAGAGTGTGGTGCTGAACTCGGGGAATGTAATGCCAACACTGCGCTGGCTCAGTCACTCATGCCTATCTTCTTCCAGGTAACATTGAATTGCAGAGACGTACAGTGGATGACATCTAGGTGCCTGTAAGAATTTTTGGCACGACAACCTGGCTCCTGGCATTTGTTGAGCCCCGTAAAATGTTATTTTTATTTAAAGTAAAATATTTTAAAAAATCTGGTTGTTTGAGTTCTGGTCAACTAAGAGTCTACTGTATTATTAAGGGCTTTGCATGTTAAAGTATTTTTTAAGCACCACATATGCATATTTGTTTTTATATATTTTTTTCATAGTAATACCAATTGCACACATAACAATTTTAAGGTTGGTTATAAGTTTCCAAATAGTGGTAACAGGTCATGTTGTTCTTTTCAAGTATAGCAATTTGTGTAATGATGTGGAACTGAGCACAGTAAAGATTAGGTGCATTCAACTATTAAATGTATTATTAACCTGGGACTATATTACTTAATGGAAATACAGAAATATCTCATGAAAAAGCATAGCATAATCCCTGCATTGAGTATAGGATTGCATATAAAGAAATGCAATTCAACTAATAATCAGTTGAATTACATATTTTTTAATGTATCAAAACATGTATTTTGAGTATGCCTGCCATGCAGTTTGTCTGCAGGGCAATAATATTCAGGAGGATTTTATTCCACATTTCAGCATAACACTAAAAATAATAGCTAATTGATGCCACTTTTCTGCAAATCTGAATCTATATTTCCACTTTGTTTATTAGAATAAGAATTCTGCAAGTGCAGTATATAACAGTTTTCATATGTACTTATCTGCATGTTTATATCCTGCATCTACTGTATTGAAATTTTACATTAATTCCCATGACATATTAAATAACTTTTGTTGAATTATCAACCAGGTATTTATGTCTCAAAATCGGTTACACTGTGACTCTGATAACCAATATTGCAAAGTCCATAATCCTTGGTTCATTCCTCTATAGCTTCTCCTCCTTTCAATGGCTCCAATAACATGATATAAGAGGGATGTATGGAATCTTTATTAAAATAGGTATAAAAAAATGATGCTCATATGGTCTGTAGCACAGACTTGTAGCACAGTTTGCCGGTCCTCTAGTACATGGCATTGATCTTCTCCGTCTCGCACCACAGCAAGATCCGTCTTCGGATGACATCATCCATAAAGATACAGGTCTGATTCAATAAGCAGCAATGCGTTTCACATCATAGGTTTTCTTCTGGATTATAATTTATGTGAGAGCTGTATTTTATAGTCACTTAAAATTCCATATACATTACAGAGTTGTAGTAAAAGCACATAAAACAGTAACAAATAAGGGACATTTTATCGTCTATATCGATAATGTTGCTTTCCTTTAATTAACATTATTTCTTTGTCACTGTGTAGATAGTTTTTTTTATATTGTATTTCTTTATTAGTACTAGATGTCAGTTACTATAATTATATATAAAGTAGGACATTTCCTGTCAAAAATGACGGCAATAAAATTTGAAGCCTGGCAATGCTGTTTGCCACACAATGCAATGTTCTTCCCCCCGTCTGAGCACCTTCGGCGCTCATCACGAGCCCCGCTATGAGCCATGTGTCTCTTTCCACCATCTCCCCCCTGTCCCTTCCTTGTGTCTTTCTCCTCTGTGTGTGTGCTGATTCTTTGCGTGGCGCGCGCTGACTGATGTTGGTTTTAATTTCAAAGTCCCACGTACCTGGCATTGTTGGTGTAAGTGTTACTGTATTTGCCGTCATTTATTTTTTAAGTCCCACGTGCCTGGCGTCGTTCGTCTGTGTTACTGTCTTTTGTGTTGTGTATTTTCTAAGTTCTGTTTCAGAATTTTTTTCTGCCCCCATTTTTTCCCCACTTTCCGATCGTTAAAAAAGACAAAATATGCCTCAAATGAACTTGCAACCTCACTCACAGGCTCCCTGGCTCTCCCCCTGTGCTGTGTGTGAGTGTGTACATTTATAAGGCATATTTGTGCGTTTTTGCTATCATTTCCAGTTCGGTGGTTGGACATTAAAATTGTATTTTTGCAAGCCCCGCGGTCCACCATACGGTCTGTAATTTTGCGTACTTCGCAAAGTCCAGGGGCCTCATTGTAGCTAAGTCCTGCGTGTTTCTGGATGAGCGCCAGTTAGGTCCCGCGTGCCCACCCCTAAGTCCTGTGTGCCTCAACTGCTCGCCTCGCTTTGCGAGGCGAGCATTGCAATGAGTGCCTTTTGCGCTCATTGCAGCCTAAGTCCTCCATGCCTCAGCTGCTCCCCTCACTCCGCAAGGCTCGCGGTCGACGGCTCGCCTCACTTGGCGAGGCTCGCAAAGCATGACGACAACTCACAGTATGACAGCTATATATATGATTGTGAGAGAGAGAATAAAAATGTGCTTACGGTTATTCTATAAAACAGATTATTTAAAAATATATATACACAAAGACACAGGTAAATGTACATCTTTCTCTCTAAATGTACATTCCAGTGTTGTAGCAAAAATACACTAAAACCTTCCAAATTATATAAAATAATGCCCATTTCTTTATATTGAAAAAGTTGTTCCTTAATTAACATTATTTCTTTGGAACTGTGTAGACACTTCTTTGTTTTATTATAAACTAGCGACTTGCCCGTCAAAAAATGACGGTCAATAAAAGAAAGTGTTGAAATGCTGTTTGTCACACAATGTGAGTGTACTGTGTGCCTCAAGTAACTAAATTCCTCAAAAAGCAGAAATCTATATTACATAAAATAAGAAAAACTAAAATCACCAAAAATAAAAAATGAACATTACAGAACCAAAAAAAAAAACCTAAGTCACAAAAAATAAAAAAAGGAACATTACAGAAAATAAAAACATACATTACAACCCCCTCTCACTACAACATTTAAAAAAAAATTACACACCTGAAAATGAAATACATATAATACATACATATAATACAATACAATACAATGAAATAAAATACAATACAATTAAATAAAATACAATACAATTAAATAAAATACAATACACCTCTATCTAATATACATGCCACTATCTAATATACATGCCACTATGTAATATACATGCCACTTTCTAATATACATGCCACTATGTAATATACATGCCACTATCTAATATACATGCCACTATATAATGTAATATACATCCCACTATCTAATATACAATACTATGTAATAATACATCCCCCTATCTATCTAATATACAATACGTGCTATCTATATATATATAGCTCCCCTAATTGTAAGCTACAATAAAATTATTAAGACCACTTACCTTTGAGATGTTTCTTGAGATCAGCAACCTGCGGTAAAAAAGATTCAAAAAATTAATACAACACGTTTACATGAAATACCTAAACATTCTAAACATTCTAAATATTCTAAATATTATTCTCACTAGTGATGTCGTGAACATAAAATGTTCGGTTCGCGAACCGCGAACGCGAACCGCTGGAAAAGTTCGCGAACCGGCGAACCCGGCGAACCGGGCAGGCGGATTTTAAAACCCACAGGGACTCTTTCTGGCCACAATAGTGATGGAAAAGTTGTTTTAAGGGGACTAACACCTGGACTGTGGCATGCCGGAGGGGGATCCATGTCAAAACTCCCACGGAAAATTACATAGTTGATGCAGAGTCTGGTTTTAATCCATAAAGGGCATAAATAACCTAACATCCCCCTCCATCATTGTGACGAGATCAGTCTCGTCACTGCGAATTGGAGAAGCTTGGAGGCACACACTCTGCCGTTTGACTACGGCCCATGTTGACTTTCCACCTACATAGAAGCCATGCTCCATTTTGTCAGAAAGGACTGTGATCTAACTTTTGAACCACTGGACCAATTTGTATCATTTTGACACATGTTTGTATTTGGAGTATGCTGATTCTGAAAATGTATGTTTTATGTGAATGTGATGCATACTTTTAAAGTTATGAAAAATGTGTAGATATGTGTTACAGATTCTGACCATCCCCCATTAGGTAAACACAGGGTGTCGCCATGACTTGAACAAAGGGCCAGGGTATGGGGTTTCCCCAGGGGCATAGACAAGGAGCAAACAGGAAGTTTCCATGAGGACAGTCTGGGTGAGAATGAGCATGGTAGCCATGCCTGGGGGGTGGCCCATGGGAGGAGTCTCATGGTTCCTACCCTGTCTGATTGGCCATAGGTAATTAGGGGTTGACCAAAGGTAGTCACTGCCCCTACGGTGTATGTGGAAATGGGTTTTTTATATATGTCTTGGTTTTTAATAAAGAAGAGAGTTCACTGCTTGACCCTCAACCACAGAGCGTGTGTCTCGTGCTTGGGGGAATGGGTGTCCTGCAGTAGCTGTCCCTATAGCACTGGACGGGCGGATCGGCTGAAAAGGCCTGGGCGCCCCCTTCTATGTCTGGGGGTACCGTTACACTGGTGGCAAGCGGCGGAATTGTTCCCACAGCCAGAAGGACAGCTACAGGAGACACCATTCTGTGGATTTACAAGTTGGGGGCAACGCATGTCCCAGTACAGCGACCCTAAAAGCAGCAGAATGGAACCAGCAGTGCTATACGAGGATGAGGACCTGGATGGCCAGGATGCATTAAGGAAAGGCATCTGGTACCAGGCCCTGGATAATGTACAATACCAGCGGGGTGAGAGTCTCCCCAGTGAAGAGCAGCGGTTGCAGAAGCAAGTGGCCCTGCGCATGCCCTTCCTGGGAGAGCAGCCCCTTGAGGAATGGGTGGAGGAACTAAAGCTCCGCGCATGGCAGGAGCTATGGCTGGAGGATGCCTACCAGGCACTCTGGTGGTATATGGCACAGTATACACCCTGGACAGCCGAGCATGACAAGCCAGAGGGAGAGGAGTTTGATGGTCCTGGCTTGTTATGGCAGTCATTTGCAGAGCCTGACTTTGGGAGCCCTGCGCAGACCAGACTTGAGGATATTTTCTATGAGAGGGAGGCTAGGCATGACTGGGATGACCCCCATGAGGTAGAGCAAGACCTTGTTCACCTAGCAACCCTGGAGTGGGAACTGGAGAGGGACTACCGAGATCTCTTCCACTCCATTGGGAAGGCTCAGCATTACAACAAGGTGAGAGACCCAGATCCAGACCCCTTCAGCTGGGAAGATATTGTAGAAATTTATTGGGAGGAATCCCAGGCGGCAGGTGGAGATGGGACCGAGGTCTCTCCACCGGCCCTACAGGGATGCTGGGTGGCTAGCCCAGATCCCCAGTGCCAGTGTGAAGTGCAGGGAGTGGAGAGCATTGTCTCCCCTCCCCAGCGGAAGTGTACCTTGCAAGGAAAGGAGAGCAGCGTCCTCCCTCCCCAGCGTCAGGGTGAGCTGCAGGGAATTGAGAGCTCAGACTCCATTCCCCATCGACAGAGTGATATGCAGGGAATTGGGAGCCCCGTCTCCATTCTCCAGCGTCAGGGTGAGCTGCAGGGAATTGAGAGCTCAGACTCCATTCTCCAGCAACAGGCTGAGCTACCAGGGGCAGAGACGGTCGGTCCTGTCCCCCAGCAACAGGGCTGTTTAGCCAAAGGGGAGACCGTCGGTCTCCCCCCCCTACAACCAGGTCCCAAACAGGCTACTTCCGTGGTAGCTCTGGCACCAGGGCAGAGTACCGCTGGTCTCTGCCCACTCAGCAACCCACCAAGGCAGCTTACCAGTGCCCAGCACAGCCGTGGTGAGGCACCTGGACATGGACAAGTTTCTCCTCTACCCAGGTGTATTAACCAGTTATTGTGGGTGGGCTGTACTGCTGATTGTGTTTTGTGGGTGGCCTTCCAGACTAACCCGGAATCTGACCGGAAGGTCAGATATCCTGTTAGTCTGTTTGGAAAGGGGGAGAGATGTGACGAGATCAGTCTCGTCACTGCGAATTGGAGAAGCTTGGAGGCACACACTCTGCCGTTTGACTACGGCCCATGTTGACTTTCCACCTACATAGAAGCCATGCTCCATTTTGTCAGAAAGGACTGTGATCTAACTTTTGAACCACTGGACCAATTTGTATCATTTTGACACATGTTTGTATTTGGAGTATGCTGATTCTGAAAATGTATGTTTTATGTGAATGTGATGCATACTTTTAAAGTTATGAAAAATGTGTAGATATGTGTTACAGATTCTGACCATCCCCCATTAGGTAAACACAGGGTGTCACCAGGACTTGAACAAAGGGCCAGGGTATGGGGTTTCCCCAGGGGCATAGACAAGGAGCAAACAGGAAGTTTCCATGAGGACAGTCTGGGTGAGAATGAGCATGGTAGCCATGCCTGGGGGGTGGCCCATGGGAGGAGTCTCATGGTTCCTACCCTGTCTGATTGGCCATAGGTAATTAGGGGTTGACCAAAGGTAGTCACTGCCCCTACGGTGTATGTGGAAATGGGTTTTTTATATATGTCTTGGTTTTTAATAAAGAAGAGAGTTCTCTGCTTGACCCTCAACCACAGAGCGTTTGTCTCGTGCTTGGGGGAATGGGTGTCCTGCAGTAGCTGTCCCTATAGCACTGGACGGGCGGATCGGCTGAAAAGGCCTGGGCGCCCCCTTCTATGTGTGGGGGTACCGTTGCAATCATCATCCTCTACTGTATCCCTTTACCCCCTCCCTCATCATCCTCCCCTGTGTCTCTTTCCCCCCTTCCTCATCACCCTCCCCTGCGTCTCATCCCCCCTCCTTCATCATCCTCCCACCTCCCTCATCATCCTCCCCTGTATCTCTTTACCACCTCCCTCATCATCCTCCCCTGTGTCTCTTCCCCCCTCCATCATCATCCTCCCCTGTGTCTCTTTTCCCCCTCCCTTATCATCTTCCCCTGTGTCTCTTCCCCCCTCCCTCATCATCCTCCCCTGTGTCTCTTTCCCCCCTTCCTCATCAACCCTCCCCTGTATCTCTTTACCCCCTCCCTCATCATCCTCCCCTGTGTCTGTTTCCCCCCTCCCTCATCATCCTCCCCTGTGTCTCTTCCCCCCTCCCTCATCATCCTCTCCCCTCCCTTGATGATAAGGGGGGGAAGAGACATAGGGATAAGTGTGAGGGGGTTAGGGTAAGGGGTGTTAGGGATAAGGGTGAGGGGGTTAGGTGTTAGGGTGAGGGGTGTTAGGGCTAAGTGTGAGGGGTGTTAGGGTGAGGGGTGTTAGGGATAAGTGTAAGGGGTGTTAGGGTGAGGCATGTTAGGAATAAGTGTGAGGGGTGTTAGGTCTTAGGGATAAGTGTAAGAATGTTAGGGTTAGGTGTTAGGGATAAGTGTGAGGGGTGTTAGGGTTAGGGTAAGGGGTGTTAGGGATAAGTGTGAGGGGTGTTAGGGTTAGGGCGAGGGGTGTTAGGGATAAGTGTGAGGGGTGTTAGGGTTAGGTGTTAGGGTGAGGGGTGTTAGGGATAAGTGTGGGGGGGTGTTAGGGTGAGGGATGTTAGTGTTAGGTGTTAGGGATAAGTGTGAGGGGTATTAGGGTTAGGGTAAGGGGTGTTCGGGATAAGTGTGAGGGGTGTTAGGGTTAGGTGTTAGGGTGAGGGGTGTTAGGGCTAAGTGTGAGGGGTGTTAGGGTGAGGGGTGTTAGGGATAAGTGTAAGGGGTGTTAGGGTGAGGCATGTTAGGAATAAGTGTGAGGGGTGTTAGGTCTTAGGGATAAGTGTAAGAATGTTAGGGTTAGGTGTTAGGGATAAGTGTGAGGGGTGTTAGGGTTAGGGTAAGGGGTGTTAGGGATAAGTGTGAGGGGTGTTAGGGTTAGGGCGAGGGGTGTTAGGGATAAGTGTGAGGGGTGTTAGGGTTAGGTGTTAGGGTGAGGGGTGTTAGGGATAAGTGTGGGGGGGTGTTAGGGTGAGGGATGTTAGTGTTAGGTGTTAGGGATAAGTGTGAGGGGTGTTAGGGTTAGGGTAAGGGGTGTTAGGGATAAGTGTGAGGGGTGTTAGGGTTAGGTGTTAGGGTGAGGGGTGTTAGGGATAAGTGTGAGGGGTGTTAGTGTAAGGGGTGTTAGGGATAAGTGTGAGGGGCGTTAGTGTAAGGGGTGTTAGGGATAAGTGTGAGGGGTGTTAGGGTTAGGTGTTAGGGTGAGGGGTGTTAGTGATAAGTGTAAGGGGTGTTAGGGTTAGGTATTAGGGTGAGGGATGTTAGGGTTAGGTGTTATGGATAAGTGTGAGGGGTGTTAGGGTTGGGTGCTAAGGTGAGGGGAGGATGATGATAAGGGGGGGAAGAGACACAGGGGTGTCCTTGCAGCAGAGATCAAAAGAGTCCTTCAGGACTGTATTGCACACTGTGTACAGTAGCCTAGCTATGGTTTTCCCTATTGATGCAGTATCACCTACACTCAGCCTCCTCTCAGTAAGACTGCAAGTTAGTTATGATTCCAAAATGGCTGCTGTCCATGAGTTAGAAGGGTCTGGAAGGCAGGGTATGATGCTGATTGGCTGTAATGTGTCTGCTGACTGTGAGTTGCAGTGTAAAAGTTTGCTCAATGATAAAGTAAAGGGGGGATCAAACATCGCATATGTTCGCAGTTCGCCGCGAACGCGAACATGCTATGTTCGCCGGGAACAGTCCGCCGGCGAACTATTCGCGACAGCTCTAATTCTCACTTTTCCAGCATGTCCCGTTCCAGCATGTCACGTCCCAGCATGTCACGTCCTCCATGTTCCGTCGTCCATATTTGTGTCTTCCGGCGATACTCCTGTAAAAAAAAACATTACATTAGTAAACATAAACCAAATTAAAATAAACACAATCTACATTATACTTACCTTTCCGCGATGTCTCCGGCCTCCTCGCATGGAGAAATAAAAAAGAAATTAAAAAAAAGCCACACACATCCGCCCTGGCGGATGTCTCCGACGCTAAAGACCTTCCTATGGAGTGTTCCAGAATAAAATTGGCTTCTCATTGGCTGAAAAGGCTGTCTATCAAATTCAGCCAATGAGAAGACCCCAATTGTGAAACAATGAAAAAAGTATACACCCCAAAATACAACGGTGATTGGATAACACACCTGTCCATCTTTATTTGAACCAATCCTAAGGCTTTATTGCCATCAGCCAATCACAATGGAATATACCCCCACGTACTGATTGGTGAAGACATCTGCACCTTCCCATTGGCTGTAATATTGATTGATATTAAGAATAGCCAATGAGAATGCGCAAATCCTTCACCAATCAGTTCGTGAGGGTGTATTCCATTGTGATTGGCTATTGTTAGTGCAACCAATCAGAATGCGCAGAGGCTCCAACCAATCACCCTGTGGGGGTGTATTCCATTGTGATTGGCTGAAGGCATCTGCGCCTTGTGATTGGTTTAAATAAAGATTGACAGGTGCATTATCCAATCAGAGTGGTATTTTAAGGAGTATCCGTTTGTGATTGGTTCACACATTGGCGCCTTCTGATTGGGTGAATTTGATAGACATCGTTTTCAACCAATCAGAAGGCGCCATTGCTTATTTTCTTCCGGAAAAGTCTCCTGGAGCCTCATTAGCGTCGGGGATGTCCAGGAGTGCGGATGTAAGTATATATATATATATTTTTTTTTTACAGGGCGTGGCAGAAGAGTATCCGGAGGAGTCCGGAGACATCGCGGGGAGGTAAGTAGAATGTAGATTATGTTTATTTTATTTTGATGTATGTCTATTAATGTTATGTTTTTTTTAACAGGTGCCGCGCCGGAGAAGGATTAAAAGAATGCCGGATGGGACATGCCGGATAGGTGAGTAGAATATTTAGAATGTATAGAATGTATAGAATGTTTATTTTAGAACTGTAAACGTGTTGCACTAATTTTTTTTTTTTTTTTTTCATTGGTGGCTGATCCCAATGGACATCTGCAAAGGTAAGTGGTCTGAATTATTTTATTTTATCTTAGACTTAGATAAGTTAATATATAGATAGCATTTATTGTATGTTAACTAGGGGTATGCGTTTTATCTAGATAGCATAGGATGTATTGTATATTAAATTGTGTTTTTTATTTAGCTAGATTGGGAATGTATTATTATATAGATAGCATGTATATTAGATGATGCTATTTATTTAGATAGATTGTGTGATGTATATTAGATAGGGATGTATTGTATTGTAATTGTATGTAATTGTATTGTAATTGTATGTATTTGTATTATATGTATTTGTATTATATGTATTTCCTTTTCAGGTGTGTATTTTTTTTCTGTAGTGAGGGGGGGGTTGTAATGTTTTTTTTTGTGTGTAATGTTCCTTTTTTTATTTTTTGTGACTTAGGTTTTTTTATTTTCTGTAATGTAGTTTATTTTTTTTGTGAGTTAGGTTTTTTATTTCATGTAATGTAGAATTTTTATTTTTGTGACTTTAGGCTTTTTTATTTTCTGTAATTAGAGTGGTGGGGGTTAATGGGGGGTAGGTAGTGTAGATGTTAATAGGTTAGTGTAGAGGGTGTTTAGTTGATCTTTAATGTTGTATTGTGGGTGGTATAGTGCAGTATAGTGTTAATACTTAGTGTCATGATGGTCCTTGAGGACCATCATGGCACTTATGTGGTTGATGTAGTGTTGTAACAGGCCCATAATGGTGTTAATATACCCTTATGGGACTGTTGGGGTTAAATAGAGGCTTATGGGGGTCTGTATTGACCCCCATTAGAGTGGTGGGGGTTAATAGGGGGTAGGTAGTGTAGATGTTAATAGGTTAGTGTAGAGGGTGTTTAGTTGATTTTTAATGTTTTATTGGGGGTGGTATAGTGCAGTATAGTGTTTATACTTAGTGTCATGATGGTCCTTGAGGACCATCATGGCACTTATGTGGTTAATGTAATGTTGTAACAGGCCCATAATGGTGTTAATGTACCCTTATTGGACTGATGGGGTTAAATAGAGGCTTATGGGGGTCTGTATTGTCCCCCATGAGTGAAAGGCTTAATGAAGGGCTTATGGGGGTCTCTATTGACCCCCATGAGAGACAGCGTTAATGAGGGTTTTATGGGGGTCTGTATTGAACCCCATGATTGACAGGGTGACAGTGTAGATTTTTTTTCTTTTACAACGGGTCCTTTAAGGACCTTTACGGTCCTTTAAGGACCTGTAACGCGGGAATTTTGAATTTTGATTGCAGCGGGGGTCCCCGATCGCGTGCAATCGGGACCCCCACTGCGATGGTTAATGTGGGGTTAATGCAGGGCTCGGAGCTTATCTCGGATCCCCTGCGGTTAATCCGGGTATCCGAGCTTATCTCGGATCCCTTCTTGGGTAAGTTGTAGGTGGCTGTGGGGTCCTGGGTCTTTGAGCCTCGTTTTCATTTTTTTCGGCGGCCATTTTTTCTCTCGCGTAGGGTATTTTCGTATGAACTCGGGAATTTGGACTTAAATGGAGGTGTAACTTCACTTTCAGAGGTCCTGGGTGCCCCCCTTGCTATGGGTAAGCTTTTTATGTCATTTTTGTGCATATTTGGTGTGTTTTGACTGTTTTAGGTGCGTGCAGTTCTGCCATTTTTGGGTGTTTGTTACGTTAAGGTTGGTTTGGGTGTTTGTTACGTTAAGGTTGGTACGCGAGGCTCGCCAGCATTGCCTCATTCCCTAAGTGCTTTGCGAGGACCCACATTTACGGAGACGTTGGGATGCTTCGCGTTGGGATGCTTCGCGTTGAGACGTTGGGATGCTTCGTGAGGACCCGCATTTGCTCCATGCCAGCAACTAAGGCCCTCGGCCGCGGTGTGTGTGTTACCGGGTGTGAGGCGCCTTTGAGATTTTTTTTGTTAAAAACTTGTGTGTGTGTTAACACAGCCGACGTTGGAGCCTTCACCTCCGCAAATGCGGACCCTCGCTTCGCCAGGATCCGCATTTGCGGGGACGTTGGGATGTTCCAGCATCGCAAATGCGGCCCCTCGCTTCGCGAGCACCCGCATTTGCGGAAGCAAGAGCCTCAGTTGCTGGCATGGAGCGCCTTCGGCGCTCCATGCCAGCAACTAAGGCCCTCGGCCGCAGTGTGTGTAACCAGGTGTGAGGCGCCTTTGAGATTTTTGGGTTAAAAACTTGTGTGTGTGTGTGTGTTAACACAGCCGATGTTGGAGCCTCCACCTCCGCAAATGCGGCCCCTCGCTTCGCAAGGATCCGCATTTGCGGGGACGTTGGGATGCTCCACCACCGCAAATGCGGCCCCTCGCTTAGCGAGGACCCGCATTTGTGATAACTGCGTCCCTCGCTTTGTGAGGGACGCAGTTCTTGGGGGCTCGCTGCGCGAGCCCGCAAACATTAGCGACAACTCGCATGCTCACCACTATATATGTAATCCTATAGTATCTGATCTGTACAAAAAGTGTTTTTATTATATTTTATCTTACTGTTAGCATTTTACCGAATGTCCGATATTACCGTATATATTCGAGTATAAGCAGACCCGAGTATAAGCTGAGGCACCCATTTTACCACAAAATACTGGGTAAAATGAGTGACTCGAGTATAAGCCGAGGGTGGGAAATGTGCTGTGTCTCTTCCCCCTCCCTTCTCACACTCCTCAACCTCCCTCCTCATCCTCAACCTCCCTCCTCATCCTCAACCTCCCTCCTCAACCTCCCTCCTCAACCTCAACCTCCCTCCTTAACCTCAACCCCCTACTCATCTTCAACCCCCTCCTCAACCTCCCTCCTCATCCTCAATCCTCCTCCTCAACCCCCCCATCCTCATCCTCTCTCCTCAACCCCCATCCTCAACCCCCCATCCTCAATCCCCCTCCTCAACCCCCATCCTCATTCTCTCTCCTCAACCCCCCATCCTCAACCCCCATCCTCAACCCCCCTCCTCAACCTCAACCCCCCTCCTCAACCCCTCCTCCTCATCCTCAACCTCCGTCCTCATCCTCAACCTCCCTCCTCAACCCCTTCCTCAACCTCCCTCCTCAACCCCCCCATCCTCAACCCCCTCCTCAACCCCCTCTTCAGCCTCAACCCTCCTCAACCTCAACCCAACCTCAACCCCCCCTCAACCCCAACCCCCTCCTCAACCCCAACCCCCTCCTCAACCCACCCTCCTCAACCTCCCTCTTCAACCCCCCCATCCTCAACCCCCCATCCTCATCCTCTCTCCTCAACCCCCCATCCTCAACCTCCCTCCTCATCCTCAACCTCCCTCCTCATCCTCAACCCCCTCCTCAACCTCCCTCTGAATCCTCAACCTCCTCCTCAACCTCCCTCCTCAACCCCCTCCTCAACCTTCCTCCTCAACCCCCCCATCCTCAACCCCCTCCTCAACACCCCCATCCTCATCCTCAACCCCCCATCCTCAACCTCCCTCCTCAACCTCAACCCCCCTCCTCAAGCTCAATCCCAACCCACCTCCTCAACCTCAACCCCCCTCAACCTCAACCCCCCTCAAACTCCGCCCTCAATCCCCCTCAACCCCAACCCCCCTCCTCAACCCTGCTCCTCAACCTAAACCCCCCTCAACCCCCCTCCTCCACCTAAACCACCCTAAATACCTCCCCCTCTCCCCTCACTTACCTGCTTGTGCTCTGGCCTCCGCTCCTTGACCCGGCGCGCATGTGACGTCACATGTGCGCCGCGTCATTAGCATATACCGGGTGCCGGCACCAGGAGCGGAGGCCGGAGCACAAGCAGGTAAGTGAGGGGAGAGTTGGGAGGTATTTAGGGGGGTTTAGGTGGAGGAGGGGGGTTGAGGGGGGTTTATGCTGAGGAGGGGGGTTTAGGTTGAGGAGGGGGGAGGGAAAGAGACACGGGGGGGTAGAGAGACACACGGGGGGGTTAGAGAGACACGGGGGGTTAGAGAGACACGGGAGGGTTAGAGAGACACGGGAGGGGGTTAGAGAGACACGTGGGGTTTAGAGAGACACGGGGGAGAGTGACTCGAGTGTAAGCCGAGGGAGCCCTTTTTTGCCTTAAAAAAAGGGCTGAAAAACTCGGCTTATACTCGAGTATATATGGTATATATGCCCCTATGAATATCATGTATTCTTGCTGTTTATTTTACATTTATTTCATGTTCTAATTAAACGGAACCTTTATATAAACTGAATATTGAGTTACCAGAGTTACCATTGGTGCAGGTGGTGCGATGCACCAGAGCCCTCTTCTTGGGGGGGGGGGGGGGGCAGTGCTGTGTAATTTTTTTGTGCATTTTTTTTGTAGAGCATTTCTACTGAAGCTCCAAGAGGTGGCAGTTTGACATGCTGAGGATGTGTTAAGGAAGAGGAGAGAGAGAGCAAGGGTTAGATGACAGCAAAGTACATGGGGATGGGTTCTGTAACGTGGTTGCTGAGAGGGGTTGGGTGCTGTCTGCGGATGGATGCTGGGAGGGGATGGCTGCTGACAAGTGCTGGGCACTATGTAGAGATGAATGCTAAGAGGGATGGAGGTGAATGTTGAGAGGGACTGGAGATAGGATATGTATATATGTGTGCTTCACACAGGCAGGATGTAAGGGAAGGGGAGCAGCTACAGTATGTAAAAGGGTCTTGGGGGAGCAGCTATGAGAAAGTGTCTTGGGGAGGGGTGCTGTTATGGTAAGGGGTGTTAAGGAGGGGAGCTGTTATGGGAAGGAGAGGCATTGAGTGAGTTGGTACCAGGGGGGCAGCTCAAAACATTTTTTGAGGGAGGGGGCCCAAACATTTTTTTTTTTTTTTTTTTTGCATCTGAGCCCTCCATTTTCTAGCTCTGCCACTGCTGAGAATAATTACAAAGAAAAGAATAAAAAAGTACTTGTAATTATTCTATAAAACAGTTAAGGTCAGCGTCCACATGGTTTGTAAGTTTGCATTGTATATACTAATTCTCTTTAAGATTTCGTTATATTACCTCTTGTCTATCCCACCTTTGTTTTATATAATTCTGTAAACTTTAAAGATTTGGGATTGCAGCCATGATAACTTTAGAAATGATCTGAGACCAATGTCCTTTAAAACCTTTCTTATTTATTATTTTGTTTATAATTATTCCTAGTGTGGAATTTGCATTATGTACTCCCTGTTTTTTCCATGATTAGAGAAGAATTCTCCCACCTTGGATAAGTCACTATTATAAAAATGGTTACATTAAATAATTACAAATTATTATTCATAATCATATTAATTATGATTATAATAATTATTCTAATCTCATCCTGAGATCCCTGCCTTCTATGGATAACAAATTAATAAATATATATATATATATAAGAGGTGTTACAGATTTATGGTTACAAAACGTGCATTTATTAGAACACAATAATTAATACAAATACATTAATAATACATGATAATACTAAGGAAACAACATCTCTTAACTTAGCAGAAAGGCATTCTAAAGCTACCAATTATGTCAATGTGTGTGTATTGACATAAGAGTTTGAACTAATGTTAGAAATAATTCTATGTCATCAAATATAATAACAAGCATATAGTAGAAATATTAATAAACGATATTGGCTCCTGGGAAGATGCAGCTTTCAGAGTAACCAGTGAGGACTTCTGAAACCAGGATGCCGGTAAAATTTGTGGCTAAAAAGAAAAAACAATAAAAATATGGTATGAGGGACCAATAGAACAGGGAGGGAGAGAGAGAGAGAGAGAGAGAGAGAGAGAGGGAGAGAGAGGGAGAGAGAGAGGGAGAGAGAGAGGGAGAGAGAGGGAGAGAGAGAGAGGGAGAGAGAGAGGGAGAGAGAGAGGGAGAGGGAGAGAGAGAGGGAGCAGTTAGCAGAAAGAAATGCCAAGACATGTGGAAAGGAGGAGATGTAGGAAAATTATACAGGCCATAAAAGGGGGAAGGGGGAGGAAAGCCAGGCAAGATAAAGAAAACATTTATAAGAGTTTGAACTAATGTTAGAAATAATTCTATGTCATCAAATATAATAACAAGCATATAGTAGAAATATTAATAAACGATATTGACTCCTGGGAAGTTGCAGCTTTCAAGGTCTTCTCCATACCTGATGGTGTGTATGGAACTCCCAGAATTCAGAGTAACCAGTGAGGCCTTCTGAAACCAGGATGCAGGTAAACTTTGTGGCTGATGGTGTGTATGGAACTCCCAGAATTCAGAGTAACCAGTGAGGCCTTCTGAAACTAGGATGTGGGTAAAATTTGGGGCTGATGGTGTGTATGAAACTCCCAGAATTCAGAGTAACCAGTGAGGCCTTCTGAAACCAGGATGCAGGTAAAATTTGGGGCTGATGGTCTGTATGGAACTCCCAGAATTCAGAGTAACCAGTGAGGCCTTCTGAAACCAAGATACAGGTAAAATGTGGGGCTAAAAAGAAAAAACAATAAAAATACGGTATGAGGGACCAATAGAACAGGGAGGGAGAGAGAGAGAGAGGGAGAGAGGGAGGGAGAGAGGGAGGGAGAGAGGGAGGGAGACAGGGAGGGAGAGAGGGAGGGAGAGAGAGAGGGAGGGAGGAATAGAGAGAGGGAGGGAGGGAGAGAGGGAGGGAGAGAGGGAGGGAGGGAGAGGGAGCAGTTAGCAGAAAGGAAATGCCATCAATTTGCACTCTTGTTGTGCTACCTATATCATTAATTTCAGAATAGTTCCCTCATTGTTAGTTAGGTCCTATACTACTATCAGCCCTATTAAATTACACATTAAAACCCGAAGCTCGTTACAGAGCCCGCTAGACTTACGGCTATTAAATTGGCCTCGTAAAGCTACATGCAAACTGTCTGCGGGATCAAAATTAATAGAACAACATTCTCAAGCTCGCAAATCTGCAATATAAAATACTTTTTTTTCTGTATAATTTCCGTGTTATATAGATCCCGGCAATCAATGTGTTAATACATATAATGGAACTCGCATGGACTTGAATATCGTATTTACTGATTTATTAATATTGCATTAAATCTGGAATGCGAGTCCTATTGTAACTTGTAAGGGTTTGAAATCTAACCTCCATTTTTCAGTGACGTAATGATGACGATCACCTTTACCATTGGCTCCGTCTAAACCCGTAACTACTGGTTTGACTAATTGATCATATTTACGGACGCACATGCCACGTGTGCAAGAATTGTTTACTGGTTTGCGTCTCCGGCCCGTTGGTTGCGGCATGGTTGAATATAATAGCTCTGCAACTCCACTGAATTTTAAGCCCACAGGCTTTGCGGGCGTGCCGGTGCCGCTACGGGCTTGGAATTTAATATGGCCCTATGTGAAAATAATTTACTAGTAACTGTGAGAGTAATTTATATTTCTTAACTAAATTAATTGAATATTGGATTTGTGTGACTATGAAAGTGAATTATAATTCACAGTATTTTTACATTTGCAGTACATTTGTGTGATATTGTTTTATTTATATTTTTCCTTTATTTATCTAATATATTAAATAAACTGAAGTGACTAATTTTTTGTTGGTAATAGATTATTATTTATTGTTCCTGCTGAAATCTAGTTAATTGCTTTCCTAATTGTGATAGATGCATTTTCTTTCTTATTGTGACTGTTATCAAACTGTTGATAGTGACTCTTTTGTGACAGTGCAGAATTATTATTAGCATTTTATTATAATTTTCACCATAATTATTACTATGACTATGTCTCTCTATTGCTGATCCTCGTCATTACTTCCACATATTAAAAAAAACTATATTACAGAGTCATATTTTTATGTGTGTATACTAGATAATTTTTCTCTCTCATTATACCTATTGCTTATGTTTTACTCACATAATTTAGATAAATGTTCTATTATAGATCTCCTATGTGTATATAATATATTTAGTACATGTTTAATCTATTATAAGTGTCCTTATGGAATTAATTGGTACAGTATATAAGTTCACTTAATGTAACCTTAAAGTATATTATATTTGATCTGTCTTATTATTAGGGGCATTTTGGAAACTTTTTAGAGACAAATGTCTTATTTGAAGCAGGCCCAGTCTATCTCTGCATTATTGGAGTACGAGTAATACTTTTTAAGATCCAATATGCCTATTGCTTTTTGCTATATGTTAAAATGAACCGGTACACTACAGTTTCTCAAACCCTTTATGAAGTTCTGTTTGTGTACACTGAATTATCTTTTGTAAATTCCTGGTTGTGTTTCCTATATACTGTAGTCCACAATCACATTCCACCATATAGTTGTATAAGCTGAGTTACAACTTGTGTATGTCATTAATTCATGGGTTTCACCTGAATAGTTTGCCCTCTATATATTGACACCCATCCTTGATGTGGTTGCAACAGTACTCCTAACTCATTCTTTTACTGTATTCTCATTTATTTCCCTTTTTTTTTTACTCAAAGCTAGATTATTTTTTATATTTTTGCTCCAATAATGGGGTCTTGTCTGAGTATTCCCAAATGTTTCCTTAATATTTTTTTCATTTCATGAGACAGATGTGAATAGAGTTATGAAGGAAAATGTGTATTTACTGGATAAGTTATTATTGATATAGGTATTTTTTGATTTTTCTCTCATTTGTATTAATTTATTATTTTTTGGAAAAGTGCCCTATTTTTAGTTTCTCTTAGACTAAATACATTGTAACCCTTTCTTTCCAATTTTGTAATTGTGTCATTTGTTTGTGTCAAGTAATCCTTCTGTAACTAAAATTCCTACACAATAAACTAATAAATTGGCCATAAGGTATATTATGAATGCCTAATTTATCTTGATTGCTATCTGCCCTCGGTATTGTATTCCTTGCTATAGGTTTTATAAAATTCTTAATTCAAATGTAATTATTTTGTATAAAGATCTACAAAATCTAAGAATTCTATTTTTTCTTTGTGTCTTTGATGAGTAAACTGAAGCCCTACATCATTGCCATTGATTTACAATCAAAAATTGTCCAGATCATTTATTGATCCTTTCTACGCAATCAGCATATCATCTATATACCTGGTAAAAAAAGACCAATTTATCCTTGTAGACATTATGGGCCCTATTAAATTCCAGCCTCGTAAATAAGAGGCTTCTACCTAAGACCTAAGTACTGCAAAGTTTCTCTAACTTACATGCTTAAATGCTATTAAATTAGCCCTGCTGCGAGCAACGTATGAGCTACGCAGCAGTGCCGTACGTATCTACACTGCGTAAATGTACATGAGGAGTGACAGCCTGCGAGATGATATCGCAGGCTCCCACTCCTCATCAATTGCTGCGGGGGTCTTCAAAGGGAGTCTCCTACATAAGCCCTGCCGTGGGGGGTACTCCAAATACCCCCCGGCACCTAAAATTAACCCCCCCTCAATGCGGGGGTCCCCGTCGGGACCCCCAAAGTGTCCTCACATGAACACCTTGCTGCAGGGGTCCATAGGAACCCCCGCAGCCCCCACACATTAACCCCTTGCAGCGGGGGTCACCGATCTGCATAGATCAGGCCCCCCGCTGCATTTAAAACGTTTAAATTCCCCGCCGCGGCTCCTTAAAAAGGCCACGGCACACTATTACGCAACCCCGGCCGCGGCACCTAAATTTAACCCCCCTCTATGCTGGGGGTCCCCATCGGGACCCCCGAAGTGTCCCCACATAAAACCCATTGCAGGGGGGGGCCCCGATCGGCACCGATCGTGACCCTGCTGCAATTCAATTTTAAATTTCCTGCCTCGCGGGTCCTTAAAGGACCGTAAAGGTCCTGAAAGGACTCACACTAAAAATATTAACCCCAGGCAACTATAATTACCCCATTAACTCATGGTGGTCAATACAGACCACGATAAGGCCTTAATTAACCCATTAACTCATGGTGGTCAATCCAGACCACCATAAGGCCTTAATTAACCCATTAACTCATGGTGGTCAATCCAGACCACCATAAGGCCTTAATTAACCCATTAACTCATGGTGGTCAATCCAGACCACCATAAGGCCTCAATTAACCCATTAACTCATGGTGGTCAATACAGACCACCATAAGGCCTTAATTAACCCATTAACTCATGGTGGTCAATACAGACCACCATAAGGCTCTATTTAACCCCATCAGTCCCATAAGGGTATATTATTACCATTATGGGCCTGTTACAACACAACATTAACCACATAAGTGCCATGACGGTCCTCAAGGACCATCATGACACTAACTACAAACACTACACTATAACCCCAATAAACCATTTAATCTAAACTAACCCCTCTCTACACTAATCTATTAACACTTACACTACCTACCTACACTACCTACCCCCTAATAAACCTCCCCAACACTCTAATTACAAAAAATAAAAAAACCTACCTTACAGAAAACAAAAAAACCTACAGTACAGAAAACATAAAAACCTACAGTACAGAAAACAAAAAAATACATTACAACCCAACTCCCCACTACAGAAAATAAAAAAATTACACACCTGAAAAGGAAAGACAGATAAACACAATACAATACATACATATAATACATTACATACATTACATACAATACATGACATTACATACATTACATATAATATATTACATATAATATATTACATATAATATATTACACATAATACATTACATACAATACATGACATTACATACATTACATATAATATATTACATATAATATATTACATATAATATATTACACATAATACATTACATACAATACATGACATTACATACATTACATATAATATATTACATATAATATATTACACATAATACATTACATACAATACATGACATTACATACATTACATATAATATATTACACATAATATATTACATATAATATATTACACATAATACATTACATACAATACATGACATTACATACATTACATATAATATATTACATATAATCCAAATCAAATACCCCCTATCTATCTAACATACAATCTATTTAATTTAAAATAAATCCTAACTATATCAAATACATCCCCCTATCTATCTAATATACAATAAATCCTAACTACATACACAGACCCTTATTCTAAACTAAAATAAAATAATTACAGTCCTAACTACACAGACCCTAATTCTAAGCTAAAATAAAATAATTACAGTCCTAACTACACAGACCCTAATTCTAATCTAAAATAAAATAATTAAGATCACTTACCTTTAAGATGTTGCTTCAGATCACTAACCTATGGGTCAAACAAAACAAAATAATTAGTACAAAACATTAACATGAAATAAATAAACATTATATACATTCTAAATATTCAACTCACCTTTCCATCATGTCCCGTCATTGTTTAGCTCTTCCGCTGTTTTAAATGCAGCGGGGGGCCTGATCTATGCAGATCGGGCCCCCCCCCCCTGCAATGGGTTTATGTGGGGACACTTCGGGGGTCCCGATGGGGACCCCCAGCATAGAGGGGGGTTAATTTTAGGTGCCGCGGCCGGGATTGGGTAATAGTGTGCCGCGGCCCCTTTAAGGAGCCGCGGCGGGGAATTTAAAAGTTTTAAATGCAGCGGGGGGCCTGATCTATGCAGATCGGGGCCCCCCCCTGCGATGGGTTTATGTGGGGACACTTCGGGGGTCCCGATGGGGACCCCCAGCATAGAGGGGGGTTAATTTTAGGTGCCACGGCCGGGATTGGGTAATAGTGTGCCGCGGCCCCTTTATGGAGCCGCGGCGGGGAATTTAAAAGTTTTAAATGCAGCGGGGGCCTGATCGGTGCAGATCGGGGCCCCCCCCCTGCGATGGGTTTATGTGGGGACACTTCGGGGGTCCCGATGGGGACCCCCAGCATAGAGGGGGGTTAATTTTAGGTGCCACGGCCGGGATTGGGTAATAGTGTGCCGCGGCCCCTTCATGGAGCCGCGGCGGGGAATTTAAAAGTTTTAAATGCAGCGGGGGCCTGATCGGTGCCGATCGGGGACCCCCGCTGCAAGTGGTTAATGTGGGGGTGCTGCAGGGGTCCCGATAGAGACCCCTGCAGCATGGGGATGTGTATAGGGTGCAGGGGGGAGCCTCACACTGCTGTCTCGGGCTGTTCCGAGGCAGCACGTAGAGGCTTTCGGATCCCTTGCGTGCACTTTTTGTGCACGTAGGGATTCTTACGATATGCAAGAATCATGCGTAGATTTAAGGCTACGTAGCTCTCTCCGAATCTATTCTCGGCCATTTTTTCGCAGTCATATCGCAAAGCAGGCTGCGAGAGATTCGGTACTCGCAAACAGCAGAAAAACTGCCTTTTGCGAGCACCGAGAGAACTATGAGGGATAATTTAATAGGGCCCTATGTGACCAAATACAATTATTCTCTCACCAGCCTAGGAATAGATTTGCATAGCTTGAGGCCAACCTTGTCCCTATTGCTGTTCCCTTTGTTTGAAAATAGAAATCTTCAAAAAACTAAATAGTTAATTCTAGGATGAATTTTATACTATCAATTATAAATAGTTTTTGTAATACAGGTATGTCTCCAACCTGAGATATAAAGTGCTTTACTGCTTCTAACCCTAGATGATGCTGAATAGATGTATATAGAGATGCTGCATCTATATTCACTAAGACATAATTATTATCCCATATAGCCTTAGATTTTTTTTTTAGTACACGATTGGTGTCTTGTGTATAGGCCGGAAGTTGTTTTACATTTTTTTCAGAACCAGTCTATGTAACTAGACTTTTATGAGACTTTTTCGAGAGTTTTTCTGAGATACTTTCTGCTATCAGATGACCTGGGGATTTCTGAAGATTTTTTTGAATTGTAATGATATGGTAAAAATAAGGAATTTTGCATTCTTTATTGAATAAATATTTGTATTCTGATCTAATATGGTAAAAATCCCTTAGTGGGGTCCTTGGGCACCTTCCTATGTTTTTGGCATCTAAGTGAGCTGGGTTATTAATGCATCTGATAGAGGAGAATTTACAGTGTCTGCAAAACATTTTTGCCTGAACAAAAATCCACAGTAAACAGTTAAACCGTTAGTCTGAAGTTTGCTGAATTTCTTGCTTTTGCAAAGAGTTTTCTCTCAATGTTGACACCACCCTCCCAGAAATTCCCATGAAAAATTTGCATATCTTATACAATTTTTCTTTTTTTCCTGGGGATTGTGCAGACATGCTCAGTTAGCACCTGAAGTCTGCCCTACTGTTGGAAGTCACATGATGTCAGACACTTTCCTTTCCTTTATATTTCTGTCCCTTAATTCACTGATTGTTTTATCTACATCCCAGCTGATACTCCCCCCAACCCCAGAGAATTGCCCCCAGCCCCAGAGAATTGCCCTGTGCCCCCCAACCCCATAGAATTGCCTTACAGCCCATAGAATTGCCCCATGACCTCCCCTAGGCGCAGATGATTGCCCCCCAGCCCCAAAGAATTGCCCCATGACCTCACCAACCCCAGAGAATTTCCCCCAGTCCCAGAGAATTGCCCCATGACCTCCCCCAACCCCAGAGAATTGCCCCAAGCCCCAGAGAATTGCCCTGTGACCTCCCCCAACCCAGATAATCGCCCTACAGCCCATAGAAATGCCCCATGACCTCCCCTAGGCACAGATGATTGCCCCCCCAGCTCCAAAGAATTGCCCCGTGCCCTCTCCAACCCCAGAGAATTGCCCCATGACCTCGCTGAACCCCAGAGAATTGCCCCCCAGCCCCAGAGAATTGCCCCATGACCTCCCTCAACCCCAGATAATTGCCCCCCAGCCCCAAAGAATTGCCCTGTGACCTCCCCCAACCCAAGAGAATTGCCCTGTGACCTCCCGCAGCCCCCGTGAATTGACCCATCACCAGCCCCAGCCCCAGTGAATTGCCATCCAGCCCCAGTAAATTGCCCAGTGACCTCCCCCACACACAGACAGAATCACACACACACTCACAGACATACACACTCACAGACATACACACTCACACAGACATACTCACTCACACACACACTCACTCACACAGACACACTCACCCACAGACACACACACTCACCCACAGACACACACACTCACTCACACACACACCCTCACTCACACACACACCCTCACTCACACACAGACACACACACTTACACACAGACACACACATTCCCTCACAGACACACACACTCTCACAGAAACACACACTCTCATTTAGGCAGGCAGGCACTCACTCAGGTACTTACTCACTCAGGCACTCTCTCGGGCAGGCACTGACTCAGGCAGGCACGCACTCACACAGGCAGGCACACACTCACACAGCCAAGCAGGCAGTCACTCAGGCAGGCACTCAGGCAGGCACACACTCACACAGACACACACACTCACTCACACAGACACTCCTTCAGGCAAACACTCACTCAGGCACACACACACTGACTTAGGCAGGCACTCACTCACACAGACACTCAGTCACACAGACACTCACTCAGGCACATGCACACACTCACTCACTCAGGCAAACACACACTCACTCACTCAGGCAAACACGTACTCACTCACACAGGCAGGCACGCACTCACACAGGAAAGCACACATTCACACATGCACTCAGGCAGGCATACACACAGGCAGGCAGGCACTCACTCAGACAGGCAGGCACTCAGGCAGGCACACACTCACACAGGCAGGCTCACACTCACACAGGCAAGCAGGCACTCAGCCAGGCAGGTACTCAAGAAGGCACGCACTCACTCAGGCAGGCACTCACTCAGGCACTCACTCAGGCAGGCACACAATCACACAGACACACACTCACACAGACACACACTCACACAGACACTCACTCACACTGACACTTACTCACTCACTCAGGCACACACTCACTCACTCAGGCACACACACACTCAGGTAGGTAGGCACTCAGGCAGACAGGCACTCAGGCACGCACACTCAGACAGGCAGGCACACACTCAGGCAGGCATACACTCAATCAGGCAGGCACGCAATCACACAGGCAGGCACGCAATCACACAGGCAAGCACACACTCATGCACTCACTCAGACAGGCACACACTCAGGCAGGCACACACACACTCAGACAGGCACACACTCAGACAGGCACACACACACTCACTCAGGCAGGCACTCACTCAGACAGGCACACACTCAGACAGGCACACACTCAGGCAGGCACACACACACTCAGGCATGCACTCACAAAGGCAGGCTTGCACTCACACATGCACTCAGGCAGGTACACATACACTCAGTCAGGCACTCACTAAGGCACTCACTCAGGCACTCACTCAGGGAGGCACACACTCAGTCAGGCACACACTCTCACACTCACTCAGGCAGGTACACATACACCCAGACAGGCTCTCAGCCAGGCACTCACGCACTCACTTAGGCACGTACTCACTCAGGCAGGCAGGCACTCACTCACTCAATAAGGCACGCACACATGCAGGTAGGCACACACTCAGGCAGGCAGGCACACATTCAGGCAGGCACACACTCTCACACTCACTCAGGCAGGCACACATACACTCAGGCAGGCTCTCAGGCAGGCACTCACGCACTCACTTAGGCACGTACTCACTCAGGCAGGCAGGCACTCACTCAATAAGGCAGGCACACACTCAGGCAGGCAGGCACACACTCAGGCAGGCAGGCACACACTCAGGCAGGCACTAACTGACTCAGGCAGGCACACACTCACTAAGGCAGGCACACACTAACACAGGCAGGCACACACTCACTCAGGCACAGACTCACTCACTCAGGCAGGCACTCACTCAGGCAGGCACTCACTCAGGCAGGCATGCACTCACACATGCACTCAGGCAGGCACACACTCACTAAGGCAGGCACACACTAACACAGGCAGGCACACACTCACTCAGGCACAGACTCACTCACTCAGGCAGGCACTCACTCAGGCAGGCACTCACTCAGGCAGGCATGCACTCACAAAGGCAGGCTTGCACTCACACATGCACTCAGGCAGGCACACATACGCTCAGTCAGGCTCTCACTCAGGCACTCACTCAGGCAGGAACACACACACTCAGGCACTCACTCACTCAGGCACTCACTCACTCAGGCACACACTCACTCACTCATGCAGGCACACACTCAGTCAGGCACACACTCGCACACTTACTCAGGCAGGCACACATACACTCAGGCAGGCTCTCTGGCAGGCACTCATGCACTCACTCAGGCATGCACTCACTCAGGCAGGCACTCACTCAATCAGGCAGGCACACACGCAGGCAGGCACACACTCAGACAGGCAGGCACTAACTGACTCAGGCAGGCACACACTCACTCAGGCAGGCACACACTCACTAAGGCAGGCACACACTCACTCAGGCAGGCACACACTCACTCACTCAGGCACGCACTCACTCAGGCAGGCAGGCACACACTCAGGCAGGCAGGCACACACTCAGGCAGGCAGGCACTAACTGACTCAGGCAGGCAAACACTCAGGAAGGCACACACTCACTAAGGCAGGCACACACTCACTCAGGCAGGCACACACTCACTAAGGTAGGCACACACTCACTCAGGCAGGCACACACTCAGGTAGGCACACACTCACGCAGGCAGGCACACACTCACTCAGGCACAGACTCACTCACTCAGGCAGGCACACACACAGGCAGGCACACACTCACTCTCTCAGGCAGGCACACACTCAGGCAGGCACACACTCACTCAGGCAGGCACACATTCACTCAGACAGGCACACATTCACTCAGGCAGGCACACACTCACTCAGGCAGGCACTCACTCAGGCAGGCACACACTCAGGAAGGCACTCACTCAGGCAGGCGCACACTCACACAGGCAAGCAGGCACTCACCCAGGCAGGTACTTAAGCAGGCATGCACTCACTCAGGCATGCACTCACTCAGGCATGCACACACTCAGGCATGCACACACTCAGGCAGGCACACATGCAGGCAGGCACACACTCTCTCAGGCAGGCACACACTCAGGCAGTCACACACTCAGGCAGGCACACACTCACTCACTCAGACAGGCACACACTCAGACAGGCACACACTCAGGCAGGCACACATTCAGGCAGGCACTCACTCAGGCAGACACACACTCACTCAGGCAGGCAGGCACACACTCAGGCAGGCACACACTCACACAGACACACACACTCACTCAGACACACACACTCACTCAGGCACACACTCACTCATGCACTTACTCACTGAGGCACACTCACTCAGCCACACACACACACTCACTCAGGCAGGCAGGCACTCTCGCAGGCAGGCACGCACTCTCACAGGCAGGCACACACTCACGCAGGCAGGCACACACTCACACACGCACTCAGGCAGTCACACACACACACAGGCACTCAGGCAGGCAAGCACTCACACAGGCAGGCACTAACTCACTCAGACAGGCAGGCTCTCAGGCACGCACTCACTCAGGCAGACAGGCACTCACTCAGGCAGGCAGGCACGCACTCACTCAGGCAGGCACGCAATCACACAGGCAGGCACACACTCACACATTCACTCAGACAGGCACACATTCACTCAGGCAGGCACACACTCACTCAGGCAGGCACTCACTCAGGCAGGCACACACTCAGGCAGGCACACACTCAGGAAGGCACTCACTCAGGCAGGCGCACACTCACACAGGCAAGCAGGCACTCACCCAGGCAGGTACTTAAGCAGGCATGCACTCACTCAGGCATGCACTCACTCAGGCATGCACACACTCAGGCATGCACACACTCAGGCAGGCACACATGCAGGCAGGCACACACTCTCTCAGGCAGGCACACACTCAGGCAGTCACACACTCAGGCAGGCACACACTCACTCACTCAGACAGGCACACACTCAGACAGGCACACACTCAGGCAGGCACACATTCAGGCAGGCACTCACTCAGGCAGACACACACTCACTCAGGCAGGCAGGCACACACTCAGGCAGGCACACAGTCACACAGACACACACACTCACTCAGACACACACACTCACTCAGGCAGGCACTCTCGCAGGCAGGCACGCACTCTCACAGGCAGGCACACACTCACGCAGGCAGGCACACACTCACACACGCACTCAGGCAGTCACACACACACACAGGCACTCAGGCAGGCAAGCACTCACACAGGCAGGCACTAACTCACTCAGACAGGCAGGCTCTCAGGCACGCACTCACTCAGGCAGACAGGCACTCACTCAGGCAGGCAGGCACGCACTCACTCAGGCAGGCACGCAATCACACAGGCAGGCACACACTCACACACTCACACTCAGGCAGGCACTCACTCAGGCAGGCACTTACTCTGGCAGGCACACACTCTGGCAGGCACACACTCAGGCAGTCACACACACACTCAGGCAGGCAAGCACTCACTCAGACAGGCACTCACTCAGGCAGGCACGCACTCACTCAGGCAGGCACTCACTCAGGCAGGCACTCACTCAGGCAGGCACACACTCAGGCAGTCACACACACAGGCACTCAGGCAGGCACTAACTCACTCAGACAGGCAGGCTCTCAGGCACGCACTCACTCAGGCAGACAGGCACTCACTCACTCAGGCACGCACTCACTCACTCAGGCACGCACTCACTCACTCAGGCATGCACTCACTCAGGCAGGCAGGAACACACTCAGGCAGGCAGGAACACACTCAGGCAGGCACGCACGCAATCATACAGGCAGGCACACACTCACACACTCACTCAGACAGACACACACACACTCAGGCAGGCACTCACTCAGGCAGGCACACACTCACTCAGACAGGCACTCACTCAGGCACTCACTCCGGCAGGCACTCACTCCGGCAGGCACTCACTCAGGCAGGCACACACACAGGCAGGCATGCACTCACACAGTCAGGCACACACTCACACATGCACTCAGGCAGGCACGCACACACTCAGGCACACACACACTCAAGCACGCACACACTCAAGCACGCACACACTCAGGCACGCACTCACTCACTCATGCAAACAGGCACACACTCATTTCATTTTTTAACAGGTGTTGTAAAAGTTATTTCTTAGTTTATCATCTATAGCTTAAAATTCTTGTGATTCTATAATAAGAGAACTGTAACCGTATATTTTTCTCCTAGATTGCCTCTCCAAGTAACTGAGTTTCATGTTATTTCTAAAAAAAAAAGCTATATCTATACAACCTTGTATGTGCTAGCCCCTTTAAAACAGATTACACTAATCGAAGAGTTAGGATGTAATTCAATCCCACAGATTATCCAATATAGAGTTTAATTTAAAAACATGCACACAATACAAAGAAAAAACAGAAAAAATGGCTTATCCACCAATTCACTCAGGCCAAAATTCCTCTATCAGATCCAACAAAGACGTAGCTCTTAAATAACACTCAATAAAAAAACAGAAGCTCTTGTGTTCTTTCTGATCTTCTTTTTTTCTGTGATACTATCCTAGAAAACTCAGCTTCAAACAGAAGAATGAAGCAAAAAGCTAAAAAAGAAAGAAAAGAGAGTGCATAGAGCTGAATTTAGTGTAGTATATCAAAACAATATTTTATTAAGATGTTAAAAATATACTCACAAGGAATTTTCTTTCAAAACATGATTTTTTTGTATATCTTAGGAAGATACCTGGATATCCTAATGGAGTCTAGTAGAATACTAATGTAAAAAAAGATGATATTTAAAAAATGCACATAATTTTTGTGATTAAAAAAAAGGAAGAGATAACTTATCATCCCTAGTGAGCATTAAATATATATATAAATACCAAAATAGATAGAAAGTAGGCTAAAATACTTTAAAATATATAATTATTGGCTTATAAAATGGACCTCCTAACCTACACGTTTCAGAATAATAATTCCTCAGGGTATGGACGCTAAAGGGGGGATTAGGGTAATTTGTAGTACTATATTTATTTATACCTTCTGTTGATAATTTTAATTAATTAAAATATCATTTTTTAGTTACTCTTCTATGTGCATTCTTTAACATTATTGTTTGATTAGTTTTTTATGATGCCACTTAATTATTGTAATCAGTGTTAAACAGTATTATATTTCTTTGCATGGCCATGATTGCTGACTTTCTATATTACTCAATTGTTTGTCCTGTAAAGCTACTACCACTTCCTGGTTCACATCACATTCATGCCTCGCCCCAGGACTGTATTAGTACTTCCTGGTTCACTTCTAGAGTATGATTAGTACTTCCTGCAGGAGAGCTGCTCTCCCTCTACTCTGCATTGCATTGCATATGAGTATCCATGACAAGCCTTCGCATTTTAATTACTAAAGCTTATTTAGCTATTCTTATGGAAGTATTATCTCCCTATGTATATAGGAATTCACTTTCTTAAATATACACTGTGATGACCTGTAGGTTTCATTCTGAGGGAATAATAATCCTGATAACTGTGATTATTGTTCCTGAACTTGCATGGGATTCTGTCAGTCGGTGACATTTGCTGGGTGGCTCTACTGATTCCTGTGGTTTGTTGGGGGGTTGGGAGGCTGTAAGTTATGTTGGTTCTGTTCCTGCTACCAGGAATATGCAAAAACCAGACGATCCTACTGGGTAGTTTTCAACTAGGTTCTTATTAAACCCAACAGAAGCAGTAGGTCATCACATACACCATATACTGTGTACATGGCGACACGAACACCAAATTATACCCAATAAATCACACACTTGTAGTGCTACCTAGTTCATGAGTTTCAGTATAGTTCCCTCATTGTTAGTTAGTTCCTATACTACTATGTGAAAATGATTTACTAGTAACTGTGTATAGTTATTTATATTTCTCAAATTAATTTAATAGTGAATTTGTGTGATTGTGAAAGTTAATTATACTTCACAGTATTATTACATTTGTAGTAAATGTGTGTGATATTATTATTTTGTATATTTTTCCTTTATTATCTAATATATTAAATAAACTTGAGTGACTAATTTTGTATTGGTAATAAATTATTATTTTATTCATCCTGATCTATTTAATTACTTTTATTATTATGTTATTTTTTTTCTTATTGTGACTGTTATCAAACTGTTGATAGTGACTCTTTTGTGACAGTGCAGAACTATTAGCATTTTATTAACATTTTCATATAATGAAATCATAATTATTATTTATAATCTATATATAATTATTTAATTTAAATTTTTTGCTGATCTTTGTCATTACTTCCCCATATTAAAACAGCTGTAATAAAGAGTACTATTTCTCTCTTTATACCCATTGCAAAACTTTTTACTCTCAACATTTAGATCAATCCTAGTCCCATCTACTTTTCCTTTCACTCCTCCTTCTCCTGGCTGCAGGAGATATATCCCCTAACCCAGGCCCCTTACTCATCTCCACTTGCTGTCAGCCATGCTCTGGTTCAAGGCCAGCAAACACCTGTAACACCCAGAATCTGATATCCATCACATGTCACAAACATTTAACTCTACCTTTCTCCTGCGCCCTCTGGAACGCACAATCCATCTGCAATAAACTCACATTCACTCATGACCTATTCACTGCCAACTCCCTCAATCCACTGTCTCTCACTGAAACCTGGCTCTAATCCTCAGACACTCTCCTGCAGCACTCTCTCACAGTGATTTTCACCTTAGCCACACACCTAGACCTGGGAACAAACAAGGTGGTGGTGTGGGTATTTTGCTTTCCACTCGCTGTACATTTCACCTCATACCCCCTGTCCCATCCCTCCAATTTTCATCCTTTGAAGTTCATACAATCTGTCTCTTCTCACCTATCTCTGTACGTGTAGCTGTGAACTATTATTCCCCCCCCCCCCCCCCAACTCTCAATTTTTGGCTCCCTTTCTTTCTCTCCTCCAATGTTCCTTCACTGGTACTTGGAGATTTTAACATTGCTGTTGACACTCCCACAGATTCTTCTACTCATCATGCTGGATATTCTCTTGACCTTATCTTCACCAATCTCAGCACAACCTCCTACCCAGTCATCCGTCTGCTCCTTCTATCACTTCCTTACCCTCAACCTCACCACATCTTACTCTCACCACCCCTCTCCAATTTCTGCCACTATCACGAACAGAAACCTGCTAACACTTGACACTGCTCAGCTCTCCACTATTATCCAACCCCTTCTCATCCCATCACCAACTCAACTGCCCTGACACTGCCACGTCACTCTACAACTCTACTCTCTCTTCCACCCTTGACACTCTAGCCACCACACGCAGATGCCCTCGATCTCATCCACAACCATGGCACACAACACAAACAAAATACATCCAGAGATTGCTCATTGTTGAACGACTATGGAGGAAATCACGCACTTTAGCAGATTTGCTCCACTACAAATTTATCATAGACTCTTATTCCTCCGCCCTCAACCTTGCCAAACAGCAGTATTTTACATCACGAATATCAACTCCTCTAACCCCAAGCGTCTGTTTGCCACTTTCAATACTCTCCTCCGCCCACCACCTCCTACCATCCCTTCCTCTCTCACAGCTCACAGCTCTCATCTGATAGTGGCTCACACACTCCACCCTCTAAACCAACCAACACCCAGTCTTCTCCCTTCTCCAGTACCACAGCCACTTTTAATTGCTTTGATCCAGCTACAGAGTACAAAGTCTCCAAACTGCTATTGTCCACTCGCCTCACTACCTATCCTCAGGATCCTATTCCATCTCAGCTCACTTCTCCCCTCTCTACCACACTAATCCCAACTCTCACACATATTTTCAACCTCTCCCTAAATACTGGCATGTTTTCATCTTCTCTAAAACATGCCATAGTTTTACCCACCCTCAAAAAACCCTCATCTGACTCTGACGTCTCATCTAACTACCACCCTATCTCTCTGCTTCCCCTGGCTTCCAAACTGCTGGAGCGCTCGTGTATAACCGCCTTACCAGCTTTATTTCCTCTACCTCCCTTCTTGACACCTTCCAATCCGTCTTTCGGCCCCAACATTCCACTGAGACAGTTCTTACTAAACTCACCAATGACCTGCTTACCACCAAATCAAAGGGTCACTTTTCAATTCTTCTTCTTCTAGATCACTCTGCTGCCTTTGACACTATCAACCATCCACTTTGACTGTGTGGAGCCTTTGACTGTGTGGATCACAACAAAATGTTTCTCTTAAAGAGATGGGAGTACAATATCATCTCATCCTCCTCTGAAAGAATCTGTATGTGGACCAAGAAGCCACAGACAGAACCGAACGTGGGACAACAGAATGGTTCAAGATCGGAAAAGGAGTTCGACAAGGTTGTATATTGTCACCTTATTTATTATTATTATTTATTCAACTTATATGCAGAGTATATCATGAGTAAGGCTGGACTGGATGAATCCAAAGCCGGAATCAATATTGCTAGAAGATGTTCGAACAACCTCAGATACGCTGATGACACTACCTTGATAGCTGAAAGTGAGAAGAAACTAAAGGTCCTATTGATGAAGGTAAAAGAAGATTGTGCAAAAGTAGGCCTGCTGATCAACGTTAAAAAGACGAAGATCATAGCAACAGCAATCTCACTTCCTGGCAAATAGATGGGGAAGAAGTGGAGGCAGTAACAGAATTTATTTTCTGGGGATCCAAGATCTCTGCAGATGGTAACTGTACTCATGAAAATTAAAATATGTTTGCTTCTGGGGAGGAAAGCTATGGCAAGCTTGGACAAGCTAGTAAAAAGTAAAGATATTAAACTATCAACAAAGGTCTGCATAGTTCAAACTATGGTATTCCCAGTAGTAACATACGGATGTGAGAGCTGGTCCATAAAGAAGTCTGAGCGCCATAGAATAGACGCCTTTGAATTGTGGTGTTGGAGAAGACTGCTTAGAGTCCCTTGGACTGCAAGAAGATCCAATAAATCAGTACTTCAGGAAATCAAGACGTACTGTTCACTAGAAGGTATGGTCATGAGGCTGAGCTAAAATATTTTGGCCATATCATGAGATGGCTAGAAAAGACTCTGATGCTGGGAAAGATTGAAGGCACAAGAAGAAGGGGATGACAGAGGCGGAGATGGATAGATAAAGTCACTGAAGTAATGAACATGAACTTGATGGAGCTCAGAGGGGCAGTGAGTGAGAGATGTCCCTGGCGTGCTGTGGTCCATAGAGTTGAACGCAACTGAACAAAAAAAAACTGTCAGTTGGCTGACATACTCAACATGTCTGTCATTGTATCTGTAACTTTAACAGGGTTACAAAGGAATCTCACGGTTAAAGGTCTAGTCACAGCAGCTGGTTTGTGAATATGCAAGTAGAGTGCCATGCCTAGACTAGAGCTATTGGTCTATCTTCTGCTAGCAGAGGTGGTAAGGACCATATGATTCTGCTGGGTAAGATTGAACTAGGTTCTTGCTAAGCCCAATTGAAGAAGCAGATCGTAACAGTGGGGAGATCAGGAGCTCATACAGACTGGGGCATGATTAAAAAAGTAATTCATTGTTAAATTGTACATTTTGATAAAGTTTTTTTCTATTCAAGTCATAACAAACTATTCTTTAGAGAGGACTTTTAAACATCATTAAAATGGCATGCATTTCTAAACTAGAGCCCAATTATTCCTTGTACACTTTCATGAGGTTTAAATTATGCTCTTTTAACTGGATGATTATAAAGAGATTCCAGTGTTCCTTGAAATGAAACCTCTTGTTGATAGACTTCTTACATGATGTTCAGCGTGTACATATTTCTATCTCCAGCAAATGCCAATCCCGTTACTAATCTGTAATCTTGTTTTGTTGAAATAAACAGGCTAACTGCTGTCATGTCATTTAGCCTAGAAAATGCATATTTTTAGCAAATATGAGAGCTATTGTAGTATACATTTGGGTACTTAAAGTTTAATAGGCCAAATAAATATATTAACGGACCACTTAACTGATTAAAAAAGAGGTCTCTAAACAATATTTAGATAAAGCTTAATAAAAACCTTTTTTTAAACTTATACTGTGAATTTAAACAATTACTATTTTTCAATAATACCCCAGGCAATATAAGCTTCAGATCTCCCCTTCCCCACACCTAATGAAGTTTTGTGGCTGGAGTGGTACAAGTTTAAAACCTCTCTCTGAAACACACATTAGTAGCAAGGAACAATGTAACATTATCTACTAGCCTTGTGCAAACACAATGCCTCATTAAATTCCCCCAAAAAATTACAACAGTTACAGAGCTATTTAATTGAACAAGCATTCAAGTACATGTCCGAAAGTTTGTTAAAATTTATATTTGTCCTTGTTCATTTCCTCTGTATAGCGCTACGGAATATGTTGGCCCGTTACAAATAAAAGTAATAATAATAATAATAGTAGCATTTCAGGGCATGATCGTGATCAATTAACCAAGCCCATAAGTAACAATTTAGAAACAGCCAATAGTAAATGAAACCATCATCATGACATCAGTAAAACATGGCATTTAAACGTCAATTACAGCCTATTAAATTGCGATTCAGCAAATTAAAACGGGCTCTATTTAAGCACACAGAATTTTTTTTTACAGAAATTTTTAGTTAGTGAACTTTTAACCAAAAGCAAGGTCTTCATTAACTAAAAAACTTCTGTAAAAAAATATGCTATGTGCTTAAATAGAGCCCTTTTCAATTTGCTGAATCACAATTTAATAAGGCTGTTTAGTGTTTAAATGTCCAAAATGCGATCAGGCTCACAATACAGCGATTTAAAAATCAATACAAATGAATGAAGAATCTGTTATAGTCCATGTGGGTGGCCTGATTTGTATTAACTCCTTGATTCCCGAGATTGATATAACACTGAAAATAAACATAAATATATATATTTTTTTTAAGTTTTTCTGATAGGTTACGGCAAATTACAGCATAAAATGCAATTGGAGTAACAATTATAGATGGTATTTACACACACCAAAGACTTGCTTACATTTATAGAGTCAGTTTACGATTTGAGGTAGCTAGTCACACAAGGTAATTGAACTGTCATTTTTGGCTTTCCCTGGAAATGATATAAATATTGCTGATTCTGCCAAAATCTAAAATTTTTTTTATATATGTATCTAAAAATAAGCATTAAACTAAAACAAAACAACTTAGAAATGAAAAAAAAAGAACAAGACTGGGAGGAGTGTGGGGAAAGAAATAAAAAATGATAATATGAAAGAAGGGAAAAAATGGAAACAAAAAAAGAAATGTAAGTCTCCTGTCTTAGGATGTGTTAATGGTATCGATCTGGGTAAGGGTGAACTCACCTCCGTCTCTCCTCCCCAGGCCATTACCTTACTCTCCATCTAGAGATCTTCAAGAATGTTAACTTGAAAATTGTGGGGGATTTGAGATTACATTAAGGAAAAGCTGTGGGTTGAATCAAGCCATGGGCTCCATGTCTGCATAAATAAAGGAATAAAATATTCTATAAGGTGGGAGAGCCTTTTGTTTCTAAGTATATCATTTAGTTTGTTTATGACCATTTGTAAGTTAAGGGTGTGGGTTTTCCATGTTTTGGCAATATGGCTGTTTGTTGCCAGCATTAGGTATTGAAGTAGTTTGTTTTGAGATGTCGAGAGCAGATTACTCTTGTGTCCTAATAGGCAGATTTAAGCTTGTGGATGTAGCTGTATATTAAATGAGCTATTGGGATGAATGCTAGCTGTACGGCTTTGTAGTAGAGATTAAAGTTTGGGCAGGATAGGCCTCCTTTGGATTTGTGCTTAAACATGATTTGTTTAGATATTCTGTGAGATTTATTTTGCCAGATGAAGTTAAAAAAGGGCTATGTAGAGGAAGCAAAATAGGTACATTAGACCGGGGAGAAGGTTAATTTTAACTGAATGCATGCGACCCAACCAGGAAACCTGGTATTTGAACCAAGTGGATATATTTTGTCTCACAGCATTATATAGGGCAGTATAATAAACCCTATGGTTGTCAGCGAGTCTGCGAGTGATGTTAACCCCTAAGTATTTAATATGGGATGTTGGCCATGTAAAGTTATAGTTTTGACGTTAGAATTCCTGGTTTTGATGTGATATGGAGATACTCAACACTTCAGTCTTATCTACATTAATATTTAACCCTTAAAATGTTCAAGTATATGTAGAAGAGTGGAAATTGATAATTTAGGCTCAGATAAAGTGCATAAAAGATCTTCTGCAAAGAGACAGCATTTAAAATGGTTATGACCTACTTTTATTCCCTTGATATCTAAGTTAGTTCTAATGCATTGAGTCAATGGTTCTATTGCTAGGACAAAAAGTAATGGTGAAAGTGGGCAACCTTGTATGGTACCTAGTTGCATATTAAGATAAGCCTTCGACTCCCAGGCACTTTCAAGGATGCTTTGGTGGATCGATAGTACATTATATTTTATTACGTTATTGCAGATTTGCGATCTTGAGACTATTGTGCAATAAATTCTAATGACTTTCATTGCTTTCCCTGTATTTTAAAGCCCAGTATTGTGTTTTTATTGTCTTTTATAGTGTCAAGAACAGGTGTTTAACCCCCTTCTGAGTCCTCTTTAGTACTCATAGAATCTTTTTAATTTTTTACATTTGCCATTTACAGGTTTCAAGGGAATTGCGGGCTTGGGGAATTGTTGCAAATTATTAACAATTTCTCATTTTAGCAATTGTAACATTTGCGGGCTTAGATGAGTTACGATTTTAACAACCACAGGAATTTTCTGTCTGTAACTCGCAAATCGATTGCGGGTAGCTAGAAGAGGCCAATTAAATATCAGTAACTTTTGCAGGCTACATTACGGGTTTCAAGTAATTGTGAATTTGAGAATTTAATAGGGCCCACAGTTTCAAGTCAACACCCACTATTGTGCTGTAGGTATGGTATGCAAGTTTAGATAACCTACATAATACTTCATTCAGGAGGTGAAGAGATCTTAAACATATACAGGCCCCTATTTAATATCAAGCTTGTAATTACGTTCAAACAGAAATTTTGGCTGCGGGTTACAATATTTTTACATATATAGTTGTATTTAATTGACTCAAGCCTGCAATTACATGCTCACAGACCCAACACGCAAACCATGAAGCTGTACTTAGCATTTCAGGGCATGATCAAAGTTGCATTTTAGACAGAGACAATTGTAAATAAGACCGTCATCATGACGTCATTAAAACATGACACTATTATCGATTAGTGTTGAGAAGTCCGATTTGCAATCAGACTCGCAATCCAGAAATGTAAAATTCAATAAAAATCAATACTGTTCTAGTAAATTTTCTATACAGAGCCCCATGATAACTTGATAAACCCTGTCAATCATGGGGCTCTATACAGACCCCCATGAGCCCTTATTAACTCTATAACTCATGGAGCTCTATACAGAGCCCCATGAGACTATAATTAACCCCCTCAATCCAATATATAGACCCCTATGGGACACTATTAAACCCTAGGTTAACCCTACAAGTGCCATGAGGGTCCTCCAGGCCCCTAATGACAAAGTCTAAGCACTACAGTACACCATTAACCCTAACTATACCCCATTTACCCCTTAACCCTAACTATATCCCATTATCCCACACTAAACCCTATCTAACCCTAACTGGGCCTATCTAACCCTTACTGAGCCAATCTAACTTCATCTAGCCCTATTAAATCCCATCACTTATGAGGGTCTATACAGACACCCATAAGCCGCCATCTAACCCCATCCCTTATGGGGGTCTATACAGACTCCTGTAAGCCTCTATTTAACCCAGTCAATCCGATAAGGGTCTATGAAGACCTTCATAAGACAATTAGAAGCCTATTATTAACCCCATCAGTGCCATGAAGGTCCTCCAGGACCCTCATGACACTAAGTACAAACACTACACTACACTATTTCCCCCAATAAACCACTAAATCTAAACTAACCACCATCTACCCTAACCTATTAACCCCTACCTACATAACACTACCTACATAACCCCCTTTTAAACCCCCCACCATACTAATCACACAAAATAAAAAACACCTATGTTACCAAAAATAAAAAAAAACTAAGGTACATAAACAAAAAAACCTACGGTACACAAAAAAAGACATTAAAAAGAAACCCTCACTACAAAAAATAATTAAAAAAAAACAAACCCCCCACCACTACATAAAATACAAAAATAATTACGCACCTGCAAAGAAAAAGGCATACACAAATATCCATAACATTACAGTAATAAATACATTATAAATATACCCCTAACTACAATACATTTTCCCCTACCTAGACATCACCCCTATCTATACCTAACCCCCTATCTATATTTAATCCCCTATCTAGACATTACCCCCTGTCTATGCTTAACCTCATATGTAAACATCACCCCCTATCTATACAGTACCCCCTAAATCTAAGCTAAAATAGAATGAATAAAACCAATTACCTTTGCAGATGTCCCTTCTGATCGCACCCCCTAGGAAAAACATCAGATTAGTAAAAAGTTGAACATTACATATAATAAATAACTAGTACAAACACAGTATTAAACTTACCTTTCCAGCATGTTCCCATCGACCTTCTTCTGTTCTCCGGTTCGGCCCCTGGAAAAAAGATACATAACATTAATCACACATTAACACAAAAAATAAATACACAATAAACATTATAAATTGAAAACCTACCTATCCCTGATGTCCCCGGCTGGGCCCTTGATGAATCCGCGCCTTCTGATTGGCTACTATCTGATTGATTGTGACAACAGCCAATCAGAAGGTGCAGATGCCTTCAGCCAATCACCCCACAGGGGTGTATCCCATTGTGATTGGCTGAATGCAATCGTTCTGATTGGTTTAAAAAAGATTGACAGTTCCTTCAGCCAATCAGAATGGGGTATAAAGGTGTATCCCATTCTAATTGGCTCATGGCGCCTTCTGATTGGCTGACATTTGATTGGCAGCCTTTTTAGCCAATCAGAAGGCACCATTGCCAATTTCTGGAGGCCTCATTAGTGTTGGGGAGCACCGCAAGTGGGGGCACCGCAAGTGCAAAGCTCCGTTAGTTTTTTTTTTTTGAGCTCGGATTCAGCCGGGGCAGAAGTGGAGAAGGCCGGGGACATCTGGGACAGGTACGTTTTAAATGTATAATGTTTATTTCTTTTTTGTGTTTTATGTGTTATACTAATGATATGTATCTTTTTTCCAGGGGCCGAACCGGAGAACAGAAGAAGATGGATGGGGACATGCTGGAAAGGTAAGTTTAATACTGTATTTGTACTACTACATGTGTCTCCCGGGTGCTCGGGTTTGTCATGTTGTGGATCTGGTAGACAAATTATTGGGAGGGGCTGGAAATGAACCGGCGGTCTTGGTACATATTGGTACCAATGACAAAGTTACTGGAAGATGGAGTGTCCTAAAGAATGATTTTAGAGAACTTGGTAATAAGCTGAAGGCAAGGACCTCCAAGGTAGTATTTTCTGAGATACTACCAGTGCCACGGGCTAGCCCAGGGAGGCAGAAGGAGCTTAGGGAGGTTAATGCGTGGCTAAAGATGTGGTGCACTAAGGAGGGGTTTGGGTTCTTAGAGCACTGGGCTGACTTCTCACTTCGGTACAATCTCTACAGTAGGGATGGATTGCACCTTAATGATGAGGGAGCTTTTGTACTAGGGGATAGGATGGTAGAAAGGCTGGAGGAGTTTTTCAACTAGTAGGTGGGGGGGAGGGACTAGATATAAGTAATGGGGTAGAAAGTGTAGAGGGTATAAGGGATGAATTAACAACTCATAGGGGAGGAGATGGGTGGAGGGGTAGTATAGTCAATAGGGAGGTAGCACTAAGAAAATCAAGTACAGTGGCAGGCACTTCAGAACTACAGACTCATTAAGGTTTATGCTTGCTAATGCCAGAAGCTTGCCAGGAAAAATGAGAGTTAGAGTTAGAATTATTAGCAATTAATGCAAAATGGGATTTAATAGGCATTACTGAAACATGGTGGGATGAATCTCATGACTGGACTGTTAATCTGGATGGTTATAACCTATTTAGGAAAGATAGAGGCAATGGTAAATGAGGAGGAGGGATTTGTCTGTATGTTAAGCCTGAATTTAATCCTATAGTCAGAGAAGATATTTGTGGTGGACCTAGTGCTAAAGCTGAATGTTTGTGGGTAGAGTTAAATAGCAGAGCAGCAAATTCCAAAAGAATATTAGTAGCAGTATGTTATAAACCCCCAAATATAGCTGAAAGTGAGGAAATACAATTATTGTTGCAGATTGAAAACGCAGCTAAGCATGGTCAAGTTCTAATAATGGGAGATTTTAATTACCCTGAAAAAACTGGATAAATGAGACCAGCAGTTCATCTAAGGGGAGCAGGTTCTTGAGTACACTCAGGGATCATTATCTGGCCCAGGTTGTACAAGAGCCTACTAGAAATGAAGCTATCTTAGATTTACTCATAACAAATAATATTGATATAGTATCAAATGTTGAAATAGGGCAACCGTTGGGAAACAGTGATCACAACACAGTCTCGTTTGAGATTGAATTAAAAAACAAAATTTTAAGGGGCCAACGAAAACTCTTAATTTTAAAAGGGAAGATTTTAACGGTCTAAGGGCAGCAATACAAAGTATAGACTGGGACAGAGAACTGGCAGGTAAAAATACTGAACATAAATGGACAACATTTAAATCCTTACTTAATATACATACACATCGGCGTATACCATGTGGGAATAAAAGTAAAAGGAGTAAATCCCATCCAATGTGGCTTAACAATGATTTAAAGATCAAGATACGGAGTAAAAAACAGGCATTTAAATTATACAAACAAGAGGGGACAGAGACTGCTTTACAGGAATACACGGAAATCAACAAGGCTTGCAAAAGGGCGATTAGACTGGCTAAAATCGAAAATGAAAAATTAATTGCAAAAGACTAACCCTAAAATATTTTTTAAGTATATTAATGGGAAGAAGGCGATGAAGGAAGCTATAGGAACATTACAATGTGACACAGGTCGATAATTAGTGACCAAGAAAAGGCAGATGAGCTAAATAGGTTATTTTCTTCGGTATACACAAGGGAGGTACCAGTGGTTGGGACACGGCAACATAATGGGGCTACACTACCTTTGCCAAATAATTGGTTAACACAGGAAGTAATCCAAAAGAGGTTGGAAAAAATAAATGTTAATAAAGCCCCGGGTACTGATGGAATACATCCAAGGGTACTGGGTTCTGTAATAGCCAAACCATTATATTTATTTTTTCAAGATTCACTCAACACAGGGTCTCTACCATATGACTGGAGAAAAGCTGATGTGATACCTATATTTAGAAAGGGAGCAAGAGCAAATCCGGTGAATTATAGACCAGTGAGCCTCACTTCTGTAGTGGGGAAGCTTTTAGAGGGGTTAATAAGGGATAATAAACAAGAATATGTCTATTTGAACAGGATTATAAGTAGGAGTCAACATGGATTTATGAGGGATAGGTCATGTCAAACAAATCTAATTAGTTTCTATGAGGAGGTTAGTAGGAACCTGGATTAAGGCAACTCAGTGGATGTAGTCTTTTTGGATTTTGCAAAGGCTTTTAATACAGTGCCACATGGGAGACTATTGTGCAAACTAAGAGATACAGGAGTTGCAGTAAATACCTGCTCATGGATTGAGAGCTGGCTAAAAGACAGGAAGCAAAGCGCTGTTGTAAATGGAACATACTTCGATTGGACTAATGTGGTAAGTGGGGTTCCTCAGGGTTCAGTATTAGGTCCTCTCCTTTTTAACATATTTATTAATGACTTAGAGGTAAGATTGGAGTGTGGTGTCTCCGTTTTTGCTCATGACACGAAGTTAAATCAGATAGTGATGGGCTTTCCCTCCAAAGGGATTTACATAAAATTGAGGAATGGGCATCTAAATGGCAGATGAGATTTAATACGAATAAATGTAAAGTTATGAATCTGGGAAGGAAAAAAACCCATGCAATTTATAATCTTAATGGAGCAAATCTAGGTGTATCAGATATTGAAAGGGATTTGGGAGTGCTTGTGGACAACCACCTAGGTAACAGTGCTCAAAGCCAAGCAGCATCTGCAAAGGCAAATAAAATATTAGCATGTATTAAGAAGGGTATAGAAGCAAGGGAAGCAAATATAATTCTGGCACTATACAAATCTCTAGTACGCCCTCATTTGGAATATGGAGTACAATTTTGGGCACCACTTCATAAAAAGGACATTTTAGAGCTGGAAAAGGTACAGAGGAGGGCAACAAAACTAATAAGGGGAATGGAGGGGCTAAGTTATGAAGAAAGACTAACCAAATTAAACTTATTTTCTCTAGAAAAAAGGCGTCTAAGAGGAGATATGATTACCTTATATACAGTCAGGTCCATAAATATTGGAACATCGACAACATTCTAATCTTTTTGGCTCTATACACCACCACAATGGATTTGAAATGAAACGAACAAGATGTGCTTTAACTGCAGACTTTCAGCTTTAATTTGAGGGTATTTACATCCAAATCAGGTGAACGGTGTAGGAATTACAACAGTTTGTATATGTGCCTCCCACTTTTTAAGGGACCAAAAGTAATGGGACAGATTAACAGTCATAAAACAAACTTTCACTTTTTAATACTTGGTTGCAAATCCTTTGCAGTCAATTACAGCCTGAAGTCTGGAACGCATAGACATCACCAGACGCTGGATTTCATCCCTGGTGATGCTCTGCCAGACCTCTATTGCAACTGTCTTCAGTTCCTGCTTGTTCTTGGGGCATTTTCCCTTCAGTTTTGTCTAAAGCAAGTAAAATGCATGCTCAATCGGATTCAGATCAGGTGATTGACTTGGCCATTGCATAACATTCCACTTCTTTCCCTTAAAAAACTCTTTGGTTGCTTTTGCAGTATGCTTCGGGTCATTGTCTATCTGCACTGTGAAGCGCCGTCCAATGAGTTCTGAAGCATTTGGCTGAATATGAGCAGATAATATTGCCCGAAACACTTCAGAATTCATCCTGCTGCTTTTCTCAGCAGTCACATCATCAATAAATACAAAGAACCAGTTCCATTGGCAGCCATACATGCCCACGCCATGACACTACCACCACCATGCTTCACTGAGGAGGTGGTATGCTTTGGATCATGAGCAGTTCCTTTCCGTCTCCATACTCTTCTCTTCCTATCACTCTAGTACAAGTTGATCTTAGTCTCATCTGTCCATAGGATGTTGTTCCAGAACTGCTTTTTTAGGTGTTGTTTGGAAAACTCTAATCTGGCCTTCCTGTTTTTGAGGCTCACCAATGGTTTACATCTTGTGGTGAACCCTCTGTATTTACTCTGGTGAAGTCTTCTCTTGATTGTTGACTTTGACACACATACACCTACCTCCTGGAGAGTGTTCTTGATCTGGCCAACTGTCGTGAAGGGTGTTTTCTTCACCAGGGAAATAATTCTTCGGTCATCCACCACAGTTGTTTTCCGTGGTCTTCCGGGTCTTTTGGTGTTGCTGAGCTCACCGGTGCGTTCTTTCTTTTTAAGTATGTTCCAAACAGTTGATTTGGCCACACCTAATGTTTTTGCTATCTCTCTGATGGGTTTTTTTTTTTCAGCCTAATGATGGCTTGCTTCACTGATAGTGACAACTCTTTGGATCTCATATTGAGAGTTAACAGCAACAAATGCAAATAGCACACTTGAAATGAACACTGGAGCTTGTATCTGCTCTTTGTAAATGGGATAATGAGGGAATAACACACACCTGGCCATGGAACAGCTGAGCAGCCAATTGTCCCATTACTTTTGGTCCCTTAAAAAGTGGGAGGCACATATACAAACTGTTGTAATTCCTACACCATTCACCTGATTTGGATGTAAATACCCTCAAATTAAAGCTGAAAGTCTGCAGTTAAAGCACATCTTGTTCGTTTCATTTCAAATCCATTGTGGTGGTGTATAGAGCCAAAAAGATTAGAATTATGTTGATGTCCCAATATTTATGGACTTGAATGTAAATACATCCAGGGTCAGTATAAAGATTTGTCAAGGGAGCTTTTTGTGCCAAGAGGTTTTCAACTGACAAGAGGTCATCCCTTGAGGTTAGAAGTAAAAAGATTCCACCTTAAAGAAATAAAAGGGTTCTTCACAGTAAGGGTGGTTAATCTGTGGAATTCTCTATCAGAGGATGTGGTGACAGCGGATTCGATAGATAACTTTGAAATGGGACTAGATTTATTTCTAATTAAAAAGGGAATTCAGGGTTATCATGGATAATTATAGAGGCAGTATTGATCCAGGGAGAAGTCCGGTCGCCGGTGTCTGGGATCAGGAGGGATTCTTTCATTTTTATACAACTTATTCATTAATAGTTAATCCGCATATTGCAGATCGGAGGAGATCTTGAAAGGTTGAACTTGATGGACTGAAGGTCTTTTTTCAACCTTAAATACTATGGCCCTCATTCAATTGCAATTTGGCCAATTGAATAGGGCCCTAAATAAGCACAAAACATATATTTTTTAAAGAAGTTTTAAGTTAGCAAGCATCTATCCAAAAGCAAGGTTTTCACTAACTAAGAAGTTTTTAGTTAGTGAAAACCTTGCTTTTGGATAGATGCTTGCTAACTTAAAACTTCTTTAATAAATATATGTTATGTGCATATTTAGGGCCCTATTCAATTGGCCAAATCGCAATTGAATGAGGGCCTATGTAACTATGTAACTATGTAACTATTTATTTATTATATGTAATGTTTAATTTTTTACTAATCTGATGTTTCTTTTTTTCCTAGGGGGGTGCGATCAGAAGGGACATCTGCAAAGGTAAGTGGTTTTATTTATGCTATTTTAGCTTGGATTTAGGGGCTATTGTATAGGGGGTGATGTTTAGATAGGAAGTTAAGTATAGATAGGGGGTAATGTCTAGATAGCGGGAAATGTATTCTAGTGTGGGGGATATATTTTTAATTTATTTATTACTGTAATGTTATGGATATTTGTGTATGCCTTTTCCTTTGCAGGTGTGTAATTTTTTTATTTTATTTTATGTAGTGGCCGGGGGGTTTGTGATGTTTTATTTATTTTTTGTAGTGAGGGGGGTTTGTAAGGTCCTTTTTTTATTTTATGTAGCTTAGTTTTTATTTTATTTTATGTACCTTAGGTTTTTTATTTTTGGTAACATAGGTGTTTTTTATTTTGTGTAATTTGTAGGGTGGGGGTTTAATAGGGGATTAGGTACATAGTGTTAGATAGGTAGGGGTTAATAAATTAGGGTAGAGGGGGGTTAGTTTCAATTTAGTGGTTTATTTTTGGGGGAGAATATTGTAGTGTAGTACTTACTTTGTACTTAGTGTCATGAGGGTCCTGGAGGACCCTCATGATACTTATAGACTTCTCATTCTCCTATGAGGGTCTGATTGGGTTAAATAGAGGATTACATGGGTCTGTATAGACCCCATAAAGTACGGGGTTAGATGGAGGCTTATGGAGGTCTGTATAGACCCTCATAAGTGATGGGATTAAATAGGGCTAGATGGAGTTAGAAAGGCTCAGTTAGGGTTATTAGGTCCAGATAGGTTTAAATAGGCCTAATTAGGATTAGATTGGCCCAGTAAGGGTTAGATAGGCCCAGTAAGGTTAGATAGGGTTTAGTATGGGTTAATGGGGTATAGTTAGGGTTAAGGGGTTAATAGGGTATAGTTAGGGTTAATTGTGTAGAGTAGTGCTTAGACTTTGTCATGAGGGTCCTGGAGGACCCTCATGGCACTTGTAGGGTTGACCTACGGGTTAATAGTGACCTATAGACCCCTATTGGACTGAGGGGGTTAATTTTAGTCTCACGGGGCTCGGTATAGAGCCCCATGAGTTATAGGGTTAATTATAGTCTCATGAGGTTCTGTTTAGAGCCTCCTGAGTAATGGGGTTAATTTTAGGTGCCTGGGGGGGTTCTTATGGTACCCCCCCCCCCCCCCCCCCCACGACAGGGGTAAATATATTTTTTGCGCGGGTCCTCTAAGGACCCTCAAGACAGGAAATTAGAATTTTTAAATGCAGCGGGGTCACGATCGATGCAGATCGGAAACCCCCTCTGTATGGGGTTAATGCGGGTCACTTCAGAGGTCCTGATGGGGACCTCCAGCATAGAGGGGGGGTAATTTTAGGTGCTGGGGGGTACTTGGAGTAACCCCACAGCAGGGCTTGTATGTAGGACTGACGCGTAGGTACCGTTCAGGACGCCCGCGGCAATTGATGAGGTGGGAGAGCCTGCAAGATCATCTCGCAGGCTGTCACTCCTCATGCACTGTTTCTCTGTGTTGACTCATACGTTGCTCGCAGCAGGGCTAATTTAATAGTAACTTTTCAGAATTTGAAAAACGTAGGGCTTAAGTACAAACCTCGTATCTACGAGACTGGAATTTAATAAGGCCCTAGATTTGACAGCATCATAATTGCATATAAAAGTAACAAGTGAAAGGCTGTGATGTTTTTTACATTCTAAGACGTGTAATTCTTCAAAAAGGACTACCGTTAATTTAAATGTTGACTACTATCATTAATCACTGTTACAGATATATTACTGAACTCATCTGCAGTTAAAATGTGCTCTGTTCAAATAACTTTAAAACTAAATGAAGATTTAGTGTGTCACACTGTTCAAAATGTTCTGGATCTCAAGGCAATTCCCATGAGCAAAATAATCTCTTTTATTAATAAATTTGAAATATTTTGGGCTTGCTTACTTTATTTTGTTACCCATTTTTCTTAGTATAGAGATTGCCATCTCACATTCTCCCTCACAAAGATCCACCTTCATCTTGTGCAGTTGGAACTTCCAACATGGAAACGCAGCCCTTTTAATGGGCAGTGGCAAAATAAAGCAAGTAAGCTCAAAATCTGTCATATATATCTCATCATTATAATTCTGTTCAGGCTTTCAGTGGATTGAGGTCACCTCTGGATTTACTTCAGCATCTAAATGTGAATTTATGGTAATGTTTATGTTGCCTTTAAATATTAAAACATAGTTGACTTACACTGGTTGAATAATAAATACTTACTAATACAAAAAAAAAACGTGAATCCCATACAGCTAAGCACTTAGTTGAAGACTATGATGTTCTTGGTATTAATAGTTACTTTTTTTTTATATGTAATGATCCCTTTAATACCGCTGACATTGTTTTTCAAGTGCATTGTTATTGTTTAAAAGGACCAATGTGGAACAATAATTGTTGTATAGTCTGTAGAATAACTAAAATTGATAATGAGCAAACATTTTTAGAAAACAAACAAAATTAAGACAATATTTATATATGTCTTACTTTTATATGAAATTATTATTTACACTATGTGTGACAAGCAAGGACCAGTTGTTGACTATCTAGCACCATGTCATAATGTCATCAGAAGTAGCTAAGACCCTGTGGCCTTTTCCACCAGATCAGTGCATTGTGAGAAGCAAGCAGAACACTTGTTGGCCAATTATGTTGGCTTTCTAAGAGGGTGGATTGACATATTTGGAAATTATCCTGGTATGACTAAGTTGTTCCCTTTTTTCTAGTTGAATTTACCTTTTGTCTATTGCTTTAGTTTGAATAAATTAAAAAAATAAAACAAAGAGGAAGAAATTGGCCAAGCTTGTGATACATGGGGAACCTTTCTGCTCTCCAGCATCTTTGGTAAACATTATATGTATGTTTGATCATATGTAAAGCAAAATTAGCTTGTATAATGGATATAACTGATTGTAAATGCTTGGTTTGATATGGACAATATCATGTCTACGATGTAACCAGAAATGTACATGTTTTAAGCCTCTGATCAATTAAAACTTATTGTAAAAAAAAAATATACAGGGCCTCATTCTCTTATCGGCCGTTAAAACGTCCGCAAGGCTGCGATTCCTTGCGGGGGTTCCGTTATCTTGCAATTCAATTATACGGCCCCGCAAGGATCTCCCCTTACGGCCGGCCGTATATCTTGCAACCGTCCGTAAGCTCAGAAATCTTTAAACGCAAAAATAAATTCAAGACGGCACTGTACAGCTCTGTAAATGCTAGGGATCATATTGGGGGACATGAGGATTAATAGCAACCCCCTCTCAAGCTTGCACATCAGCCCAAATCCGAGTTTACATTAACTGTTTATTTTCCGGCCGCAGCGTGGGCGGGTCTGAGGTGCTCCAAGCCCTCGGGACTTTTTCCATGGATATGTGACATAAATTAAAAAATAATTTATTTACGGATTTGAGTGTAGGGGAATGTTGTGCTATTTTTGCTAACACCTACAATCACTTTATAGTCTCCTCAGAGTGCAGGATGGCTCTATTTCGGCTTTATAATGTGCTTAATTGGTGCTAGCGGGACCTTTTTTCTGCAAGTAAGCTGCGGCTCGCTTTTAGCCTTGCAGAGAGGGTTCCCGGAGCAATTGAATAGCAACCAGGATTTTCTTGCGGCCGAAACTCTTGCGGCCGTTTTAGATCAAAGGCTTTCCCCCGGCGCGAGCGGCCGCAAGGGATAGCAAGGCGCCGGCCGCAAGCCTGCCGGAATCCCCGGCCGGAGGGGAATAGAATAGCAGAATAGCTTTACGGCCCCGCATCTCCTACGGCCAATAATAGAATGAGGCCCACAGTCTTTAATTTTAACCATTGTATTCAAATTATTTTTACTTAAGGAAACTGCTTTTATTCAAGATATAATAAATCACCTTTGAGGTATGAGATCTCCATTCAGTCGAGCTGAAACACTGACTCTTAATTGCCTCTTAACAATAGAATTAGATAGACCTCATTTTGCAGCCAGCTATAAGGGTGGTAAAGGTCCAAAAAGTGCCCAGACATAAGCAGAATTTGGTAATATTAGCAATAAAAATCATTTTGGGCTGATAGCTTACATAGCTACTAATGTTGTTTGTTTCATTCTTCACATCCATAAATTCGTTTTTGTAACCCACTGTGGTCCTTTAATAATGCTTGAAGAACACTTCAGGAATCTCTGTTGATGGAGGTTGTAAACAATGATTTTGGAAGCAGTGTTTAATTGATTTTTTTCCTACCAGCTGCTTCTTGTCTTTCTGAATGTTTATTCTTTAATTATTTTCTAGAATTGGCTAAAGATAGAACAAATACACAACATTTCACAACCTTACCGTGTAAATGAGACCCTGTTCAAACAGACTATTATAACGATGCATCTGTTTTTTCAATTACATCATATGTTCTGATAACTTCAATTATCACCAATCATTTTGTAAGATCTAATTATAAGGAACCATTTTCAAATGATTTTCTCATTCAATTTCAGTGCATTGGGTTAAGTACAATAAAAAGGACGTATCAGTAACCCATCTGGCTCTTTGATGCAAGGTGTGCTAAATATTTTTCGGCTTTGAATATTCTTTCTCTGCCAGTGCCAGCCATTCTCCCTCGATGTTTATTGTTTTTTTCTGGCCTCTTTCCCAGATATAGCAGGTGTTTTCTCAATTAAAGAGCGTGTCAGAGCCAAGGTGCCAAGCTATCCAAATCTCCCATGCTTCAAGATCCCAGCCAGCTGCACAGTTAATATGAAGCCAATGCAAATAAAGCTCTCTAGCATTGGTTATGATTGGCGTGAGTTCCTGCTGGAATCTAGATGCCACATTCCATACACTGGCCGTCCACTTAAATACCAAACGCTCGCAGACATCCATTCAACAGGAAGAGCTGGGAATTTGTTATAAGAAAACAGCTGGTTCAATCTGTCTGTAAAGGATGACTATGGCCAAAATTTAAGAGAGCCCATTTGAAGAATGATACTTGAAGTTACAAGAGAAATTAAAAGAGTATTTCAAAGAACATGTTTTAAAGGCATATTTAAGTTGCATGGATTAGGAATGCATCTGGAGAATCAGTAGTGTATGGAAATATTTTTGCATGAAAAAATACGAAAATAAACATTATTAAACTTAACCTGACGTTTGTTAAATCTCTTGATTTGGCTAGCAGTTGATTTTGATAGCTAACACCCCTTAATATCCCTGCTGAAATTAGCATAAAATTCATAATTATTTTTGGCCATTCATAATCAGCTACAATATTGTGTCAATCTGTGATGCTAGTTTATGCAGCAAAGTATCATGAGATGGGTAGTCCCCTGCACAAGGAAGCAATGAGGAGCCCAGACATTGCTCTGTTGATCTCTGCATTGTGTTGCTGTTGGCTTAAAGGTTGACTTAAATATTCAAAATGCAGTGCTTCTATTTGTTAGTACCAGGTGCTTATGTAAGCAGCTCTGGGGCTGTGGAAACTGACTTTTTGAAATAAAATAAATCTGTAATGTATGTTTCTAATATAAGCAGCTTGTGTTAAATACAAAAAAGTAAAAAACAGGGACATTTAGCTTTAAACATTATTAAAGTGTAGATCTGATTGGCTGGCAGAGTTAAACATTTGAATGTGTTTTTGCGCTCTGGGGCCTTTATTTGAAAAAAGAAAACATATTAACACATTACTTAGCTCTTTATGATAAACAACTTGTTTTTAGAATGGAAAAAAATAATTACAGCATCTAATTTATCAATTTTAAATGCAATTAAGCTACCGTGAAATCTACTTTTTTAGTTTCCAGTGAATTAAAGTCTCCTCCCACCTCTGGAAGTTTTTATCTGTACAAAGGGATGGTGGCATTTACAACTGCAAGTGCTATCATTAGCTCTAATGGAAAGCTCATTATTTTACAATGACACACTGTTGAGCTGAAGCTGCTCAGTAATGACAATAGAAGATTACAGTAAAGAATAATTACATATAAAAGTAAAAAATACAATTACTTTCTAACAATATTTTGAACAGTAAGTTTTATTATTTAAAAGAATAGAAATAGTTTGACAACAGTCTAAGTGTTCTTTTAAACTATTTAATTTAATAATTAAAATGTAAAGTACCTATGTAGAAAGGGGAAAATTCATCTGTATGTATCAAGCTAATAACATTAGCAGTTATGCATGCCATAAAACCATTTCTAGAGAAAATCTTATTTCGTTTATGAATATCTGTTTTTTGTGGATAGCTAAAAGTATTGCAAAGAGATTGATAACTGAATATTCAAACAAGAATATAGTTTGTCTCGCCTGCCCTAGTCAAATGAATCAATTTCATTTGTTTCTCTAGTCAATTGTTTTTAAATCTCACTTTTAGCAGATTTTGCTAGTGTCTAGTGGCTGACACCTGTCATCCTTCCTATTAAGTGCATAAGGCAAGGGCTACAGAACAGGGACAGTAGGATGTTAAAGGGATTCTTAGCTCATGGATACTGCTCTGCATCATCATGTAGAACAGTCAAAACTAAGTACCAAACCAGAAACAAATATTTTAAATGTAGTAGGAGTTGACACACTACACAGTTAATTGGGTCTATGAGAACTATCTTTCAGGCCCTGAAGGGACCAAAAATTACAAATTCCCTCAAAATCCTTATAAAATGTCTTCACTGCAATAATACATTTCCCATGTTATTCTCTTTTGTGTTTAGATTCTATAGAGAACCCAAAGGAATACACTATATGAATGTGCTTGTGATTGTTGGTCCTTTCAGAACCTGTGGGACTGTCAAGCAAAGTCATTGTTTGAGGATTAATTGGGTTATCTAACATTCTTATAAAATCAGGTAAAATGCATCAATTTTAAATATTCAAAATAATTCACTTGTTTTTCAGTGGCCTATCTGATGATGCAGGGGGATATTGATTAATCCCATGTCCAGCATGTCCAATAAGGGAGCACAAGCACATTCTACTAAAATCAAGATTAACACTTTTATGTTCATGACTAACATCATTACTAATATTGTTAGTATATTACGCACTTAAAGTTTTCCCAAAAGGGGTTCTTTATAACACTCTGATTATTCATATAAAGTTTTTAAATACCCATAGGTGTTTCTAGGCCTAGACCTATGAAACCTATGAGGTATACAGGGCTTGTAGGCAGGCCTATTGCATCAAAAATCTCAAAAACACCACTTAAAATTGATGTAACTTGACGCTAAAAAGATTGTGAAAGAAGGAAACACTATCAGCTTCTAGATTTATAAGAGTTAATGGCCATGACTATTGAACTTTAAACCAACTCAAAAGCAAACCATGGAAACCCTTTCTGTTTTCACTGCAGATGTTTGCTCAGAAATAGGATTTGATATGGTCAGATATGCTGACAACATTCATGGAACGGGATGAGTATGGTATAAGGAATGTGTATAGAGTGCTGAGCTGACACAGGCTTGCAGAACAGGAGTAATTATTGTTTACCCAAGCAAGCATTAAAATCAACACATAAGTCTGATGAATGAGTACATGAAATTACTGGTTAGTTGTAACTTTGTTTTGTATATCAGCGCAGCATCAGTGCTTACGCTTCATAAATTACATTAATCATCTGTCATTTTTTGCAAATATTTATGGTATCTGGAATGCACTAGGAAAGTTTCAAGGAAGGTTGTTTGTAGGGCTACCCCATAGGGTCCAGAATTCGCCCACATAAAACAGATGGATTTTTGTTCAAATTCTGCTTCAGTTGAATTAATTGATTCACATGTTTTTCTATTTAGCCTGTGTCACTGACACTGGTACTGTCTGAAGGGAAAGTTTTACCTAATCACAATATACTCTTATGAAAGAGTTCACTTAGAAGTTATCAGCCTTATTAAATTGCTATTTGGCAAATTTAAAAGGGCTCTATATAAGCACAGAGCATATTTTTTACAGAAGTTTTTAGTTAGTGAAGACCTTGCTTTTGGATAGAAGTTTACTAACTAAAAACTTCTGTAAAAAAATATACTGTGTACTTAATTAGAGCCCTTTTAAATTTGCTGAATCGCAGTTTAATAAGGCTGTATATGTGTAAAAGCTTTAGCACTTGCCTTTCATTGCTGCAAGAACAAGGGGTTTATTAAGGTTTTATGCTACCCTAGGCACATCGAGATTTGCGCGTCCCCCAAATGACCCAGTTACTCCTCTCCTTTCCTATATCCTAGTTTTAAATTTACCACACATCTAGAAAATCATAAGTGTGTATGTATGTAAATATACAGTAAGTCAGAAAGCGCCAGGTACACTTATAGACATAATTATCTCTGCATATGGATATTTTTGTGCATATTCTATGGCAATTTAAGGCAACCTGCTCAAGGCCTGGGCCTCATGGACCTAGGCAGAAATAAACTCCATGCAAGGCCTGTGAATATTTTGTGAGATGAGCTGCTGAAGAACAAAGACACTGTAACTGTCAGAGTTTAAATTGCATCTGTAGTTTGATTGGCGCAGTTTGCGAAATGTTGATCTAATCAATTCAACATTCTATATGTCGATTGACGGAAATGGAACTTTTAATGTCTGCTTACACTCTCCACACACATGGAGCAGTAACTGGTAAACAAGGCACACGGTCCATAACTTTTATATAGATAGCTAATCATCAAAGAATTTTCAAAATTTAAAATGAAGTTAAGTTTAGGTTGAATGTGCCCTTAAAAGAGACATACATCTTCCATTTAAAAAGAGTATGTTTTAAAATGCATATGAAGAATGTATATAAAGGAATTAAAGGGACAATAAATGTGTTGAAAATATCGTATTTAATAGCATTAAAAGAAATACTTAACATTCAACTTTTCTGTCAAAAATTTATAACAGCAAAAAAGATGATTGAATCACAGAATAGTGATGGGAGATATGCATACCACTGTAGTTTAGGGAAAACTTCCCATATTTGAGAAATGGATAACAAACTAACATGTTTAACAGCTGTGAGAGTCAAGAACCACCTTCTCCATCGCAACCTTGTCATGATGAAGGGGCTTGTGTATTTCAATGAAGCTGTGAGCTACACCATGTAGGGTTATCCAAGTTGGACAGGTCATAATAGAGATGTCAGACAAATTGCAGTCCACTGGAGAAGGAACTGGCAACCCACTCCAGTATCTGTGCCAAGATAACCTTATGGATAAGCACAACCAGAGATATAATGGTAAATGTGCCTGGCATGTGCGGCCTATAGAGTAATGGAGAGTCGGAAACTATTGAATGATTAAACAACAAAAACAAGTCATGAACACAAAACAATTTTTAAATAAAATCTTTATTTCTGGAGTCTCTATTTGGGTAGAGAATGTTCTATCTTGTTTATCTGCAGCTGTTACTGCTAGGTTGGACTATGGTGGCATGTTGTTATCTGCTAAACAGTGGAGGGAGAGATGGTTCAGAAAGAAGGAATTAAAAGTAGGAAAACATGTTTAATTATTTTTTTTTGGTATTTGAAATCTACACACTTCCCCCACACATGTTCAAGATGCAGACAGCTTGCAAGTATAAATGGAAGCCATACTCCTGTAGAAATGTAAACACCTCTCTTACACACACAACCGTCACAAAAGTATAATAGATGATTTCATAGTTCAGCAGAGGCATATTATATTTTCCCTGCCCAATTATGCTCTTAATTATATTAACATTTTTGTCAACATAGTATATTTTTCATCAAACAGTGGCCCTTTAATGTAGTAATGCTGCAGTCTGAGAGAGTGATAATTTATATCACTGCATTTTATTACTGAACTGAGAAAACAATAATAAAACTATACTTTTTATTAAGATTCCCCATTTTTACAAGTTACTGACAGATGGGAGCAAGAAACTTCAATTTTCTACCTTTTCTGTGTCATTAAGTCTTATAAATGTCAGGTCACTAGTTTTCTGTATCATTTAACAGGACAAGCACCTCTATCTGCATTTTTTTTTTACACTATAGTCTGGACCTGGACTGGCAAGAAGTTGCCCTGTTTATTGTTATAGTTAGGTATTTTGTATTGTTTATTGTTAAAATTACATATATATTGTATGTATTTTTTTTTATATTCAATGAATTCCTTTATTTTGTTTATAGATTGAAAAAACATAACATAAATAAACATATAACGTTTGAAGTAATACAAATTGCGAACAGTCCAATACTTTGTTTCAGAGTTCCCTTACAAATAGATTTCAAATCATAGCATACGTAACATTCAAACTTGGACCAGCCTAGAAACAGTACCTGAGGACCTAGAAGGGTTCTACCCTAGGGCCCCTTTGTGTAGTTTTGTGCAGAATTTGTGCCTTTACTAATAGAAGAGTGAGAGTTTTAGAAATAGAACTAACCTCCGAGATGGTCTCGCAGCGTCCAGATGTCCCAGCTGGAGGCCCAGTGTCTGTATTTCCCGTCCACTTCGGCCGATAGTGAGCTCATGTTTTGTTTGTATCTTATTTTTTGCCTCACCTCAGTGTACGATGGAGAAGTGGCTTTCCAGTGTTTCGCGATGACACATCTGGTTGCTAGAAACACTTGACTGGTCAAGAACTGCTCATTTTTTGAAAGACCCCTGATCGGAAGACCCAGTAGGGCTTCACTTGGGTTCTGTGCTAGACGTTTCCCCCATAGTTTTTCTAAAGTGTCATAGGTAAAATCCCATATTTGGCGAATTTTGGGGCATTCCCAGAGCATGTGTAGCATGGTGCCTTCATTAGGGCAACCTCTAGGGCACCTGGCGGGGTATGCGGGATTTGCACGGTGCAGCCTAGTCGGAGTGAGGTACCACCTCATTATTGTTTTATAGGCGTTCTCCTTAAGTGTTATGTTGAGAGAGACATTGTTTGCTTGTTTTAATATCTTACCCCATTCCTTGTCTTCTAACGTAACCTGTAAGTCTGCTTCCCAAGCTATTTGGTAGGGCAGTTTGGCGGGAGTATTGGTGTCAGAGAGTATTTTGTAGAAGGTGGAAATGTTACCTTTCCCCCCTGGGTTGTTGAGGAAGCATCATTCAGTTACTGATCTGTCCCTAAGACTATTTAACTTATTTGTGTGTGTGAGCACCTCGTTGACCCCTATCAGATTGAGCCATTCTTTGGGGGGTGCATTGATCGCGTTAACGGAAATTGGTAAGGGGAATTCTCTATTTAGGTCCCACATGTCCGCTACCACCGTTAGCTTATTGTCTATCCACCAGGTCATTTGGGTTAGTCTGTCAAAGCGATAGTCTTTGTGTGGGGTCCAGAGGGGTGTCAATCCTGGATTTCCTGTTACTCTCTCGCCAGATCTTTATGGAGTTGTCTATACAGGATGACAGCTTATCCAGTTGTAATTTGTGGTGTAGGCTCAACCATATTGGGGAAGGATTAGGTGGTTATCTCCCAAAACATGTCTCTCAATTTCCACCCATACAGGGTAGTTTTCTTTTTTATGCCAATTAGTCATTTGTGCTAATCTTGCAGCTCTGTAAAATCTAAGTAAATCTGGGAACCCCAAACCACCTTTTTGTTTTGGGGCAGTCAACGTGGCTTTATTAATTCTGGGTTTTTTGTTATGCCATGTAAAGTTATTCAGAGTTTTTTGTATTAATTTACTTTCCTTAACATTAATCGGTGTCGGAATCGTTCTGAATAGGTATAGGATTTTGGGGATGACATTCATTTTAACTGCATTAATCCTCCCTAACCAGGAAATATTAAGAGAGGACCAGTTGGTTATGTCTGCTCTTATTCTTTTGAATAGGCGTGGGAAATTAACCTCATATATTTGATTTAGTGACTTTGGGATGTTGATGCCCAGGTATGTTATAAATGTAGGAGCCCACTTGATGGGGAAATTGTGTTTTATGGATTCTACTAGCGCTTCAGGTAGGGTGATATTGAGAGCTATACTCTTGTTTGCATTGATTTTGAAGCCTGATATCTGGCCAAATATAGCAAGGAGCTGCAAAAGATTAGGGAGGCTGATTAATGGATCAGATAACGTAGTCATGATATCATCTGCAAAGAGACTTATTTTGTATTCTTTTCTACCCACTTGCAACCCTCTAATACTTGGGTGATCCCTAATGGCTGCCGCTAAGGGTTCTATGCAAAGTGCAAACAGTAGTGGAGATAGAGGGCACCCCTGTCTTGTACCTCTAAAGATGTTGATCGGGAGGGATCTAAATCCTTGATATGAAATAAACGCTTTTGGGGATTTATATAGGGCCATGACCCCTTTTAAAAACCCCTCTCCTAGTCCCATTTTTAAGAGCGTCGCCTCCATGAATGGCTATACGGTCGAATGCCTTTTCTGCGTCTAATGATACCAACATAAAAGGCAATTTTACTTTGTGGGCCATGTCAATTAAATTTATTATTCTCCTTGTATTATCGGGGGCTTCCCTCCCCGCAATGAAGCCTACCTGGTCCGGATGGATCACATCGGGCAGAAGTGGGGCAAGTTTGTTTGCTATGATTTTTGAATATAGTTTAACGTCTGTGTTAATCAGGGATATAGGACAATAACTACTGCATTGGGTACTGTCCTTGCCCTCCTTGGGGATGACTATAATTTTTGCTTCCAGGAATTCTGGTCTCATTTGGTCTCCTGCTAAAAACCTGTTAAATAACCTCTGGACGTGAGGTAGTAAGGATACCATACAGTGTTTATAGTAATAGTTTGTGAATCCATCCGGGCCAGGGGCTCCATGTGCTTTGGAGTCGTTAATTGCTTTTTTTATTTCTTCAGAGGAGATGGGGCGTGCTAGGGCTTCAGCTTCATTTGCTTTAATTTGGGGGAGGTTGATAGAGGCGAGAAATTCCTCTATATGTTTCTTGTGAGGTTGGGTCCCAGAGTGGGTCGGGGCAGTGTATAGTTCTGTGTAAAACTTTTGGAACATTCCGGCTATGAGATCTGGTTTGAATACCGGGTTATTTGCCGTGTCGGTGATTTTAGGTATATATGTGTCGGCTCTCTGTGCCTTAAGTCGCCTGGCTAGCATACTGTCTGGTTTATTTGTGCAGCAGAAGAATTTAGCTTGCGTTCTTTGCAGAATGGATACTATTTTTTTTTCTCATTACCTTGTTTAATTTCTGTTTTGAGCCCAAGAATTTTGATATAGATTTGTACATTGTTATGTTTAGCGAACTTTGCTTGTAAATCCGAAATCTCTAAATTCAATTTTGAAATCTGAGCTTGGTCTGCTTTCTTGGCTGCCGCCCCTAGCTGTATGCAGATTCCCCTGATCACTGCTTTATGTGCTGCCCATACTCCTGCTTCATCTACTTCTCCCTCCGTGTTTAATTTGAAGTACTCAATATTTGCTTTGTTTATTTTTTTGTTTATTTCATTTCTACGTCATTTAAGAGGTGAGGATTAAGGGACCAGTTGGGAGACCGACCTTTTGGTGCTATGCCCGAAAGGGCAATTTTAACCAGCTCATGGTCCGACCAGGAGATAGAGTGAATTGAGGCTGTCGTTAGGCTGTTTGTCATATGTTGTTGGATTAGGAGGTAATCTATACGTGAGTGAGATTGGTGTCTTGCGGAGTAGTAGGTATATTCCCTGTCTAGCGGGTTCATTATTCTCCATGAGTCCACCATGCAGTTAGAACTTAAGATCGATTTAAATGCCTTGGTTGCAGTGGGGGTGTAATATGGCGCGGGGGGAGGCGATCTATCTTTACTCGGATCTAGGACGGCATTCATATCCCCTCCTATTATCCAGATTGAGTTTTCCCAGCTTGTAATTAGATTAGATATCTTATGGAAAAATTTTGCTTGGTCAGTGTTTGGGGCATACAGGTTGAGGAAAGAAACTTTGTGTTCCTGGATAGTGCCGTGGACTGCTAGGTATCTCCCTTCAGCGTCTTTTTGTGTGCGAATATGCCGGAAGTTAAGTTTATTGTGAAATAGGATTGACACCCATCTTTTCTTTTCACTCGCTGTCGAGTGAAAGGTTTGTTTAAATGCCTTCCCCCAGTACTTTGGGACTGCTGCTTTCTTAAAGTGTGTTTCCTGCAGCATTATTACGTCTGCCCCAAGTCTTGTGTAGTCTTTCAGGGCTATAACTCTCTGAACTGGTTCGTTTATGCCTTGAGTGTTGTGTGTAATGATGTTAATGCTCATGACTCACCGTAGCCTCAGGCTCAGGCAACGCACAGGTGTGGGGTTAAACGCTGAAACTTCCCTGAGAGCTTCCTTAGGACTGTGGACCTCCTGCTGGGACCTCACTGGAGCCCCGCCAGATCCAAATGGACCTACCTCCTGCGGGGATTAGAGCACAGCGAAAAATGGTACGTTAGATAGTGAGAGCTGGCGTTAGCTATCCCAACTTAAAGCTTGCTGATCTCTAGTGCTATACAGTAAGAATTTTACTTGTACGGTCTGGCTAGTAGCTGATGCGTTGTTGATCTTATCTCTTATGAGTCTTTAAGTTATCGTTAGAACATAATCTTAAAAGGGGAGGAACAAGGGAAAGAGAGGAATAAGTAAAAATAAGAGAAATAAATAAGAAAGGAAAAGGAAGGAAACTTCTAGCTCTCTAGGTAAATCTAGACTAATGTTTGGACAGTCTAGACTCACCTATGTTAGGTAATAGTGAATAGCAGCTGTTGTAAATTAAAAGCACTTAGCTAAGTAGATTTGGTGGTAGGGAAAAAAAAACTACCTACAGGAGAGCAACTTCTGGCTTCCTTAACCACTTGGGGAATCCAGTAGTGTTACAAGGGAACACTGAGTGGATTCGCCCTTCGTGTGAACTTAACAAAAGGGAAAAGCCCATAAGGGACACTATGAGTCACCTAAATCTTTTTATAAGAGTGTGATGACTCTTGTCTGTAGCTAGCATTAACTAGGAAATTCTAAACAGTTGTCTTAAGTGTAAAACAGTTTACCAAAAAAGGTGTTGGACAAGATAATATATACTGTACAATGAAGAAACAAAACGGTCTTAGAGGTTTGAAGCCTCTCTGTGTCTGTTGGTCCCTCTATCTGGAGGTCTGCCGGTCAGAAAGTTCGGGGTTCTATGTCGGAACTTGGAGTCTCGGCTTCTTTCTGTTGGGTCTTTGGCGGCCTCTGGCAGCTGAATGTCCCATGAGGATAGCAGGTTGATTCCTTCCTCCAGGGATTTTATGTGTAAGAATTTGCCATCTCTTGCAATGGACAGTCGAAACGGGAAGCCCCAAAAGTATTTCCACCCATGTGAGAGAACACTGTCCAGGACGGGTCTCATCTTCCTCCTTTTGGCTAGCGTAAGTTGAGAAATATCCGAGAATATGCTGGGCTGCTGCCCGTCAATGTCCAGGATTCCTGCCCTAGAGGCCCTCATAAAAAGGTATTTTGTTGTATAATAGTGGAAGCGGGCAATAATGTCTCTGGGATGATCTGTCATCTTGGACCGGCCACCCAGTGCTCTGTGCACCCTGGTCTTGACGGTATTGTTCAGAGTTCATGTGTGGTAGGAGGAGTTCACACAGCTCCAGCAAATATAGATGGAGATCCGTCACCGACTCCGGGACATTATGTAGTCTGACGTTTTGCCTCCTTGAGCGATTCTCTAGGTCCTCTTGAAAAGACTGCTGAGATAGTTGTTCCTCTCTCAGGGCCGTGATATCAGCTTCCAGCTTGCTGTGCGCTTCTTTGAGGTCATTATATTTTCCCTCTAGTGTGACCGTCTTGGAGTCCACTTTTGTTATTTCGGCTGATAGGTCTGCTGTCACCTTTTGGATATCAGCTTTGACTTCTTCGCGGAATGATAATATCAGGTCTTTCAGATCCTGAATATCGTTCTTGGTGCTTGGGGCTTAATGTTCCATGGCTGTTGGGATGGGAGTTTTTGCTGACCCTTGGTCCTTTTGCTTAGAAGGTGGAGAGTCCTTTGGAGCGTAATAAGATTGTATACTCTTAGTGCTCTTGCGGGTGGCCACTCCAGCCATATCATATGGCCTATGTTATCGTCACTTTTCCTTATGTCAGTGTCCCTTTAAGGTGGGCTTTTGGGAACTCTTACATCTCAGAGTATGGTGATTCTGTTTTGTAAAGAGGGGGTCTTGGTGAGGAGTGTAGACGGTCCGTTGTGTTGTTTCACCTTCCCTCAGGCTTGTAGTCATACACTGTCAGACCTATGCACTTCTGTGGGTCAATGTGTAGTTTCTCTATTGTCCACCTGGGGTCAGTATCTGCTTGCTGAGAGTTCAGAGTCAGGGATCTGCTTCTGAGCACAAAAGCATCTTAGACAGACTTTTGCTTTGTTTGAAATTCTCTTTGGGGACAATAATATGCTTTATAGTGAGGTTATAGACAGTTCTCTCATCAAGGCTGGTGTTACAGCAGTTGCAATCTTTTCTGAAAGAGGTGTGCACACTTCTTCTAGGCCTGCAGGTTTATTGAACTGAATCCCTTTGGTGCTGTTTGTAGGAAAGTAGCAAAAAGTCCTGCATAAACATTAGCTGGTAGGTTGTAGTTATCCAATAATTGTTGCAGATGGAGGGGATTCTTGCCAATAAGTTAGAGTTCCTGCAGTTATATTCTGTGTGCTGCTGGGACTGAATATGGAGATGGTGTTATTTTATGTTGTGCCCAGGTGAGTAATTGCATGGGCTTATGTGCCTGTCCCAGTGGAGTAGGGAAAATGGCTGCCACCCGAACTCCAGCCTCCTTCTCCCCCAACCCCTCTGTACTCACATTTTCCCTGGGGGTTGTTGCCAGGCTAGCTTCTGTCAGGGTCCCTCTGGGTTTCTCTCTTTCCCCAGATGAAAGCCTCTGGTTGTAGGCTTATGAGGCAGTTGCAGGTCCCCGGATCTTCCTCACCACCTCCCAAGATGGCTGCCGCCTGTTCGCGGGCTTTTTGTCCCCGCCGGCCTCTCTCTCTCCTTGCTTGCTGGCACAGATCAGAGTCATATTGTATGTATTTTGATTATGTTACAGTGTTGTTATCTGGGGATCACTCACCCAGTCCCACCTAAATAAAAAAACACAATGGGTAGATAAACAGTCTGAGTGCTTACAGCAGATTGTTTATAGTTGATGTATTAAAGGATAGTTTAAGGGCCTGATGTCATCAGATGTACAGGTTTTCCCAGTAAGCAGGTGCAGCCTTTAGCTAATTGGTCTCTTCTATGTACCTAAGGATGTGGCATAGTGTGATTGGCCAGCCTGTGGCTAAGAAAACTATATATATGTTGCTAGTTCTGATTAAAGGATGAGTCCTGATTTTTCCACATAAACAAAGTGTGGAACTATTTATTGTGTGCCTGTATCCTCTGCACATATTCTTGGGCGTGGTCCTTATCCTGTAGCCATGTTCTGTGACAGAGGTAGTAAGAACTACATGGTCCTGCTGGGGTAGGCTTGAAATAGGTTCTTGTCAAGCCCCATTGAAGAAGCAGATCGTGATAATATACATATAATTTTTAATTATATTAGGGGGCGTGCAGGTGAGTGGGGCTCAGGGGCATTGAGAAGTTAACCAAAGAATTTTAAAAAAGTTCTTGAGGGGTACTCCAGCACAGAGGCCCAACCGTGTGAGCCGGTGGTAGATCCACCCCTACTACCTGTCCTGGGAGTAGAGTTGAATTGCCCCGCTCAGGGCCACAGTGTTTTTCTCCCTTTAAACTTTATCCCCCCTCCCAGATTGTTTTCAGCTCCTACGCCCATGGTGTTTTGCGTATGGGAGTAGTAATAAATTCAGGGATTAACTCATCTGGAAGTCCAATAAATATCACAATGTTTATGTTATACGCCATAAGCATAAATGCGTCAAACTAAATATATTGATAGGTTTTTGTTTTTTTTAAATATTCAATAGCTCAATAAAGAGGTGAGATATTTGAGACTTAAGTTAAAAACCAAACACCACATATTTTACAAAACATTTAAAAGGTTTCACATAAAAAACTTGCAACTCTGTTTAAAAAATATTTTTCTCCTAGAATTTACGGATAGTTAACACTCTACGAATTCTGATTAGCTAGTCAATTACCCATTCATAAATGGGCAGGAATTCTGATTGGCTGAAATCTGATTGATACATTTCAACCAATTAGAAGCCACAAAATATTGATATTTAAGGAAGAAAAGCACAGAAAAAAATAATTTGCTGCACAGGAGAGCTCTGTTAGAAAAGTTTTTTTTTTTTTTTTTTTATAGTGCAGCAGGTTTTTAGATGGGTTCCATGGCTTCAATCAAGAAAGAAGAGGACCAGAATCTTAAATCAACATGGATAGCCTGCTTATACAGGGTAGAACATTGAGGACTAGGTTCTCAAGGATCATCACTGCAGGGCATCACAGGGTAGGTAAGTATACAGTATATTTATAATTTAATATTTTATTTTCAGTCAATTTTTTTTAAATGTCTTTATTTAATGTATTTGTTTTATGTAATTTGTTTTTTATTTTGTGAAATTAGTTTTTTATGCTGTGTCATGTTTTATATACGGTAGTTTTTTTTAAAAACGTTAGATTTAGGGGCTATTGGGCCCCATTGGGGGGTAATTTACATGGGAGTCTAATATGGACCCAGAGGGGGAGCTACTGCCAGTGCAGTCGGTGCAAGGCACAGGGGTCCTGCCTTGGAGGGCCCCATATGCCCATGGCCCTGCCTTTACACTGTGTCCCCCCCCCCCCCCCAGTGTGGCCCCCTATGCTCATGTGGCCGTGAAGATGTTGGACCCCCCTGACCTAGATTTATAGGCTGTTACTAAAGTCTGCAATGGCTTTTTTCTGTGGGTAATTTATAATCGCAGTCTCTGTGAAGCTTAGTTAATATTGGGCTATCAGGGTAAAAACACCATGTAACTATTAATATGTATTTTTGGGGGTTGAAAACTTTCTATAAATGGGAAATTCCACCTAACCAAACATCTCTCATATAAAAGAGTACACAGAATTTCAAATATATATGTACATGTTTTAGCACTAACCATGTATTGTTATTGACCTCTGCATGTTATATGTTGTTAGCTGCTGAAGGACACAGAATAATAAGTGTAACATCCAAAGTTTACAATGACATACATAGCTTGATTGGCTCTTGAAAATCAGATCACACAATTCTGAATTCTGATTGTCAGAATATAAAACAGAACATTTTTTTCTAATGGCGGCATGCACTCTACTCAAACATAGAGTAGTCGTGGACAATCTAGGCAAGTTCCATCATTTTTACGATGATTGTTAGCCAACTTTTGGTATGCTCATTAATATAAAATAGTGTAGGTGGAATGTGCCCTTTAATCTATATGCAGAATACAATTTGAGATACATTTATAAAGAGTGAAATGGAGAAGTGTCAGGAAAAGGGAAGCTGTTCCATGTTTTCACTTTAAATATGAAACGTGAGGTAGCCGTGAATGTCCATTAATCCAGATGAATAATCAGAGTATTGCTGTATATAGTGATACCTTTTTATTGGACAAACATATTCATAGGTTTCATGACCAGAGTTCCTCTCGAAAGCTATGAAACCTATGAATATGTTTGTCCAATAAAAAAGGTATCACTATATACTGCAATACTCTGTTTATTCATCTACTTTAAATATGAAATCTAATACTGCTCAGTAAAGGAATATTATATTGATTGGAAACGTTCACATCATAATGCCAGTGAGGGCAGCTGGCCTGACAGTTTAAACATATATAGAAAAAAATACAAGTGTGGCCGTTTTTACCCTGCCAAAAGCCAACCCACATATGCTACCCCTGAAGCTATTTTAATTGCTTGCTGTCTACATTGTCATCATCTTCTCTCCTGCTTTTTTTTTTTGCACTTCGTTGTCTTCTTCCCAGCTTTAGCCAGCCTTAACTACATTTCTACTTGCTCCTTTCTTATTCAGTGTTAAAAATTCTTGCAATGTCTTTAAATATGCCTTCCTGGGTCTTTTTGGCTTGTGCAGAAAAAGTACCAGTACTTGTTTGCCTCACTAGCACATTCATGGAAATCAACAAGCATTTTGTTTCGGTGACCAAAAACCACAAGGAAATGCACCTATTACTCTTTTAACCTATATTACTGCTAATTCACTCTCATGCCAGTTTTCTTCATTCAGTCTTCAGTGTCTAGCTCAGTGTTTTTATGGAAATGAGACAAACTTACTGTGTGGTTATTCTAAACTTACTAGCGACTTGCCCGTCAAAAAATTACGGCAATAAGATTGTAAGGCAGGTAATGTTGTTTGTGTGCGAAATTAATTTTGTTGATGTTTTAAGATCCTTCGGCGCTCATTGCGAGCCTCGTGGTTGTTTGTGTGCTATGATCAGCGTTGGTGTTTTTTTTTGGTATGGCAATGAATAATTAATAAAATAAGAAATTAATATACTTTACCTATTGTGAAGTAATATATGCAGGAACCATTGTGTTGAAGAGCTGGCAATCTGTTTTCATGTTTCTGCAGCATCAGTGCTGTGGAGCTGCTGTGTAAGTGTCATGAATGTGTGCAGTGTGTAGTGTAATAGTGTGTGTGCGAGAGGCAAATCCGTCAGGGTAGCTGTGTACTTCCGGATTGTATAAGTTATTGTTCTAAAATGGCTCTTAATGTGTGGTATGCGGCTGTGGTTGATTTAGCGTCCTTGTTTTCGGATGTCGTCTGACTTTTTTGGAAAATCTGTAGGTGTTTGTTGGTGTTTTGCGTGTTTAGGGTACTTTAGCCTTGTTTTCGTTTTGTCTGGCGGCCATTTTTTCTCTCACTTAGGTGATTTTCGGGTGTCTACACTCCGAAATTTGGACCTAAATCGAGGTGTAAGTTCACTTGCAGAGGTCCTGGGTGCCCCCCCCCCCCCCTGCTGTGGGTAAGCTTTTTATCTGTTTGTTGTGTGTATTTATTGTGTTTGTAATGTTTTTGGGGTCGCGTGGGTTGAGTCCTTGTTTTCCGATCTCGTACGTCTTTTTCATAAAATCCATAGGTGTTCGGTGGTGTTTTGCGGCTTTAGAGTGCTGTAGCCTCGTTTTCGTTTTTTTCGGCGGCCATTTTTTCTCTTGCTTAGGAGATTTTCGGGTGTCTAAACTCTTTTATTTGGAGTTAAATTGAGGTGTAACTTCAGTTTTTGAGGTCCTGTAGGTAAGCTTTTCATGTATTTGTTGTGTGTATTTCTTGTGTTTTTCATTTTTCGTGTGTGCTGGTTTTGGGCGTTTTTTGCGAGGTCGTAATGGGTCGTAACGCGTCTCGTATTTTTGTTTTGCAACTCCGTAAGTTTTGCGAGTTCCGCAGTTGCTGGCACGGAGCATTAGCAACAGCCCGCATGCTCACAACTATATATGTGATATAGACTTATTGTGTTTACATTTATTGCCATTGCTGGTTCCTTTAAGTTGCATTTCACAAAGTCCTGCTACCAAAGGCACAAATAATAACTTTAAAAAGTGAAGCATAGCAAATGTGATACTCACCTAATTAGTGTTTTAAGAGAGCTATTGTAATCATCCCCTTTGTCTGATAAAGGCCTCTATTCCATGACTCCCATAAGAAAAAAGATCACTCAAAAAATTCTACAGAGCAATCACATCACACATGTAAATCTAACTTCCCAAATATGCCATCTGAGTGCTCCCTAATATCTTAATCCTTGAGTGTCTGTCCCTACTACCTCCATGGTATATTAAACTATAATCTTAACTCCAATACCATGGGGGTCCCTACAGGCTGCCCATGATATACTATACAATAATCATAGGGATCAATATGGACCCCATTGCAACTAAACCTAGACCCCTACCAGTGCGATCACTATGGACTTCCATTGCACTCTAATTTCAACCCTACTGGTCATTATGGACCCCGATGGACCCTATACCCACAAGGGCCCTTATATTCCCTAACACTAACAACCAAAAACCATTAAATACCAAAAATAAGAACTTTAGCAACCTACAGCCACATTAAAATCGAAGCCCGTATCGGCAACGTGAGACCCGCAACGACTGCAAGCTTGAAGAGTTGTGGATTTACGGTGCTATTAAATTAGAACAGGCCGCCAGTTAAGGGCTTGAGAGGCAAACCCGTAAACCATTTGTCACTCGTTAGACGTGATCAATTAGTCTAACTCAATTAGTTGAGATGGAGCCAATGGCAAAAGAGATCATCAGAATTACATCACTGAAAAATGGAAGTTGGATTTCCAAAGTCCTACGGGGGTTTAATTACGAGATACGATCGGAGCCACATTCCAGATGTAAGGCAATATTGATAAAGCTGTAATTATGATATTTTATCACATGCGAGTTACAGTATATGTATTAACACATTGATTGCCGATATCCATATATAACACAAAGATTGAACATGAAATAAAGTATTTTTGGGGGCTGATTTGCGAGCTTGAGAATGTTGTGCTATTAATTCTAAAACCTTACATCACTTTCCCTTTTAATTAAAGTATAGTAGTGTGGTAATATTGGCATTTAGAGTGCTAGGAGTTGGACTTTACCGCCCTTGCGGGTCCTCTCTAGCACTTGTTGGATTTTTGGCTCCATTTGCAAGTTACGAGTTTGAAGTCCAGTGATCTTGATGCAATTTAATAGCTAAATTGGAACGTAGCCATTATGGGCTTGAAAGAGGAACAAAGGATTTGCGGACGCAAAGTTCCACGTTCCAGGTCCCGTAGGCTATTTTCGGCCTTGCTGCTACTTCACCGCATGTCGTCTGCAGGTTACATTATGAGGCTAATTTTATAGCCTTAAGTCTTGTGAGCTACGTTACGAGCTATGAATCATAAAATCAGAGCAATTTAATAGGGCTGCTAGTTAGTTCAATCAGAGGGATGTTATAATAACCATAAATATCTTCTGAAAGAAAGACTTTACAACTTGTTGATTTGTTATGACCACTAAGGCCTCTTTCTGCCATGTCATTTAAACCTAAAGGGCTCTGGGTTCATTTTTAATTTTTAGGAGAAATGTTTTGTGTCAAGTGTGTGTTTTAGGGTGCAACTGCTCAGTTTGGACCTAATGAGCTCCTGCTTTGCCAAGATTGTTCCTGTAAATAGCTTGGAGCCGTAATCCCCTTAGCACCTTGGTTGGGGAAGGAGACAGGCTGGCACCAGGTCCTTGGAGACAGACCTTGCTCAGGTGGGGTAGTTCAAAGGGGACAAAAAGTGTCAAACTTCCGGTTGTTCAAGGAAGAGGCCCACTGCCGATTGTTGCAGGGCTGGCTTATGTAAATGCACCGTTGTTTTATTATTTGAGAAAAAAATATAAAAAGGAGACTCAAGGACTGTTTGGGACACATATGCATGCTGTGTTTCATCTAAAGGAACAGTGTTTATAATAACTTTGAATCCTGAATCTCTACTGATAGCTTATGAGAAGGGGATTGCAGAACTGGATTGAATCCTTATCATAATGTGATGCTGCTATCCTAGAAGAAAGGATAGATGAACTGGGTGAGATCTTCAGGTAGAATTAGTCTCCCTGGACTTTTTAAGCCCACTGAAGAGCAGATTGTACCAGTTAAGCCGATCCTGTGACCATGTGTTGCTGATACTCCGGCTGAAGATCCTGGTATAACAGCTGTGCACTGAGAAGGCCTCCTCCCTCACAATCTTGAGGTAGAATTCTGTAGCTGAAGGCAGGAGTTTTCGGGGTAAAGCAGACTACTCCCGCCTCCCCAGGTTGTGATACTCATAAGAAAAGAAGCTTCTGCTTCTGAAAAGAAATACAGAAAAAAATACATATATGAGTAGGAACAATGCTAGCCCTCCACTTTGACAAATTTCCAGTGACAATCTTTGACAGCCTTGTTCTCGATCTTCAGCCCTTGATAACGTGGACACATCTATATTGCTAGAAGAAAATGGTGCTCGATAGGGAACTCCCATCGTTATGCTTTAGATAGGGGATCCCTTGCTCATGGCAAGTAGGAAGGGGGAATTCCAGAGGACCTCAAAGCTCATGATGTGTAGGAAGGTGTAATCCCATGGATTGCTAGCTCATAGGAAGGAAGAATACCAGGGGATCCCAGGGTCATATGGGGAATCCCCTGGTTCATATTAGGGGTAAGGTAGGAAGGGGGCATCCCGGGCTCATAGTAGGTAGCGGGTATTGAGGGGGATGGGGGGCGGGGGTCCTGGGGATCCCCTGGCTCATGGTGGTAAAAATCAAACACAATTAAGATTTTAGTTTTTTGCTAGGGACAGATTTCAAGGATCTAGGCTTCTATGAGGCATTTTTTGTGAATTTGGATGGTATTTGTCAGAGGCTAGATTTATGTTTGTGCTGTGATAGCTCGGTGATGAATTATAAGTTAACTTCAGTCTGATTTTTATCTGTGGGACAAATGAAATGGATGTCAGTGTCTCCAGCAGATATACTTTAGGCATGCTACAAGCACACATTAGAGCTAGAGAACTCTGGGCAACCTCCCCTGGGGGTAAGTTGTACAGGATCCTTTTTTGCACGTGATAAAGAATAGCTGCACAATTTGCTTTTTAAGACTCCTGTGGTTTGAGTCAGTCTTACAGGAGTTCTTACTGGAGCACTGGAATAGAGGCCAAAGTGGGCTTTCAGCACAAAAGTTTGGAAATAAATAAAATGAAATATTTAATGCACATCAGTATTAAAGAGCCATTGGTGTTTTTTCTGTGTGATATTTTGGTAATCAAAAAACAAACACAACCTTAATCTTTTGTGTGTTATTGTTTACTATGTTTTTTTCATTTTCCTTTCTGCAATATTTTTATCTGCTGCATTCCCATGACCCCAGCATGATCCATTTTGCTTTTGTAAATAAACAAAAAGACTTGGTAATTCTTGGGAAAAATACGGGCCACAGCTTTATTAAACCAACCAATTTCCATAACCATAATTAACATAATTAACATTATAACATAACTTCTTACTTAAACATCCCGGAAGAGCAGCCTGGCCAGGTCAGTAACCTCACGCCCTGGGCACATGCCCAGGGCCTCCCAGTGCTTTTTCTAAGCACGCCCATGAGGCAGGGCAACGCCCACTTAAGCCAGTGGGCCGGGCAACTCACCTGCCGCCAACACAAAACATATTCAAAATCGGTTCTTCCTGTACTAACCCATAAGGTCCTTCACATCTAAACTGAGCCACTAGATCCCCAAAATAATCGCTCTATACTACCCTTTCTACTTCTTCTTTTTTTTATTTTAAACTAGCTAACCAAATAACTGGGGAGGGAGCAATGGCGTCGCAGAGTGAGGAGGAAGCACGCGAAATGGACGGAAGTCCCTCCTCCAGCCTCCCACCAATCAGAAGTTGGGTCACCCTGCGCTGCTTCAGACCCGGCGTGCCTGGGGCTGCCTCCGCGCCGGCCGGGAGAGTGTGTCCATGTCAACTACAGATATTTCATCTAGTCTTCTTTAAGCTGCCATACTACCAGTGTAAAAATAAAAACTTCCTCTGCATTCAAACCTTCTCAATTGCAAGAAATCTATAAAAATAAAACAAAATTGTATATTCCAATGAATTATTGTATAGAGGCTGTATTATTTTTACATTTTAAAACTTTTTTCTCTATTTTCAAGTGTAGCTTTTCAAAGGTGTAAATATAAACCCAGGACTGCAGTGGTCCTTTAAGCCCCTTACTCCAATATTCAAATGAAAAACCTGTCTAATTTCCATATGGTGATATAGTATTTTACACATGAAACAACACTTGTGTTCATCCTAGTTGTTTTCAAGTGGATGTATAAATATATTCAGTATGCTGTGGTGCACTGGGAGATATAATGTGGAAGTGATTGCTTCAGTATCAGGTGACTGATCAGTATAAAAGATGAAAGAACATTCTGTACAGAGATGTCACAATTAATAGCAGATGGTGATCACTTACACAGTATATAACCATGTTGTCAATGTTTAATGCACATGCAATGCATTATAAAAGCAAGCAGCTGTAGGACCCTCTGGCAATAACTGCTGCCTTACAGGCACATTCTATGTCTGAAGGCAGTAAATTGTCAGATTAATAAAAATCCCAAGTGGAAAAGCTTGACTGAAGAAACCATTCAGTTTACTTTTGCAGAATACAGCCTATAGCAGTCCTATATTTAAAGGTATATGGAAGTTTCCCTGTTTTTAATATTAAAACAAACTACCTGTTTGTTTGCATAACTAAACATCATTTTATTAACAAGTCTTATAAGCTCTGTTTTCACCTATTCAAATTATCCAAACAGTTCCTGCAAAGGTCTGCCCCCACAGCACATGCATACAATGTTTCTATTGGTACTAGATATACTTTTTTTTTTTTTTTTTTTATTTATTGGTATCAAAAGTAGACAATTACAATATAAATATATAAAACAGAATACACAGCACAAAAAAAAACAACAAAAGAAAAAGACAAGACATACATTTACAATACATATTGTGGACTTATACCAGAAATTATCATTTCTGGGAGCTAAGTCCCAGAGATATTAAAACTTAGATCATAACCGAGAATGATCTTTATTTTGATCCCAAATTTTCCATTTATAACGTTTTATTTTTATAAGACCTTGCTCTTGAAGAGATTTTTCAAGATTTCTGTTTCTATCTACCATATATGTGATTTCACCCCAAGAGGGAACGGAAGACTGACCCCATCTCCTTGCTATCAACAGTTTAGATGCCATGAATATCTGAAGTAAAAACGCAATTACGTCCAGAGCAAGCTGATTCGAAAAAATGTGAAATAAAACATTTTCTACAGAAAAGGAAATGGTAATGCCCAAAATATTCCTAATATGCCCAAAACAAGTTTCCCAAAATTGTTGAATTATCGGGCAACTCCACCATATATGGGCATGTGAACCCACCAAACCACAGTTCCTCCAACAAAACTTCAGATTATCTTTTTTAGTAATCTGAGCCATTTTTGTTGGAACATAATACCATTGAGTACTTAATTTAAAGTGTAGCTCTCTCTATGATGTATTTTTAATTATTTGATCTGTGAGAATAAATGAATCGGACCATTCTTCTTCTGACCAAGAGAGATTAAAAGAATGTTGCCAAATTTTAGATTTGTTAAAAGGGCATTTATCCATTTCCTCCCACAAGATGTTATAACAATTAGATATTAAGTGCTTTCTATCTTCTAGAATCATTAGTTTTTCAAAAGAAGTTAAAGATCTAACTTTAAAACTAGAATAGATTGAATCTCTGAACGCAGCCAGAAGTCTATTATATTCAAGCCAACTTTTATGAGGAAGTCCAAATTTTTCCTTCAAGTCTTCAAAAGAAGCCCAAGAGTTGCCAATATATAAGTCTCTCAAACAACAAATGCCAAATGCTCTCCATCCACCCAAAAATGATAAGTTCAATTCTCTCTCTAATAATAAAATCGGAAGGATAGGGCTAGGAAAAGGCATTAATTGAGATCTCAATTTATGTTTATCCCAAAATTCAAGTATTTCACGAACAATATCAGAACCATATAAAAAGAGTTATTTTTTTAACTCCTTCCTAAACATCAACCAGCCTAAAGAATCCTTAACTACTGAACATCTTTCAACCTGCAGCCAACCTGCCACTTTCAAACTTTCTATACATTTGACTGTGTGAAAACATTGTAGCATCATGATAGGTCTGAATCATTGGGTATGCTAGTCCCCCTTTCCTAAATGTTCTGGAAATTTCTTTATTCTGTTGTTTTTCCCCTGAAAGATAAATTTGTCTATTATTTGTTGAAAATTTACTATAAAAGTTTTGGATAAAGGTATAGGAATAGATCTAAATATATAGCTTAATCTTGGAAGAAGCGACATTTTGGCTGCTGCTATTCTAGCTGTTAAAGTTAAATTCAAAGGTCTCCAAGAGGAAACAATTTTCGTAAGTTTATTTAATAGCTCCTTATAGTTGTTTTTAATTTTTAACTGGATAGAATTATAAAATATGATTCCCATATGAGTTATGGTATTAGAATGCCAATTATACTGGTAGATGGATTTCAAGTAATCTTTTTCCGGACTGGCTATATTAAGAGCCAAAACCTGTGACTTGGAGATATTAATTTTATAGTTAGAGGCTTTAGAATATTTATCTATTATTACATGCAAAGTTTTCAAAGAGTCAATGGGGTTAGACACAAACACAACCGCATCATCGGCATACAGCATTATTTTATGCTGTATCCCACCAACTGTAATTCCATGAATAGAGGGGTTATCTCTTATAGAAACCGCCATGGGCTCCATTATCAATGCAAAGATTATCAGAGAAAGGGGACACCCCTGTCTCGTTCCATTAGTAACTGCAAATCTCTGCGTTTTAAACCCATTTCCAATGACCGAAGCGGATGGGGAAGAGTATAATGCTCCAATGGACTTAGACCCAAAAGAGCCAAGGCCATATTTCTGGAGTACACACCTGATAAAATCCCATCCGACCCGGTCAAAGGCCTTCTCTGCGTCCATTGATAGAAACACTGTTGGGAGAAGTTTGTGTTTAGAATATGAAATTAAATCCAACATGCATCTGGTGTTGTCAGAGCCCAAGCGTCCCCATACAAATCAAGTTTGATCTATTGATACAAGTTTGTGAATAACCTCACTCAATCTATCCGCCAGCATTTTAGCATAAATTTTTACATCAACGTTCAAAAGTGAAATGGGGCAGAAGTCTTTACATTCCAATATACCTGTGTCTTTTTTTGGTATAGTGATAATCAGAGCCTCTGACATTTCTGAAGGAATATGTCCCTTTCTTTTAATCTCATTAATCTCATTGAAAAGATTTTTTAAATGGGGGACTAGGGTTGTTACCAAAGACCTATAGTAATGATTTCCAAAACTATCTGGGCCTGGGGCCGTACCCAACTTCAATTTAGAAATAACGTCACAAATCTCTTTTTCCGAAAAATCATTATTAAGTGTTAAAACTTCCTCTGGTGAAACTTGCGGCAAATCTATTTCATTCAAAAAGTGTTGAATGACCTCCAGAGATGGCTTCTGAAAAGAAGGATCCAATTCCAAATTATATAACCTAGAATAATACTGTTCAAATGCTTCTGCTATCTGGACTGGGTTATTAAGATAGGTTCCATTGTGATAAATATAATCAACCCTTTTTTTTGGAGCATGAGATCTAAGTTTATTTGCTAAGATTTTACTTGGTTTACTCCCATAATGGTAAATTTTGTGTTGTAAAAGCCATATAGACTTATCAGTTCTCATCTGATTAATGGATTTAATCTGTAATTGGACCTATCAACATCGAGTCAGAAGCATTAGTATTAATTTTATTTCTTAGTTCCAGATTATATAATTGGATATATAATTCTCTCAAAGGAGTTCCTCTTTCTCTTTTCCTTTTACTTTGCAATTTAATCAGGATCCCTCTTATAAAAGCCTTATGTGTGTTCCAAAGTGTAATGTTAGATTCTACTGAAGCCGAGTTTACTTGATAAAAGAAATCAATTTCTTTTTTAAGATAATCCCGACTTGTCTCCGAATCAATGAGTGAGGAATCAAGTCTCCAAGATTTGGAGTTAATGGAAGAATTTTTCGAAAACAATTCCAAGTTAACTAGAGCATGATCCGACCACACTCTTGGCCCAATATCAACTCTCAAAGTTCTTTTAAGTGTATTGATATCAACAAAAAAATAATCTAACCTAGAATATGTATGATGTCTTGGAGAAAAACAAGTAAAATCCTTTTCATTGGTGTGCAGTACTCTCCAAACATCAATTAAATGATATTTTGTCATCAGAGAAATAAACTGTTTTGACAATCTTATAACTGATGAGTCTGGAGGTGAACGATTTTCAGATTTTCTATCTTTAGTTGGGTCTGAGAGCATATTGAAGTCTCCACAAACGATAAGAGATCCCTGTATCAGTTTATTAAACTTTTTTAAGATTTTACTAAGAAATTTAATTTGGGATCTTTTCGGCACGTATACATTCAATATTGAGTATTTTTGGTGGTTAATTGTGCCTATCCATATTATATAACGACCCTCCTGATCTATTTCCACAAATTCCTCTGTGACCATAAGTTTGTTACAAAAAAAAATTGAGGTACCCCTTGCCTTTTTCTTATACATTGAATTGTATGCGACTTTATAATGTGTATTAAAAAATGTAATTGGAGCTCCCTGCCAATGAGTCTCCTGCAAGCAGATTATATCTGCTTTTTGCTGCAGAAAGCTCTTTAGAAAAAAACTGCGTTTAGCTGGATGATTCAGTCCCTGAACGTTTTGCGTTACTATCTTTAATGACATGCTGTTAGTATCACAGTAGAAATGATGGTCAGTCCCCGTTCCCCTGGAATAAATTTAATTCCAGTCCACAAATACCAATATACACCAATACATAAACCAAACATAAAACATTCATTCCTCCTCAACTCATTGAGGCATATCGGGAGGCAGTCCTCCTTGAAGAGGAAGAGTCCCTCCTGTGATGCAAAAATGTCAGATAAATACCGTATTTTTCGCCGTATAAGACGCACTTTTTCTTCCCCAAAACTGGGGGAGGAAAGTTGGTGCGTCTTATACGGCGAATATACCTTTTCAAACTGCCTCTGTCCTCTTGATCTCACCCCAGCGCTTCCTACCAGCATCGCGTCGGCCGGTGCGTCCTACTGACGTCACACACGCAACGCTGCAGTACACGAGGAGTGCTGGTAGGAAGCGCTGGGGTGAGATCAAGATGGCAGAGATCAGAAGGAAGGTGAGGATCAGGAGGGTCAGGGAGGATCAGGAGGGTCAGGGAGGATCAGGAGGGTCAGGGAGGGTCAGGGAGGGTCAAGGGCTCCCTAATGCTCCCAAATGATGCAGTATATGTATGTATGTGTGCATGTATGTGTGTGCATGTATGTGTATGTGTGTGTATGTGTGCATGTATGTGTGTGTGTGTATGTGTGCATGTATGTGTGTGTATGTATGTGTATGTATATTTATGTGTGTATGTATATGTATCTATATATATATATATATATATATATTTATATGTATATTTATGTGTGTATGTATATGTATTGTAATGAAGTGCAGCAGGAATCCCTGATAACCTGCAACAGAGTGCATCAGGGAAGATATATAAGCCGCAGATGGAGCAGAGCCATATACCCTGGACTGCCATAGAGAGGGTTAAACTCAAAAATCTTCAGCCTAATCAGGCCAACACCTGGCCCTGCTCAGGAGCAGTTAAAGAGCCTGCTCAGTGAAGTTTGCTGTCTGCCTAGCAGTCTGAGGAGGAGGGTGACTAAGAGACTGTTCCAAAGAAAAGAGCGGCTCTCTACAGTTCAGGAGAGATCCAGCTGAGGAAGGAGCCACCTAAAAAGACCCCCATTCCTGCTAAGCCGGATGACTTAAGGGATAAAAGGTTGGTGCCACCTGCATGTATTTTGGGCACGCCCGAAAAAGGATTACAAATGCCCCAGGGAAAAGAGAGTGCTAAGCAAGCATAACCGTCCCTCATTACAAGAGGGTGTCAAGGGTCCCTGGGGTGAAGCATAAGGGAGAGTAGGGTGGGCCCTATGCTTCACCCACTATTGGCAGAAGCCGTAGGGGAAAAGACATCAGAGACTGTTTGTTTCCTGGCCACAAGGTGGCGACATAACAAAAATAAGAGACTGTTTGCATCCTGGCCACAAGGTGGCGACATAACAAAAATAAGAGACTGTTTTGCATCCTGACCACAAGGTGGCACTCTCCGGAACCAGAGAAGCTGGCCGGATATAGTTAGGGTGTTCCAGGTCATAGCAAGCACGTTTATGTAGGGTTTTATTTTATTTGCTGAAGATAAGCACTGTTTTTGTTCTGTTTTGTGCTGACCAATAAATAGCAGTAAAACTCTGTCAAGCCTGCTGTGTCTTCCTCCCTAAACCAAAGTAAAAGGAAACAGGACGCAAACCCCGCCAGAAGGGGGGGGCGCCCTGCTACACTGGTGTCAGAAGTGAGATAACTAATCGTCTGAGTTCACGAGGACAGCCCACAGTACAGTACAAATGATGGAAGACATCCTGAAGGCCTTGCTGCATCAACAGCACCAGCAGCACCAGCAGCACCAGCAGCAACTGCAGCAGCAACTGCAGCAACAACAACAACAGCAGCAACAGCAGCCACAACAGCAGCAACAGCAGCAACAGCAGCAACATCAGCAGGAGCTTACCCAACTGTTGGCAAGCCACCTGGCTCAGAACCAGGCCAGTTTACAGGAGATATTACGTCGGCCCACACCGCCCTCAGCAGTAGAAACAAGAGGACCTGTTACGGGACTGCCTACCAGTCAACCCCTCCCGAGACTGAGCAAGGAGGATGATATAGAGGCCTATCTGCTGTCCTTTGAGAGGGCAGCTCTCCAGGAAAACTGGCCTCAGACCCAGTGGGCAGGTATACTGGCCCCGCTACTAACCGGCATGGCACAAAGGGCCTACTACGACCTCGCGACGGAGCAGGCAGCTGATTACAAATGTTTAAAAGCGGAGATTCTAGCCCGGATAGGGGTGAATCCAGCTGTCCGGGCCCAGAGGTTTCACAACTGGAGATACCAAGGTGATCAACCACCAAGAGTCCAACTATTCAATCTACTCCACCTTACTCGCAAATGGCTGTGCCCTGAGAACAATACTCCGGAAAGGATAGTGGAGCTACTGGTGATAGATCGTTACTGGAGAGGGCTACCCACGGGAATGCGAGAGTGGGTGGCACAGTCTGGACCCCAGACCCTTGATGATTTAGCTACCCAAGTTGAGCGCCATCAAGCAGTAAAGAGTATTACGGATGACTCCTCTGGAGAAAAAGCCAGGTCCTGGAAACGGGGCATATCCTCAAAAGGGCGACCTACCGAAGGGGTCCCAAGAAATCTCCATCGAGAACTTCGGGGACTCAATGGAGCCGACGGGAAAGAAAAGGGGGAGAAAAAATATGCCTACTTGCATACCATGAAATGCTTCCAGTGCGGAGAACTAGGGCATGTGGCAGCTCAGTGCCCAAACCGAGATGAGCCCATGCAGTGCAATATGGGAGGCCCAGTTACCCACTGCAGTGTGGTTAATTTGGTAGGCATGACAGAAATGAACCATCCCTTTCTCACTGACGTCATAATAGACGGAAAGAAGGTGAAGGGACTGATTGATTCCGGGAGTACAGTTACCCTATTGTCACGAAGGGTAGTCGCCCCAGACAGAGGGAGGTACGGAAAAAGCATGGGCATTACATGTGTACATGGCACCGTGATGAATTACCCTACGAAAAACATTGGGATCGAGGTTAAGGGCTTGAAGGCCCAAATAACGGCTCCGATAGTACCTCATCTGCCCCATGCCGTAATTGTGGGAAGGAATTTCCCATGCTTTGAGCGCCTCCTATATACCGACGACTGTGGGACAAACACTGGATCTATACTGGAGATCTTCCCGTTTAAAGATAAGGAACTTTTCTCCAGCCGAGAAAAAGTAAGGAAAACACGCCAAGAAAGACGTAAGGAAAAAAAAAGGGGAACAGAAATCAAAAAGAGGTTAAGCCGAGACGAGGCCCTGATAACTTCTCAGACCACTTCTGAGGAGATAGTAACCTTAAGGGGTTCGTCTCCTAATCAGGTTATAAACCCTCTGGAGCAAAGGGAGACGGTTGAAGAGCGAAATGTGCTCCAGGGAGACGAAAACTTTGGGAGAGACCAAGCAAATGACCCTCTCCTACAGAACGTCCGCCAAGACGTGGCCAGTGTGAATGGGGAAATCGTAGAGGGTCGAGAAAATCCCCAGGGACCTTTTTTTGTGTTGAAAAGGGACCTCTTATATCGGGTGGTTAAATCAGGAGCGGAGGTCACCGAACAATTACTGGTACCACAGGGGTATCAACGAAAGGTGTTAGACATGGCACATAGTCATCTTTTCGGGGCACATCTGGGGGTGGAGAAAACCCTGAAACGAGTGTTGAAGAGATTTTACTGGCCGGGGGTATATGAAGAAGTCCGCCAGTATTGCCTGTCTTGCCCCGAGTGCCAGCTAGCAAGCCCACGTCCCCAGTTAAAAGCTCCTCTAATACCCCTTCCAATTATAGAGGAACCATTCGAGCGAATAGCAATGGACCTGGTGGGACCATTAGAACGAACAGCTAGAGGACATCAATATATTCTAGTGATAATGGACTATGCTACCCGCTACCCAGAGGCCGTGCCACTAAGGACCGCCAACTCCAAAAGCATTGCAAAGGAACTGATTCTTCTTTTTTCAAGAGTGGGCATACCTAAGGAGATCCTGACGGACCAAGGGACACCTTTTGTTTCGAAGTTAATGAAGGATTTGTATGCCCAACTTCAAGTGAAAGCCTTGAGAACTTCAATATACCACCCACAGACTGATGGGTTGGTAGAAAGATTTAATAAAACCCTAAAGAGTATGATACGGAAAATGGTGGACAAAGACGGAAAAAATTGGGACCTACTACTACCTTTTCTACTGTTTGCAGTCCGAGAGGTGCCCCAAGCATCCACAGGTTTCTCTCCATTCCAACTCCTGTATGGGCGTCATCCACGGGGCCTATTAGATTCCCTTCGTGAAACATGGGAAGACCAACAGAACCAAAATGAAAATATCATAGAATATGTTCAAACACTGAGAAACCGAATTTTACAAATCACCCCCCTAGTTAAAGAACATATGGAACAGGCCCAACGGCACCAACAGACCTACTATGATCGAGATGCCCGAGTTAGGAAGTTCCGGCCAGGCGACAGGGTAATGGTCCTGGTTCCAACAGCCGAAAGCAAGCTTTTAGCAAAATGGCAAGGACCCTACGAGGTAATAGAGGCTGTAGGGGACGTTAACTATAAAATCAAGCAGCCAGAAAAGCGTAAGCCGGAACAGATTTATCATGTGAATCTTTTAAAGGCCTGGCGCGAACAGGAAGCAGAAGTAGCCACAGTATATCAGGAGAATCCAATGGAAGTGGATCTCCCCAAGGTACAGGTGTCCACAGAGTTGTCACCACAGCAGCAGGAGGAAGTAAGACAACTGATTCTCCGCAATACAGACGTATTCACTGAATATCCTGGACGAACAAACTTAATATACCACGACATTGTCACTAAACCTGGGGTGGTCATCAGAAATAGACCATACCGTATTCCTGAGGCCCGGAGGGAGGAAGTGAAATTAGAGGTAACGAAAATGCTCGACTTAGGAATCATCGAAGAATCCAACAGTGAATGGTGTAGTCCCATCGTCCTGGTCCCCAAACCCGATGGGACAATTCGTTTCTGCAGTGATTTCCGGAAGTTGAACGAAGTGTCCCAATTTGATGCTTATCCCATTCCCCGAGTAGATGAGCTAATAGACCGGCTAGGGCCTGCAACATTTATGTCCACCTTAGACCTGACTAAAGGATATTGGCAAGTTCCCTTAACAAGGTCAGCAAGAGAGAAGACAGTGTTTTGTACCCCTGGTGGCCTGTTCCAATATAAGGTTTTGCCTTTTGGTCTTCACGGAGCCCCGGCCACATTTCAGCGGCTTATGGACAAACTCCTTAGGCCTCATTCTGAATATGCGACGGCCTATTTGGACGACATAGTGATACATACCCCAAGTTGGGATTCCCACCTGAGAAAAGTGGAGAAGGTCCTGGAGACCCTGAGGAGAGCAGGCCTCACCGCAAACCCCGCGAAGTGTGCACTTGGGCTGACGGAGATCAAATATCTTGGATACACGGTCGGTAGAGGACTGATTAAACCACAACTTAACAAAGTGGACGCAATACAGGGTTGGCCAAGGCCGTTAAGAAAGAGGCAGGTACGGGCATTTTTAGGAATAGTCGGATATTATCGGAGATTCATACCCGGTTTCGCCTCCATCGCAGCCCCCTTAACAGACCTAACTCGACAGAGGGCCCCGGATACGGTACAGTGGAACCCAGAAGCAGAAAGGGCGTTTGAGGACCTGAAAGTGGCCTTATGTCATGAGCCCATACTAATGGCTCCCGACTTCCGGTGCCCCTTCATATTACAGACGGATGCCTCCGCAGTTGGGTTAGGAGCAGTATTGTCGCAAGTAAAAGAGGAGGAGGAACATCCTGTACTATACCTCAGCAGGAAGCTGTTGCCCAGGGAACAGCGTTATTCGGTGGTGGAGCGTGAATGCTTGGCCATAAAGTGGGCTACTGAGGCCTTAAAATATTACCTCCTGGGGAGAACTTTTAAACTTGTTACGGACCATGCCCCGTTGCGGTGGATGCATCAAAACAGGGAGCGAAATAGTAGAGTGACCAGATGGTTTCTATCCCTTCAACAGTACCGATTTACGGTGGAACATCGGGCTGGGAAGAAACACGACAATGCAGATGCGCTGTCCAGGGTCCACTGCCTCTCGGCTCAGGTCGCTCAACTACGTGGTGTTGAGCTGAGGGGGAGGATATGTAATGAAGTGCAGCAGGAATCCCTGATAACCTGCAACAGAGTGCATCAGGGAAGATATATAAGCCGCAGATGGAGCAGAGCCATATACCCTGGACTGCCATAGAGAGGGTTAAACTCAAAAATCTTCAGCCTAATCAGGCCAACACCTGGCCCTGCTCAGGAGCAGTTAAAGAGCCTGCTCAGTGAAGTTTGCTGTCTGCCTAGCAGTCTGAGGAGGAGGGTGACTAAGAGACTGTTCCAAAGAAAAGAGCGGCTCTCTACAGTTCAGGAGAGATCCAGCTGAGGAAGGAGCCACCTAAAAAGACCCCCATTCCTGCTAAGCCGGATGACTTAAGGGATAAAAGGTTGGTGCCACCTGCATGTATTTTGGGCACGCCCGAAAAAGGATTACAAATGCCCCAGGGAAAAGAGAGTGCTAAGCAAGCATAACCATCCCTCATTACAAGAGGGTGTCAAGGGTCCCTGGGGTGAAGCATAAGGGAGAGTAGGGTGGGCCCTATGCTTCACCCACTATTGGCAGAAGCCGTAGGGGAAAAGACATCAGAGACTGTTTGTTTCCTGGCCACAAGGTGGCACTCTCCGGAACCAGAGAAGCTGGCCGGATATAGTTAGGGTGTTCCAGGTCATAGCAAGCACGTTTATGTAGGGTTTTATTTTATTTGCTGAAGATAAGCACTGTTTTTGTTCTGTTTTGTGCTGACCAATAAATAGCAGTAAAACTCTGTCAAGCCTGCTGTGTCTTCCTCCCTAAACCAAAGTAAAAGGAAACAGGACGCAAACCCCGCCAGAAGGGGGGGCACCCTGCTACAGGGGCTAGTATATCTAGTACCACGCCCAGGAAGGGGTTAGTCTGTATTTGGGACTAGCCGGGCAAACATCGCCGAAGCTCTGCTAGAGTGTCGTTAAGGCTGTCCAAGCTGTGTATCTCAAACATGCTATACAACTGCCTAATAGGCCTGAACCCCGACGCAACAACTCTTTGAGGCTGACCGCCTGAGGCCGGGTCCAAAACAAAGTTTATGGATATCTGAACCACACTACTGGGGCATAGCGGCCTAAAGTGCTGGTGGAAACTGACTGAGCCTGTGAGGAGAATATCCGGGGTGGTTCGTGAGAGGAGCCAGTTAAAGGAGACCTCAAACTATAAGGTGAACTTGAGCTTGTGTTATGCCCCAGGTGAGGGAAGCCAGTGTGTCGTGCTGATGTTTTCTACTGGGCACCGGGGGCTGGTGAGCATTTGCCGCTGAGAGGGGGTTTACTCCCTTATTACCATTGTGGGGACTGGCTTCAGGTTAATCTATCCTGCAGCAGGTAACGCTGCCAACGCCCTGTTGCTATGAAAGTCTGACGTTGCAGAGGGTGAGTGCATGTTTGTATTGCTTCTGCTGCAATTACTCCCAGAATATAACACCTGCATGTGAGGGTCAATTTGAATGATAGAAGTGGAGGAAAATAAGAAAGCTGCTGTGAAGTGTCCCCCATATGATGGGCTTTGAAGAAGAAGATGGGAATTTTTTAGCCCATATAAATAGGCCCATTGGGTCTTATTATCCAACATTGTCCAAGTTACACCTATTGTGACATTTCCCATCGGTCTCATGAGTCTGGGGCGAACTTGATGGGAGAAAAGCGACTCTGCAAGCAAGATATATTATATATGCCGTTTCGTATTTAAAACCTTTCAGCAAAGAAGAGCAAGTTACAAAGTGGACTATCTGTATACAATTTTTTATACACTCCTATTCTCCCATTTCTCTTCTCTCTTTCCTTTGGTTTTTGATATAGCCCTGTGGTATCTATGCAAAGGTCTAAAGAACAACAAGCCCCTAGGGGTAAAGGCTCTAAAAAAACATTACAAAGCAATAGCTCAAAAGCTATAGCTAATTTTCTCTCTCCTGTAGATAAAGAGAATAGACAGTACAAGAGAGAATCATATTCACTCTCTCAGTCCACGTTAGACTTTTCTGAAACTCCTATAGAAGCTGAGGTTATTATAGAAGATGAATCTGTGAGAGAGACCACTCCTGAAGAACCTCTAACAGCTTCAGCGTTAAAGAAAACTATGACAGCTCTTTTAATGGAGTTTCAGATATCCATCAGGGAAGAATTGATAGGCGAAATTAAAAATAATGCTAAGAATATAAAAACATTAACAGATAGAACAGAAAATGTAGAACAGATTCAAGAGGTTATTTTGAAGAATAATGATGAATTAAAGAGAGAGATAACGGGACTTAAAGAGGAGATCCAAACGCTAAAGAGCCAAAATCTCAGATTAGCGGAAGCTGAAAAACGATATAATATTAGAATCCGTGGTATATCAGAGTCTGTTACCTTTAAAGACCTCCATCAATTTGTGGAAGCCTTTCTGTTAAGCTTAGTGGAGCGCCAGAGCAAGAAGCCTATAGAGAGATTATACCGAATTCCTCCTCCACCTAACATGGGCAAAGAAATTGCTAGGGATGTAATTGTAAAACTGCATCATATGTTCTATAGAGAAGCAATACTAAAAGCTTCATTTAATAAAAAATGTTTTGAGAGTCCATATGAAAATCTTAAAATATCCCCAGATTTGACAGGAGAAATTTTATTTCAACGTAAGAAACTTCAATTTGTGACTAAAGTTTTGAGAGACAAACAAATTTCCTATAGATGGGGAAATCCCCCAAAATTGATTTTTTGGTATGAGAATCACAGTTACATTATTAATGACACTTTGGAAGGGGAGAATTTCCTGACAAAATTAAATAAAAGTCAGGAATTATAGGTTGGTTCACAGCGGTTATTTAAATATGTATTGGAATATAAATATTAGATTGTCTTCAATCAAAAAAAAATTGTAAAGAGTAGTGTATATGTATTATTTTGATAGAAAAAGGGAAAAAAATTGAATGGTATTTTTTTGCTGCTAATTTAGAAGTAACATACAGATGGTACACTTTAATGAATTTAGATAATGGGGAAAATACACCATGTTTTGATTAATATTTTTAAATTACTGTTTTACTACGGGAAATTTAAAGAGTAAAATATAAACTCACTAGCTGTTCGGTAATTTTTTAGATGTGAATATATATTTTCACTTTTTTTTATTATTAACACGGGGGAAACAATAAAGAAAACACTAACCTAGATAATGGGTAAAAATATATTAGTATTTAATAATGACACTAAGAAAATTTACTTTTATAAATTAGTGAGCAAAATACAATTCAGTAGTTGATTGCTATAAGGGAAGGGGTTCACAACTGGAGTAGGGAATTTAAAGGGAGAGTTCTGTTTGAAATTTTCTCCAATTAAAGGGAATAATATAAACATCTAGAGTAGGATTTAAAGCTTGGACACCCAAGATAGTAGTAAAAAACAGATAGAGGTACAATAGAGCTTCGGCTAAGGCTTTCAGATGTACCGTATTTTTCGCCCTATAAGACGCACCGGCAGATAAGACGCACCTAGTTTTTAGAGGAGGAAAACCAGAAAAAAAAAAAATCTGAATCAAACACAAATACACTTTACACACAGATACACACCTACATTACACATCAAACACAAATACACTTTACACACAGATACACACCTACATTACACACAAATATATATATATATATATATATATATATATATATATATATATATATATATAGATACACATACATACTGTAGCGGAGAGTGCCACCTTGTGGTCAGGATGCAAAACAGTCTCTTATTTTTGTTATGTCGCCACCTTGTGGCCAGGAAACAAACAGTCTCTGATGTCTTTTCCCCTACGGCTTCTGCCAATAGTGGGTGAAGCATAGGGTCCACCCTACTCTCCCTTATGCTTCACCCCAGGGACCCTTGACACCCTCTTGTAATGAGGGACGGTTATGCTTGCTTAGCACTCTCTTTTCCCTGGGGCATTTGTAATCCTTTTTCGGGCGTGCCCAAAATACATGCAGGTGGCACCAACCTTTTATCCCTTAAGTCATCCGGCTTAGCAGGAATGGGGGTCTTTTTAGGTGGCTCCTTCCTCAGCTGGATCTCTCCTGAACTGTAGAGAGCCGCTCTTTTCTTTGGAACAGTCTCTTAGTCACCCTCCTCCTCAGACTGCTAGGCAGACAGCAAACTTCACTGAGCAGGCTCTTTAACTGCTCCTGAGCAGGGCCAGGTGTTGGCCTGATTAGGCTGAAGATTTTTGAGTTTAACCCTCTCTATGGCAGTCCAGGGTATATGGCTCTGCTCCATCTGCGGCTTATATATCTTCCCTGATATCTTCCACTCTGTTGCAGGTTATCAGGGATTCCTGCTGCACTTCATTACACCCCTTACAGAATGCGTCTCTGCAGCATTTCCAAAAATGTATACCTTAGCTTGCATTCCTCTTCTATTAATCTCACCAATTTGACAGCTATTGATTGTATGTACAGTTGTGCTCAAAAGTTTGCATACCCTTGTTGAATTGGTAATATATGTAACATTTTTAAAGAAAACATGAGTGAGCAGCCAAAACACATTTCTTTTATTTCTTATGGGATTCATATTCAACTGTAGGTTATAACAAAATTGCACAGTCATAAAAACAAACATGGCAGCAAGAAAAACATGAATTACCCTGTTCAAAAGTTTACATACCCTGTATTGTGTATTGCCTTCTTTAGCATTAATGACAGCGTGCAGCCTTTTGTAATAGTTGTCTATGAGGCACCTAATTCTTGCAGATGGTATAGCTGCCCATTCGTCTTGGCAAAATGCCTCCAGGTCATGCAAAGTCTTTGGTCGTCTTGCATGAACCGCACATTTGTGATTTCCCCAGAGTGGCTCGATGATATTAAGGTCAGGAGACTGTGATGGCCACTCCACAACCTTCACCTTTTTCTGCTGTAACTGCTGGAGGGTCAACTTGGCCTTGTGCTTAGGGCCATTGTCATGCTGGAAAGTCCAAGAGCGTCTCATGCGCAGCCTTCGTGCAGAAGAATGCAAATTGTCTGTCAGTATCTTCTGATAACATGCTGCATTCATCTTGCCATACATTTTGACACAATATTCCCCGTGCCTTTAGAGCTCACACCGCCCCAAAACTTCAGTGAGCTACCACCATGCTTCACAGTCGGGATGGTATTCTTTTCACTACAGGCCTTGTTGACCCCTCTCAAAACATAGCACTTATGGTTGTTACCATAAAGCTCTATTTTGGTCCAAATTACAGTGTGCCAGAAGCTGTGAGGCATGTCAAGGTGTTATCGGGCATATTGTACCTGGGGTATTTGTGGCATTGGCGCAGTAAAGGCTTCTTTATGGCATCTCGACTATGCAGCTCATTTTTGTTCTAGTATTGTCGTATTGTGCTCCTTGAAACAACCACACCGTCTTTCCAGAGCAGCCTGTATTTCTCCTGAGGTTACCTGTGGGTTTTTCTTTGTATTCCGAACAATTATTTTCGCAGTTGTGGCTGAAATCTTTGTTGGTCTACCTAACCTTGGCTTGGTATCAAGAGATCCCCGAATTTTCCACTTCTTAATAAGTGATTGAACAGTACTGACTGGAATTTTCAAGACTTTGGATATCTTTTTATATCCTTTTCCATCTTTATGAAGTTCCATTACCTTGTTACGCAGGTCTTTTGACAGTTCTTTTCTGCTCCCCATGGCTCAGTATCTAGCCGTGCAGTGCATCCACGTAAGAGCTGACAAACTCCTTGACTATTTATACACAGGCACTAATTGCAATTTAAAAAGCCACTGGTTTATATGTGTGAAGATGACATGTAATATTGTCAAAGAAGAAGTGTGAATTGGGAATTATGTAGCGCGCACAATCTTAAGTGTGTCTTATACAACGTTCTAACCTTTTCTAAATGTCCTACCACTGTCCCATAGATATTCTAAAAATCTCTGTCTCATGGCTCCCGCAGGGAGATCTATGTGCTCAGACATTTACTCATAAGTCTTTCTGAATGTTCATAATTTGCAAAAAGTCTCCAGGTACCTTCACTCGCCTGTAAGGGCAGAAAGAAGGCCTCCCTTCTATTGCTATTAAAGAGTCATTACTGCCAGAAATCTGCTTTTAAAGAGGAATAAAGTAAATCGTGGGTAACATATAAAATATTATCACAGCCAGAAATGTGGCATTATAAAACATATAAAAGGCTAGTATGATGTGTGAAGTCTTCATACATCTGTCACTGTTATCTGACAATATTACAGTAGGAGGTAGTGATGGGGTGTGGGGATTGGGTACACTAGGACCACAATCTAACAGGCCTAAGCACTTTAGTAGATCTCATCTCAAAAGGTGTTTGTCGTAATCTGATAGATGACACAAATCCTCAATGTATTTCGTCCGGTATGCTAGATGTACTCGGTGAGCAGATGTGCTGCTGTTCACAAAGGCACTGTTCATGCCGGTGCCTTAAAAATATGTAGAAGTGTGAAATGAGAATTTTGTAGAGCGCACGATCTTAAGTGTGTCTGATACGACGTTCCCGGCCGGTGTCCACTGTCACTGAAATCTGAGATATATGCTGTATACCGTGTTTCCCATCTCCGGTGTTGTGTACGCAGTGATGTTTTGTATTGTGTGTTACTGTTGGGTACTGTGTGCTTGTCGCGTGTGCGTAACTGGGTGTTCCAAAGCACCAGTACTCAACCGTTTTCATAAAGAAAGTTTCTTTATTGTTAGAATGTCAATAAATACATGTAAGTAAAATCCATTGATAAATACAATAAAATTAGTAAAATGCCAGACGTGTTTCGCTGCTGTAATTTGCAGCTTCCTCAGTGACAAAAAAAACCTATAATAGGAGATTAATAGAGGTATGCATAAGTGTACGTAGTCGCAAGTACACATAAAAAAAAATAATATACATATATACACGGTTTTGCTACTAATATAAACACTTGAATTAATGTAATCACTAATACATGGTATATAATGGAGATAGTAGATGTATATATAATAATAACAATAGTGATAACAATAATAATAATGCTAATGATTATATAAAAATTTGGATATTTATGATCATCAGACCATAACAATAATAATAATGCTGATGATTATATACAAGTTTTGAAAAGTACTGGAGCTATTCTATGGCTCCTGGATAATAGAAGCCAGTAAAATGTACTGATTCTGACGCAGAGGGGCTTTGCCTGGAGCTCCATTCTTACAAACGCCATGGAATGGAAGCCTAAATGCTTTTGTTGCTGTTGTATACACATACCAAAAGGAAGTTAGGTCATATTGCTTGCTAATTTCATTTCAGAACTAACCCTATAAAATGTAAAGGAGAACTGGCAGTAGGAGGAAGGAGCATTTGGACGAAGTTTTGTAAAGAAGAACTTGCAGGAGGAGAGAAAAAACATTTTGACCTGACTACTTTCATGGTGAGTTTATAGTATCTTAAAAGTGTCAGATATTTCTTTAGTACGCAATTTACTTTATTTTTTACATGCTTTTTTTTTAATACATTGAAGTCAGTTTTACATTCTACTTTATTTAACTAAAAAATTATTGACACATAACTTGATAATTATAAACAGAATTAAAATCTGTTAGCTTGTCTATGTTCCCGTTCCCTATCTGATAAGCTGCTGTTGATTTCACAAAATGAAGTGATATCAATATGAAAAGCAAAACCACTGTCTATGGTATTTTGAATAACTAAACATCATAATGTGCCTTTACATTTTTTATGCAATTATAATTTACTATAGGCTTCCATTTTCTTTACTAAGGCTGTTTTTTGTAGTGTCTGATTAACATGTTCTGTTTTTGTAAACTAATAAACTTTCTTTGGAGCTAAGGAAAACACTGGTAATTGTAGATGCCACATCCCCATTGTGCAGATACTAACTTGCTGTGCATTCCCACTTCACTGACAACTAAAATGGTGAAATCCTCAGCAGCCTAATTGCATAAAAAAGTAATTAATTAGAGGCTGTAGTTGTTTTAGTATTCAGAAAAGATGCTGCTTATTTTAAAATGTAGTTCTTCAAAAGGTGTTATTTTGTTTGAGTACTGAGATTCTTTAACTCAAGTGCAAAGCACAAACATACATTTCAAGGAAATAAAACCTCATATATATTTATGAATTACATTTTATTTGTATATGGGTTTTAAATGGCAAATGTCTATGCACCTTTAATTTCATCCAATGTTCTAGGTTTTCTTGTGCCATCTCCTTGCAGTTTATTACCTGACATTACTTTCACTGTTACGGCTATTTAAACATCTCTTCTTATTAAAGTGCAGTGTCAGTGCGTGGATCCTTTTTATGCTTTTTAGCTTCTAAATCTGTATACAATATATATGTAAGAGCACTAAATGTAATTGAGGTATAAATCCTGTATCCCTAGTGCTTGAAATATCCGTGAAGAGAAGCAAAGAGAACAATATCATATAAAAGGCAGTCAAGATGTCCCTAAATGTATTATATAATTTTAAAGAAGATGAACAAGTCACATTTGAAAATCTTCTATCTCAACTTTTATTAGTTGAGCCTTTAAAGCAGCAAGCAAGAATAAGAAGGAGAAAAAAAGCTTTTTAAAGGGTCATGGAATTTCTCTGTACTGCTCTACATCATCAAATAGCAGAGAAAATCAAATGATTTTTGTTTTTTTATTTATAAGTGCATATTATACTGTTAAGAGTTTCTAGAAAACCCAATTATTCCTTAAACAGGTCTAGCTAGTGGCTCGGCAGGTTCTGCAAGTATCAAAAATCAAAAGCACCCTGCAAATAATAAACTCTCATTGCATCAACCAAAAAATGGCCATTTATTTGGACATTGTAATCTCAAACAGGAAAATTGAAAATGTATTACTGAAGCGAAAACAGTATATAGCATTTAGAGGGAGCATGTAACTCATGGTTCTTTCAGGACCTGAGAACTTGTCACCATAAGCTCAATAAATGGTGAGGTGCAGCTGACCCATGCTAAGGCTCAAAACAGTTTGAGTGTTATAAACGCTTACATTATAAAACAGTTAAACTTCAAATAAGAAAGTGTTTACACATTTTATCTTTGATTTTGACTGCATTATATACCGCCCCATTAAATTCCCCATACGTGTAAAAACGTAGCTCATAACGTAGCTCGCAAGACTTACTGCTATTAAATTGGCCTCTTAAATCAGCCCGCCAACAACTTGAACCCCGTAAGAAATTTAAATCCCACCTCCATTTTTCAGTGACGTAATTCTGATGATGTCTGTTTCCAATGGCTCCATCCAAACTCGTAACTACGAGTTGGACTAATTGATCCCGTTCACAGCCGCACATCCAACGAACAAAAAATAGTTTACAGGTTTGCCTCTCAAGCCCGTAACTCGCAGCAAGTTCGAATTTAATAGCACCGTAAAACCGCAAAATTTCAAGCTCCGAGCCGTTGCTGGTCTCACATTGCACATACAAGCTTCAAATTTAATGTGGCTGATGATGACGTAGAGCAGTATACATGAGTTCAGAATCCCTTTAAAGTTCAACCATCAAAAAATATTTACATTTTGGAATGATTGTATATTCATAATAATATGTTTTTTTAAATGTCTCTCTTTGAAACTCGCTTCACTATGTCAACAGCCACCAAGCAAAATAAAATATTAGCATGTATTAAGAAGGGTGTAGAAGCCAGGGAAGCAAATATAATTCTGCCACTATACAAATCTCTATTACGCCCTCATTTGGAATATGGAGTACAATTTTGGGCACCACTTCATAAAAAGGACATTTTAGAGCTGGAAAAGGTACAGAGGAGGGCAACAAAACTAATAAGGGGAATGGAGGGGCTAAGTTATGAAGAAAGATTAACCAAATTAAACCTATTTTCTCTAGAAAAAAGGTGTCTAAAACGAAATATGATTACCTGATATAAATACACCCAGGGTCAGTATAAAGATTTGTCAAGGGAGCTTTTTGTGCCAAGAGGTTTTCAACTGACAAGAGGACATCCCTTGAGGTTAGAAGTAAAAATATTCCACCTTAAAGAAAGAAAAGGGTTCTTCACAGTAAGGGTGGTTAATCTGTGGAATTCTCTACCAGAGGAGGTGGTGACAGCGGATTCGACAGATAACTTTAAAAGGGGACTAGATTTATTTCTAATTAAAAAGGGAATTCATGGATAACAACAAATTAATTAATAGTTAATCCGCATATTGCAGATCAGAGGAGATCTTAAAAGGTTGAACTTGATGGACTGAAAGTCTTTTTTCAACCTTAAATACTATGTAACTATATGTAACTATGTAACTATGTAAGGTGAATACACTCAACTAACATAACCATAACACTAGCCATAACTGCCTCCCATCACCCCCACCCTACCGCGACTACTGCAGGTAAGGGTATAATATAGGTAATAGTGAAAACTTTAATACCATTTGCTAAGGTTTTGTACAGCCTTAGTGAATGGTCATAGTACTCACAGGTTGTTGGACATCAGCGAGATGTCGTAGACATTTGCATTACATTATCGTGTCTAATGGATGTACTGACTGGTAATGGGTGATTAATGGTGAATTGATAGTGGGCAGGTACTTGCTATTCTATAAAGTGAGTGCACTGAGATTGCTCGGATATTTATTCAGTACTTCATATGAACATATTCGCTAATGATAAACATTCATTCAACCAATCACCTTGATATTTTTTTTTCTTTGTTCTTAAATAGCAAGTTTTAAACATTGCCAAAATTGCATGACAAAAAAATCACTTTACTTTTCAGGGTAAGCAGTGCATAGCTACTTCTTCTGCTTGATTATTTTTTTTTAATTCAAGACCAGTATAAACACAATCCAGCCACTTGAGACCTGTACAGAGAGAAGTCTCCGTTGTGAGTATGAAGAGGGGTAGAGCAATAAACAAAAAGAAGTTTGGTAATATATGGATCAGCAGTGCTCAATCTTTGCCAATGATGTTGGATGGGTGACGGGTCCCCTTTTCATTTCCTTTCTGTAATAATTCAGTTGTTACCATATTTAAAGTACCATACCGATAGTAAACGCTTTTGAAGAACAAGCCTTAGTAATCAAACATTATTTAAAGTAAAAAATAAATGACAATAGTGTTTAATCTATTAATAAGGCTCCTTTTAAATCGTCTTTAAATATACTGTTTTAAAGAACTACACTTTAAAATAGAAATGTTTTTAGAATAGAAAATAAACTAATATGGCAGCTAATATATTACCTTTTATATTGAATTATTTTGTTTTCTACTGTTCTACTTCCTGATGTAGGATGAGACTTTAAATACACTGGAAGTATCGGTCTGCACAATGGGAATGTGACATCTAACACTGTCAATAATCTGTCAGCATAATGGGAATGTGGCATCTAACACTGTAAATGTATTCATTAGGTCTGAGTTTACTAATTCCCAAGATATCAAAGTTTAATCTTATTTGTCATCTCATGTTTGACCACACCCAGGGTTCCTATGCTGAATTGTTTCTGTGCAGCAGCAGGCTTTCCTCTCGTCTTCAAACAAATCCACATCAGGATGTCCTCTCGACTTTTGGCCAACCAATTCATTAGATCTGCTGCTACTCGTACTAGCCCTCTGCTGTTCCCCAGTAATGTGGTAGTCACGCTCTGACCTGAGGGGCTCATCTTCTGATGCTATATTATTAGGTCTCTGATTGTTCTTATGCACAAGTATATGCAGTGGTTAACACAAGGCCAATCCCAGAGGCACCCACTCCCAATGCAATGTTAATAGTGGAAATGGAGAGGACATAGCTGTTTTAGGGAGAGGTTTGGCTGTTGGTCAGGAGTTCAGGGAAGTCCCAATCTGTCTCCCAAAAGCAGATCTTGACACATAGTCTTCTAGGAGACCACTTGCTGCCTCAGGACAGTGAGCTCCTGTGGCCTAGAGTAGAAGAGGTACGGGCTGCTCCAACTACAATGCATATCCCTGCTTGGGCACCGGTAAGCTAATCAGAGACTCAGTATTGATGATAAAAAAACCTAGTCTTGAACAATCAGCATCACTGAGCAGGGATATGCCTACAATGTGATTTATTGTTGGTCTCTTGACGACTGGGATAGAGAAACACTGATACAGTTAATTTCTTTTGTTATGTATTTTGAAGTAGGTTTAATTTTTTTTTTTATAGCAAGACTTTATAGCATGTTGACCTCCAAGCAATGTTACCTGCTAGTGTAACCATATACAGTGCAATTTAGCGAAATAGCCACATCTGATCTGTGAACACATCTCACATAGTTTTTTTAACAAACATTAAATGACACAATAAATTCATGTTTGCAAGTATATTCTAGTACAGGGAGTGCAGAATTATTAGGCAAATGAGTATTTTGACCACATCATCCTCTTTATGCATGTTGTCTTACTCCAAGCTGTATAGGCTCGAAAGCCTACTACCAATTAAGCATATTAGGTGATGTGCATCTCTGTAATGAGAAGGGGTGTGGTCTAATGACATCAACACCCTATATTAGGTGTGCATAATTATTAGGCAACTTCCTTTCCTTTGGCAAAATGGGTCAAAAGAAGGACTTGACAGGCTCAGAAAAGTCAAAAATAGTGAGATATCTTGCAGAGGGATGCAGCACTCTTAAAATTGCAAAGCTTCTGAAGCGTGATCATCGAACAATCAAGCGTTTCATTCAAAATAGTCAACAGGGTCGCAAGAAGCGTGTGGAAAAACCAAGGAGCAAAATAACTGCCCATGAACTGAGAAAAGTCAAGCGTGCAGCTGCCACGATGCCACTTGCCACCAGTTTGGCCATATTTCAGAGCTGCAACATCACTGGAGTGCCCAAAAGCACAAGGTGTGCAATACTCAGAGACATGGCCAAGGTAAGAAAGGCTGAAAGACGACCACCACTGAACAAGACACACAAGCTGAAACGTCAAAACTGGGCCAAGAAATATCTCAAGACTGATTTTTCTAAGGCTTTATGGACTGATGAAATGAGAGTGAGTCTTGATGGGCCAGATGGATGGGCCCGTGGCTGGATTGGTAAAGGGCAGAGAGCTCCAGTCCGACTCAGATGCCAGCAAGGTGGAGGTGGAGTACTGGTTTGGGCTGGTATCATCAAAGATGAGCTTGTGTGGCCTTTTCGGGTTGAGGATGAAGTCAAGCTCAACTCCCAGTCCTATTGCCAGTTCCTGGAAGACACCTTCTTCAAGCAGTGGAAACAGGAAGAAGTCTGCATCCTTCAAGAAAAACATGATTTTCATGCAGGACAATGCTCCATCACACGCGTCCAAGTACTCCACAGCGTGGCTGGCAAGAAAGGGTATAAAAAAAAAAATCTAATGACATGGCCTCCTTGTTCACCTGATCTGAACCCCATTGAGAACCTGTGGTCCATCATCAAATGTGAGATTTACAAGGAGGGAAAACAGTACACCTCTCTGAACAGTGTCTGGGAGGCTGTGGTTGCTGCTGCACGCAATGTTGATGGTGAACAGATCAAAACACTGACAGAATCCATGGATGGCAGGCTTTTGAGTGTCCTTGCAAAGAAAGGTGGCTATATTGGTCACTGATTTGTTTTTGTTTTGTTTTTGAATGTCAGAAATGTATATTTGTGAATGTTGAGATGTTATATTGGTTTCACTGGTAAAAATAAATAATTGAAATGGGTATATATTTGTTTTTTGTTAAGTTGCCTAATAATTATGCACAGTAATAGTCACCTGCACACACAGATATCCCCCTGAAATAGCTAAAACTAAAAACAAACTAAAAACTACTTCCAAAAATATTCAGCTTTGATATTAATGAGTTTTTTGGGTTCATTGAGAACATGGTTGTTGTTCAATAATAAAATTAATCCTCAAAAATACAACTTGCCTAATAATTCTGCACTCCCTGTATAGTCAATGCTACAAAGGCTGAAAATTTGGTTGAGGTAACCATGTATTGCTTATTAGCAAATACCATTCCATTAAAAAAACATGTGACAGGAAGTCATTAAAGAAAAGCACATTAATTGTGCCAATGTTCATGGAACATTTACAAATATTCTGATGTACTCTTGTAAGAAAACAAAATTCTTGCATATATCTGATGTGAAATTTTATTTATAAAATGTCTTATCCAATCCACATTCAAGATAGGGATTTTTATAGAGCAAGTGCTGTTCTTTAGAATGTCATCCCAATAGATCATTGTGAGATCGCAGATCAGTAATAAACAACAATCATTGTATGCTATGACAGTATGGCTTGATAGATAAAGCAGCATTGGTAGCACTGCTTGCAGATAAACAGCAGATAGGAACGTTAGCTGGAACGCTAAAATGGAAACATTACTGAACTTCACATATTCATCCATTTTTTTCTCTTCTCCCTCTTTTTTAAGATTGTTTTTCCCACACTGAGCATGCCAAAGCTGTGTCATACAATTTTTCAAAAACACTTGCTGTGTGTAGTCAATTGGGATTCCCTTCTACTGGGTTATAGTCATACTGGTGTACTGACCAGATAAACAAATTATGTAGGTGATATGCAATAATACTGTTAGTTCCATTTTACAAATTAAATTCATGGAGAATCCCTTCTCTAAATTTGTAATAATTCTGGCCTACTGATAAGATATAACCTACATGTAAATGTTAAATTGTTCTATAGATAGGTTTGTTCTTTCATTTTTAGTCAGCCTCATGCCCCCCTGGGATATGTTTGCACCTCCCTGGTTATATGTCTGCATTGGCTTTGTTATGACTGTGCCATGTGTATATCACAAAACTTTACGTGAAAATTCAAATATGAAGCAATGAGTAAGTGTTATTATTTTAAGACAATGAATAATACCTGCGCATACGTTGAGAATTTTTGGTAATCTAATATTTTTTTTAAAGGAGCGCCATATGAAAGGTTTTGTGTTTCTTTAATAGGCACACTGTCCATATATGCAGTATGAGAAGAAATGAGAATTGAGCACATACACAACAAATTGAACTTTATTTTATTTTATTTTTTAACATGTTTTATATTTTATTCCATGTGACTACAAATTAAACAATAGAAAAGACAATTAAAAAATTTTTGGGGGGGATATGGACTATTATCTTTCTTTGGCATACTACCTACATAAGTAGCATACCTGTAAAATACAGCAAGTGTTTGCACTTTTCTAATTAAATCTTTTATTAATAACCGCTGCTGTACCCCTCTCCAAATCTATCATTGATCTGAACACTACTGAAATGAGGTAATATGTTTTTATAGACGTTAATTGCAGCCTACAGTTTTGGTGCTGTTAGCAAATGTATTTTTAATGTGAAATAATAGAGAAGTAAAAATATTGATTTAACATGAAAAGTGCTTACAATGTCCATTTAATACAATGGTCCTTTAACACACTTTAACTCACAGTATATTTCTGGTTACATGTTGAATTATTTTTTTTTTCATAATAATTATACACACAAGATAGTTTGATTTTATAATTAATCAAAAAACATATACCAGGAAAAATTCATAGCAGGATCATTTCATTGAAGAAGTGTTTGCAGGACAGAGAGGAAGATAGGACCTCATGCTGACAAGGAGGATCAAAATGATATGGATGCAGCTTATTTGGATTAGTTGCAATACAATAGTGAACATGAGGAAATATTATATGGTCATAGTTGAGGAATACACAGCAAAATTCAAGTATATATGGGTACCTGTATGACAGGTCAAGCAGTTCAATATACAAGTACTATTGTTTATTATACTTGTATTATTTATTTTTACTATATTCTTACAGATCCAGGTTGGTTAAATTAGTTCTTCAGTTGTTAATATAGCATTTCTCCCTGTTCTCTTGCCCTGTACATTGCTACGGAATATGTCAGTGCATTACAAATAAAAGTTAATAATAATAATTAGTTATAAGAACATATTCAACATGGGACAGTACTACATGTTGAAATGTGAGGAATACACATCAAAATGGAGGCTACATGTATGAAAGGTCAAGTAGGTTACAATACAAAATGGGTACAAGGGCACACTGAATTGTAAGACAGGATTATTGCTGGATTGTAAATGTATTTGTAGGCCAGGAAGGTAAACTTTACCCCATGGGGCTCTGTATTAATGAGGTTGAGTTAGCATTAATTGGATGTCAATGTTTAATTCTGTGAGAAGGCATTTGTAATTTGCATTTTGATTTATTTGAATGTTCTTTATTATTGTATAGGGCTGGGTTAGCCATTAAATATATTCTTTGTGCCTTAGCCTGTATATGAGTAATTTTTTTTTATTAGAGTCAGAAAAAATGTTTCTTTGGGCTGTTTTTTTCACCTGTAGCTCCTTAAGTGTCTTGTAAAGCTTTTCTATGGTCTTACAGGAGGTTCAATTTACAAGTAAGGATGTATCCCTGAGAGAACTTGCAGAACCTTCATAGTACATGTACGCATGTTCATGAAGTCTTACGGGAAAAGTAAGCATGTTCATAAAGTCTTGCGGGACCTTTATAAGTGCACTTTCATTAAAATCTCCTGTAGCAGCAGAGCTTTCAGACAACATGTAGGATATTCATTCACTATTACAGGATACATGTAATCCCACTTTTGAACATATCTTACAGCCATTGGAATTTAATAGCTCCCTAGCACCCTATGGGAAATAATTACACATTGATTTCCTACTGGAGCCATATAATCAAGCTCTGTCATGACTGATTTTGGGACTTCCCTGAACGCACAAGCAACCCTGCTATTTTAAACTTTGGCACCCTGGATTGCTAATAGCCAACACTATTAAAATGGACACAAAACATGTTGTAACTGTGACATAACTGTTTTTGTGTGTAGTGTAGTTGGGCCACAATAATTAATGTTGGGGTTACTATATCATTTTATATGCACTGTAATATTGTTATATTTCCTATGACTAGCGGAGATACAGTTTCTGCCATGATTGTTACTGGAACAACACAGGGTTAAGCTTCTACAAGAATTTATACAAATATACGACCCCCTGAGAGTGGCCAGGCATACACTTTGTCTGGCCTCAGAAGGTCGTAAAATTGATAAGAGGCCAGACCTTGGAATCTGGGGAAGGGAGAAATCTGACCCCCTCACTTAATGACAGCAGAAAATACCAGATCATATATATCTTGTAGAAAGGAATGTTGGGGGGTTGTAAACCGTAGTAACAGGGAGGGCATTATGTGGGGGAAGTCTTTTGGTGTTTGTGATATTTCTTTGGATGAGAAAAATCATCTGGTCAGTCTGATTCATGCTAAGTAACTGTATGTTCAGCCTGTTTGTTTCGGTTTTTTTTGCACTAAACAAATGTGCATGTGTTCTTCAGGAATGATGTCCTGTTCTGAATTGAATTCCTGGGTGCTGAGATTGAACACAAATGCACGACCTAGAAGGAGAAAATTAAGGTGCATGTGGTCCCTTAAATTGGGGTTGTAACAAGCTCTATTTTTTTTTTCACTGAAAGTCTTTATATATATTTATTTAAGTTTCAAAGAAAGCTGTGGCCACTATTAAGTCAAGTTCTTCAAGAAAGCATCCAGTAAATATGAGACTTTAGTGATATTTTAAAGACACTCCTCTGGAAATGTGTTTTATATAAATGTTTTATCAAGGTTAATTAATTAGTTCTATCCTCCTTATTGTAACTGTGATATAAGGTTTATACTTAATTTACTTCAAAGAAGTCCACAGCGTAACCATTTCAGCTTCTGAAACTGCCCTCTTTATTCCTGTTTACTCCTTAGCTATCTTTCACATCTTCATCCTACTAGTGATATGTATGTTAGAAACAGACGTGTAAACCACTGATTCCCAACCCTCTCCTCAATCGCCTCCAAAGCTAGGTTATGATTTAGGTTTAACACTGTGTGAACACAAGTTGAGGCAAGGCAACAAATATTTAACCTACAAGCTAAACCATGTCCGTGCTGTAGATCCTTAGGGAGAGAATTAGGAATCAGCGGGGTGAACCGGCAGGATATTAATTTTATTTTTCTGACTGAAGAAACTAAATGTGAGGAGAAAAATGTGGAGATATTTAAATATTTTTTTTTATATTCTATACCTGCAAAATATTATTATTATTATTATTATAAACAAATAAATATGATTATGATTAAAAAAGGGATTAAAGGAAGAAGAAATTCTTCTTCTTTTACTCTTACTATAAATCTTAATGTTGCCATGAATTACACTTTCCTATAATTCCTCCTTTTAAATAATAATTATTATATTTAATGAATATAGTAATACTAATACATTCTACTTACAGTTCAATGTTTGTTTGGTTTTAGAGAAAAAAGCAAACAAAATGCTGTGCTTTCAGTGTCTCTGCAGCCTCTGACATACAGCATGTCACTGTGTTTGTTAGCAGCATGACATTATTAGTGTGAATCCTTTCCTCTGTGGTTGTGGCCTCAGGTTACTGAAAGATTGCACCATTTCTGCATACAGTGAGAAAGGGGTTAGTTGAAAAAAACAAAACACTAAGGCCCCTATTAAATTGTCAAAATCGCAATTACTGTAGCCCGTAATGTAGCCCGCAAAAGTTACTGCTATTAAACTGGCCTCTTTTAGCTACCCGCAATTGATCTGCAGGTTACAGGCTGAAAATCCCTACGGTTGTCAAAATTGCCAGCTAAGTCTTTGATCTGTCAAGCCTGCAATCACTAAAATCTCAAATCGCTATTAAATTGATAAAATTCCTGAAGCCCGCACCTGTTTTCACACCCCAAAATGTAGCCAAAAATCGTACAAGTACTAGAGAGGACCCACAAGGGGGTTAAACACTTGTTCGTAGCACTGTAAAAGCAAATAAAAATTCAAAACTGGGAAAAGCAGTGTAAGACATTAGAATTAATTGCATAACAGTCTCAAGCTCGCAAATTTGCAATATATTTTTTTTAAGTGTAATTTCCGTGTTATATCGATCCCAGCAATCAATGGGTTATTACATATAATTAAACTTGCATGACTAGAATAGTTGATTTATTGATTTTGTTTAGATTGCAACATTTCTGGATTGTGAGTCCGATCGCAAATTGGACTTCTAAACACTAATTGGTTGTGGTTTACCTCCATGTTTTACTGACTTCATGATGAAGGTCTCAATTACTATTGTCTGTTTCTAAATCAGTAGTTACGGGCTTGCTTAATTGATCATGATCATGCTCTGAAATGCTACTTACGGTTACATGGCTTACGGTTTTGAGTTTCAGCCATGTAGTTGCAGGCTTGTTCAATTTAATCACTCTGTAACTGTTGCAAATTTGATAGGGGCCTAAGTCTGACAGCTTCTTAGAAGTGAAATGTAAATTTTATATGACATTTACAATGTGGAGAATAAAATTCCTTAATTAAACTTAGTTAAAACATTTATATGAAACAAATACATTTGCTCAAGGTGAATATTTACCATGGTACTTCCCAGCTTTTGGGACATGTGTCACTTTAAATACATATATTCATGTTGCTGTCTTTTTGTTAATTAGTATATATACATTGAGAAATCTCAGTAGGATCCGTGCCAGTACAGCCTTGCACATACAGTACTTCTCATTCCAGTGTCTCATTATTCATACTGTACCTAGCTCCGCTGAAAGTGCTGCTTTACCACGCAGGTTGAGACAGGCCATCTCAAATATCTGTATACATTACTGGATTAAATTAAACACTTAGGATTAGCTTCTGGGAGATGTAATGTTTACTATGCAGATGATTTAATAGTAGAAGTGCAGAGATCAAACATAAGAAACTCATTAAAAGAGAACTACCATGACATCAGGAAACCGTGATACTATTTGTGCCATTAATTTATTCTTTTTTAAAATGTATTAGTTCTACATGCTTAATTTACTGTCATTATCATTATGTCACCAATAAGTCAATCACTGGTGGAAAACTCTCTAAACAAATTAAGTGGTGCAAGTCTATGACCAATCATAAAACAAGTACAGTGTGACAGAGGCCCTACAAGTATCCTCCTAATATTTGATTGTGGGTAACAGTGTTAACAGCTTATTTTGGGTTAACAGTTTATGCAACCTTGTAGTCACCTACACTGACTATAAGAAACTATTTAACGGTCACCTACATCCAAAAAATTATAATATAATGCTGCCACTACGAAGGCAATGTAATGTTTATGGGAGCCTTCATTATTCTGGACTATAAAGGTTATACAAAACCCCAATTTAGTCACAAGGGAAGTTTAACCCCTTACCCACTATACAAAATCATAATCACACCATTCATTTCCCTATAGATGGTCAGTGTATTCCCCATTGGTTGATTCATAGTACCCTGGATTGTCTGCCCCGGACAGATTAGTTAAGCAATCTAAGGGGAGACCAATGTGAAGTCTGATGCAGCGTGCTACTGTGATTGAACATTGGCAATAGGAGTGAAAACATTATAATGAACACTGGAAATATCTGATTGGAGGAAGGGACAGCCAGAGGCAGCGATGTGGGATTGTCCAAAAAAGGTAATTTCGAAAATGCAGAAAGATGAAGAACAATTATAAACTTTCAATAAAAGTGCTAAAGCTCTTTTAAGACACTTTGTACACCCCGGCATACAACGGACACTAATATGCCTCCTTAATCTCATCTCATTGTCCCATGAAGTCCTTTTCTTAATTCCTTTATGACTGGTGCCTTTCTTCCCATTGAAAATAGGCCAAGTGTGCATTAGCATGATAAAATTAATTGGGTCTGTCAGCTTTCTTATCATTGGTTGCTTGGTTAGTGCCTTCCCACAGTGACCAACTGACATATGTCATCTAGTGACTGGATGCCCAGGTTTAGGCGTGGAAAACAAAGATGCAGTTGAAAAGTTGCAAACCTGTTTTTGAGTTTTCTATTGTTATAATACTTTATAACTATACACTGACCCCCCTAATGAAGTGATACACTTTTCTTGGATATGTACTGGGTGTACAGTTGTATTTCCAGGATCAAAGACTCTCTTTATTGGACTGGAAAGATCTTCTTCCAGGGTCTCTGTTCAGTGTTGGTGAGCTGTCAGGCTCTGAAAAGACCTTTTACAGCTGATAATCAGAGGAGTCATAAGCGGTTGTGGAGCAGGGGGTACCCATTTAATCACATGTATATTTATTATATTGCTCCTAAATTTATTTAATTTTACCACACTTTGTTACTGCAATTGTGACTTTTTTTTTTTTTTATTGTTTTCAAGAAGAAAAAAAAAGCATAAATATTAAACATTACAAAATACATACAAAATCAATTTATATTCTATATCACTAAGATAGGAGATAGAGGAAACATAGTAATAAAAACCGTACCAAACTGAAAGTTTTAAACTTCTTTTTTAAGTAGTATAGTTATATTTTAGTAATAAAAGTTCTCTCCCTATTCTCCTTATCTTTTTCTGTCATTCTTCTTGTTTTCGTATAGGATAAAACATGCACTACAATTACATGTGCCACATATACAAACTTTCATTCTTACTCCCAATAGTATATCTATTTGTTCTTCTCTCCCCCTCGTCTCTCTCATCCTCATTATCAATCAACAATGAGAATGAGAGAAAGGAAAGGTATGAGAAAATGAGAAAATTGAAGGATACAAAAGGATTCTACATACTCCTGTACCCATTGTCCCTTATAAATATTTCCTTTCTTTTAGCTTTTCTTCGTTACTGCACATATTTTTCCCAGGTATTCCAGTTAATTTTATTTTTATCTCTGGAACCATGAGTGTAATTAGACTTCATCAATTCTTTGTTATAGTTAATTTTATTCAAGACTTCACTCCATGATGGAATTATAGGCTTTTTCCAGTATTTCACTAATAAATGTTTAATAATTAATAAAATATGTGATATCAATAGGTTATCCTTGGGAAAAGTTTTATCTATCTGTAAATGAAATAGAATTACTTCTGGAGAGCATGGACAGTCAATTTTTAACATTGTTGTTAAGTGACTACAACATTCTTTCCAGAATGTTTGGATTTTATACATTCCCACCACATATGGGCTGAAGTGCCAATTTGGCCACAGCCTTTCCAACATAGTGGGGAGGACATATGATTAAATGTATTAATTGTGGCAGGAACTAGATACCACTTTTGAGTTAGCTTAAAATATATTTCTTTAAGGGAGCTATTTATCGAGGATTTTTTTAATTAATCTTAAGGCTCTTATCCAATTTAGCTTAAATTCATTTTCCCATTCCTTTACCTTCTCAGATTTTATATAATACAGATCTTTTTTCCTTATTTTATTAATCTTTGAGATGAGATTGGTCACGTGACCCTTACTTAGAAGTATCTCTAGTGCATATGGTTTGTCTACATTTATCAGAGAATAACCTTGCTTTTTAGTTCTTCTGCCATACCTTTATAATTTAACCAAGATATCTTCTCCATGGAGTATTTCCTCTGAAATTCTATGTATTTTAATAGGGAGCCTTGACCATATAGATCTATAACATTTTTAAGTCCGGCTTTCTTTAGATGTTGTATAACTTTATTATTGCATCCGTTCTCCAAGATGTCAATTGCAGCTGATAAGGACGGAAAATGGAATAGTCCGAATTTATCTTTGTTTTTACCCCAGAATTTTATTAATGATCTTATTCCTTTTGGTAGATTACCCCATTTATTTTTTGCATCTTTATATTTTCCTAATAATAAACTAATTGAGGAAGAACCCACAAGATCTTCTTCTATGTTCATCCAGCATGTATTCCTATTTTTGATATTCATATTGCTAATGTGGGATATAGCGATATTTTCACAGACATCTTTAATGTCTGGTGTTCCAATTCCGCCAAGTTCAAAGTTTTTATTAGCTATTATCTTTTTTACTCTCACTTTTTTATTTAAGTAAATAAAACTATCTATTATTTTCTGAATGTTTTTAATAATATAAACTGGTACTTTTTCCGGAATACATCTAAATAGGTATGTTAATTTATGGATTATACTCATTTTAACAGTAGATATTCGACCTGACCATGAAAGCCTTATATTTCGCCACTCATAGAGTAATAGTCTGATTTCTTTTATTAAATCTGGTATATTGTCTTCTATTATTTTATCATTATGAAACTTAAATCTTATACCTAGATGTACTATACTTCTTTGATGCCAATTGAAAGTATAGCTATTCTTTAATTTATTTATGTCGTCAAGATGTAAACCATTATGGATTATATCAGATTTTAATTGATTTATTTTAAAATGTGACACTTTCCCAAATTCAGTCAGTAGTTCCATCAGATTATTGCAAGATTCAACTGGGTCTGTTAAAGTAACTATAATATCTTCGGCGAATTGCATAACTTTATATTCTATTAGTCCTATTTTTATGCCTCTGATTTTATTGTGGCATCTAATTCTTGAAGCCAATGGTTCTAAAAAGAGTAGAAATAATAATGGAGAAAGAGGACATCCTTGGCGGGTCCCGTTAGAAATTCTAAATTTCTCTGATTGAAAATTTGGGCCTGTTATATATACCGATTATTTTTCATATAGGGCTTTAATTGGTTTTTTTTATAACATACATTTTATTGAGAAGTTCTGGAATTGCAATGACAAAACAAAAAGAATAATGAAAAACATAGTCCACATGTTGTCTTATAACTAACATTATATTGCTAATATATTAAAACCATTCCATTTAAATAAAAACTCCATTCCAACTCTTTTTCTTTTTTTTTGTGATTCTGTCCAAAAATATTCACACTAGTTTCTTAATACTCAGCAATATATACAGCTTATAAAGTCACATTGCTCAAATTGCAATAATTCACATTTCCATGGATGAACCTGAGCAGCAGGAGATATGTTAAAAGAAAATAAAATAGAAAAAAAAAAAAAAAAAAAAAAAAAAGTGACATTATATAACACCTATGGTGGGGTGTCATCCCCCATTAATTCCCTGCTCAGCCAATCTTAAGGTAGCCATCCTCCCCCCCCTGTACCTTTGGCGTACTGAAGAAATATCTCTCCGGGACCTCTCACCACTTCTCCCCGTCCGCTCCACACTCCACTCCCCAGCCGCACATCAGGAATGGCTTCTTTAATGTGTTCCCTTAACTTAGTTATTATATATTACTGTCTGTGAATAAAATCCAGGGTTCCCAAACCTCCAGGAAGCAGTGATGTGTATCTGATATGATATGGGTCATCCGCTCATTAATGCAAATAAAGTTTATTTTGTTTGTTACATCATGGAAATTAATATCCCTACTCTTCCATCGTCTTGCGATGGTGTTCTTAGCTGCTAGAAATATCAGTTGGGCCAGTTTATTCCCCTCCCTTCCCAATTTTGAGAAGCCTGCTCCCAGGAGACAGACTGCTATTGATGGTTGGAGTGGGGTTTTGAGTATTAGCGAAATTAGATTGGTCGTCTCAGACCAAATTTTAAATACCTTAGGACAACTCCACCAAGTATGAATGAAGTCTCCCCTTCCGTGACACCCCCTAAAACATCTATCTGAGATTGTTTGGGATATCTTATTTAGTCGAACTGGAGTTGTATATGCCCGATGTAAAATCTTAAGGGAGGTTTCTAATAAACTATAATTAAGTGAACCCTTAGATAGGTTCGTTAAGGATTCAGCCCATTTATTCCCATCCCAAATTTGCCCTAGGTCCAACTCCCACCTCAATACAAAGGAAGGCCTCCAAGTGCTTGGTGGACTATTGAAGATTTGGTATATTGACCCCAAGATTCCTTTGGACAGGGCCTCACTCTTACACACCACCGACATCCAAGTTTCCCTCGGGGGTCCATGGGTTCTTTGTATCTCATCAATCCAGCTCCTTATTTTAATGTAATTAAAGTGTTCCCGGTGTGGAACCTCGAAGTTCCTAATCATGGATTCTGAAGTTCTCATAATCCCTCCCTCAAACCAAGCCCCCAGCTTATCCAGACCATGCGAAGTCCAATATTCCTTGGACTCTGCAGTGATGGTGGTTAATAAGGAGGGCGATGTAAAGATCGATGTGAGGGGAGAAACCGGGTAAGTCAGTTTGTATTTCCTCCTAGCCCAGATCCAAACTCTCAGTGTAAACTTAGTTATGGGGTTCTGTATTCTAGAGTAAAAAGCGCTTGCACCTGGAGCCCACTGGATAATACCCCACGTAAGCGGGGCCATCTGCAACTCCTCTACAAAGACCCAGTTTGGTTGAAGTGGAATGGAGTGAGCTAGTGGGATAGAGGCAAGCTGGGCTGCTCTGAAGTAACTCAGGAAATTAGGGCAAGATAGGCCCCCCTTGGATTTATGTACGTAAATCGTTTTTCTCGCTATCTTAGGGGGTCTATTTCTCCATATGAACTTAAACACTTGGGTCTGGAAGCGGGCCAATTCTGTATTTTTTATCTGTATTGGCAGCGTCCTGGCAAGATAGAGCAGCCTCGGCAAAATATTCATTTTAACCGTGACTACTCTACCCGTCCATGAGATATGTCGGTTTGTCCAATTTTCCAGGTCTCGCCGCAGAGCCCTATAGAGAGGTGGATAGTTAGCTTTATACAAATTAGTTAATGAGTTGGTCAAATTAATCCCTAGATATTTGATGTGTGAGGGGGGGCATAGAAATTTGTGTACTCTCTTCAGGTGATTCAAAATATCCAAAGGGATCCCAACACTCAAAGCTTCTGTCTTGTCCTGGTTTAACCTCAGGCCTGACACATTGCTAAAGACTCCTATCGTGTCCATCAGGGCGCCTACAGAAGAGCTAGGGTTCGAAAGGGTGCAAAGCAGGTCATCAGCAAACAAGGAGCATTTTAGTTGCTGGTGTCCCACCCGCACCCCCTCTATAGAGGAGTTAACTCTGATCGCCTGAGCCAAAGGCTCAATGGCCAGAGCAAAGAGAAGAGGAGACAATGGGCAGCCCTGTCTCGTACCTCTCTCGATTTTAATACAGGCCGTATGAGAACCAGGCAATTTTAGTGTGGCCCTGGGGAGTGTATAATAAGTACGCAGCAGATTTAAGAAGTTTCCTCTGAACCCAAACTTATCCAAAATGGCAAATAGGAAGGGCCATTCCAGGGTATCGAACGCCTTTTCGATGTCCAATGCGAGTAGGCACACAGGGAGACCCCTAGCCCTGGCCAAATGAATGACATTTAAAGTCCTCCTGATGTTATCACTAGTCTGCCTGTTTGGAATAAAGCCTGATTGGTCCTTATGTATTAAGGCGGGTAGGAAGATCGAGATCCTCTGGGAGAAAATTTTGGCCAGCAGTTTGACGTCCCCATTAAGAAGCGAGATTGGTCTATAATTTTTAGCTTCCTTTGGATCCCGGCCCTCCTTGGGGAAGAGCGTCAAGTCCGCATGATTCAGCTCTGGGGGAGTTGTCTCTCCTCTTAGAATTGAATTGAAGAGACTACATAAATGGGGGGCCAGTATTTCCGAGAACTTTTTGTAATAGATGTTAGTGAACCCGTCCGGACCGGGGGACTTCCCCAGCTTCAGTTCTTTAATGGCATCTAAAATTTCTTTGACCGTCACATCTTTATTCAAATTTTGTAAGTCCAGGGGTGAAATTTGGGGCAAATCAAGGGAGTTTAGGTAGGAATGAATAACATTTTCTGAGGCCAATTTCTGAGTGGAGTAAATATTTTGATAAAAGTCCCTAAAGACCTCCTGGATTTCATTTTGGCTGTAGGTGAGATCGCCTTTCCTATTTTTGATTTGGGATACCCTGGCTTGAGCATATTTAGCTTTTAAGCTCCTTGCTAGTAGCTTGTCAGGTTTATTCACCTTAGCATAAAACAAATGTTGAGTCCTCCTTAATGCCTTATCCGTTTTTATGGTCAAAATACTATCCAGCTCTAGCCTGGCCTTATCTATCTGTTTCCTTAAAGCTATCGAGGGAGAAAGCTGATGTTGCCGCTCCAATTGAGATAGTTTCCCTGATAGCTCCTTTTCTTTTAGCCTGTTCTGTTTTCTGAATTGGGAGGCTAGCTTGATAAACACCCCCCTTATGTAGGCTTTGTGTGCCATCCAGACCCAACCCGCCCCTGTCTCCCCACCCACATTGGACTCAAAAAATTCCACCAACTCCCTCTCAGTTTGCTCTTGGAATCTGGATTGCGAAACTAAGTATTCATTAAGTCTCCAGGTATAGGGCATCCGAAATTGAACTCCCAGGTCTACCTCTAGTGTGACCGCCGCGTGGTCCGACCAGGTGCACGGAACAATAGCCGCTTTGTTTGAGCTGTCTAGAAGCGAATTACATATATATATTGTGTCTATACGGGAATAAGTCCCGTGTGTGGGGGAATAAAAAGTATAGTCCCTTCCTCTGGGGTGCAGACCTCTCCAGGCGTCAACCAGATCTAAGGAGTGCAGAAGTTTTAAGATTTGCCTGTTTTTTTGGAGAAGCGAACTTCTTGTGAAGTTTTAGATCTATCTGCCACTGGGTCTAATACCAGATTAAAGTCCCCTCCTATAATTAGTTTGCCCCATTCTCCCCCCTCCAGGACCCTTAAGAATCTGATCAGGGTCTTATGTGGTGCTTTCGTGGGGGCATAGAGGGAGGCTAGTGAAACTGGAGAACCCAGAATCGTCCCCTTTAAAATGATGTAATAGCCCTCCCGGTCCACTATCTTGGTTGTCATTTGAAATTGGAGGCTCTTGTGGAGCAAAATCGCCACTCCTTCTTTTTTGGAGACCTGGGTAGAGTAGTAAAAATGAGGATAATTTTTGTCGAGGTAGGTTGGGGCTTTATTCCTGGCGAAATGTGTCTCCTGTAAGAAGATCACCATGGGGTTAAGGGTCTTATAGTATAGGAAAGCCTTCCTTCACTTGAAAGGGGAGTTGAAACCTTTCACATTATGGGTAAGTAGTGTCATTGGTGCGGTCATGGATAGACTTGAGGTGTATATTTCTGGTGCATTAATGTAGCCTTACCCTTCCGGAGGAGCGCCGAGGAGGGAGTGCAGAGTGGATTTCCCCCTCTGGGGGATAGGAGTGGTTGAGCCCGGCCAAGAAGAGGTCCAGTATGATTAGCTCTGTGGGGGGAAAAGAGGCATGAGTATAAGTAGTGCAGAGGCGGTCCCAAGAAGTCTAAGGGAGGCAGGATTATACCGGACAAGTCTGGCAGTATCTCAGAACTACTAGAACCCAACTCAATAGGCTGAAATGAGATCCGTTCCAATAGTACCAGGGGTCCTCCACTCTCTGAGGTCAGGCAACTTGGCCCACTGTCCAGCAGACAGGCCGCCGCCTTAAGCCCAGCTATGTAGAGCAAACCCTGATTTGGCTCAAAATCCCCTAAACAGCCATAGAGAAAGAGAAAACAAGAACTAGGAGGCACCAAGTGGCAAGTTTCGTTTAGGCAGTAGGGGGGAGTACAGGGGCAAGAGAGCCCATGCTGATAGGTGACAAGGAGAAGAGCAGCAATGAAGAAAACACAGAGGGAAGAGAGAACAGTTGCTGCCAAAAGGTCTGACTGTCCCAAGACCACCCGTCTTGTCTTAAACATTCTACCCTCTTGGAACCCTAGAGCCTCTGTTCCAATTCCCGCCGGCAAGGCCAAGCAAAAGTAACCTAGAAAAGTATTAAGAAAACAGAATAAAGACAGAACCATGAATAGCTTATTTAAACGTTTAACAACATAATTTTTTATCTTGACTAAAGCAGAGTAAACCTTTAGACCCGGTCCAGTAAAGAAAGATCCTGACGGACTGGCTATACTATCTGCATGTGTATTAAAACTTATAGCTTTATCAGTCAGCTAACACCTGCTGAAGAGGGGAGGAAAAGCAAAACATGGATTAGTAACATTCCAAAAGTCTTTGGTAAACATGGCCCCGCTAAGGGCCCCAGGCTCCTTTGAGGACCTAAGTAAAAAAAGTAAGAAAAATAACACGTCCTGGGAAAAGGCCAGGTCAGTTCCAGGTGGCATCCATGTTAGTCTCTACCAGGGAATTTTGATATGGTGTTTTTAAGCCCTTGTAAATCCTTAGGATGCCGAAATAAGTCTTTGCTAGCCAGTTGTCTTTTCAAGCGGACCAGTCTATTTGAAAGTCACTGGAGTTGGCAGCAGCTGAATTAATGCATTTACGAGTCCATGATCTGGGAGGGTCATCTATGAGTGGTCTTTGAGGCTTGGTCAGTGGGCCTCTTGTGCCTGGTCACTTCAGACCATTGCCTTTTCGGGAGAGGTAAAGCTGTTGATGCAAGTGATGTCGAGGTCGGGTCCCCCCCAGAGAGATCCAGACTCTTCAGAAGTTCTTGGCAGTCTTCTAGAGAACGTGTTGTATACTGGGTGCTCCCTACTGAAAAAATGAGGGCAAATGGGAATCCCCAACGGTACCTGATGCCGTGGTGGAGAAGAACTTCCAGGGCTGGCCTCATCAGCCTCCGTTTTTGAAGTGTGGAAGGGGAGAGATCCGCAAAAAATTGAAGTTTGGCCCCGTCTGGGCCTGTGATCAAAGCCTTCTTGCGGGTAGTTGCCAGGATTAGATCCCTTGATTGTTGGCGTAGTAGCCTTACAATGATGTCTTTGGGAAGGTCTAAGTTACGACTTCCCCCAAGGGCTCTATGGGCACGCTCCACTTCCCATTCGTGGTCTGGATGACCTGAGAGGATCTCGTCGATCGTGGCCTTAAGGTAGCGAGGAAGGTCGACTATTGCCGTAGGCACGCCTCTGATCCTCAGGTTGAATCGCCTGGATCTATTCTCCAAATCCTCCAGTTTATCTTCTATGCCACAAATACGGGAGGTGTTATCCGCAATGGTGGCCCTGTCTCTCTCCTGGGCCTCTACCACTTGGTCAACGGTCTCTTCAAGTTGATGGGTCCTTTGGCCAATCTCATGTATGTCTTTCTGCAAAGATATGACCGCCCTGTCTATGTTAGAGGCCAGGAGAGCCTCAATTCTTGCCATTGAATCGCTGTTGATGGAGACTTCAGGCTGTGGGGCCCCCTCCAGGGGATCCAGGTCAGAGGTGTCAGATTGCTCCGAGACAGGGTCCTTCATCAGTGCCACCTGTGTTTCTGAAGCCTTGAAATGTTCGTCAATTTTTTTGGATGTTAATGACTTTTTGTTTTTCCCCATTTTTATGGAGCTGCTTCTACCCGGGATAGCCATTGAGTGTCCAGACAATGGATGGATTCCACTGGGGGGGTCACTCGGTATTAGCTTTTACCTCTCAAGTATTTAGGTCTGTTGTAGTCTGTCTTGTCTGTTCATATCCAGATTCTGTACTGAGATCTTGGCATCTCTCAGGCCCTGCCGGCGGGAACTGTGCTCGGCTCCTTCAGCTACATCTCCTTAGGCTGATATGCCCCGCAGTTCAGTGCCCCCAGCAGATCTGGGTTGTGTACTTATCAGAGTCCCACCAAGTGTGATCTGTGCAAACTTTTCAGTGCAGGACTTGAAATCGGCTTTAATTGTTTTAGATACAAAGTTGGTCACTCCGACCTTCTTTAACACTGCTTCTAGGAATTCCCAGCTGACCCTGTCAAATGCTTTTTCTGCATCTAAAGACAGGATCAGCGTGGGAACTCCCGTTTTTTTCGCTTGAAATATCAGGTCTACTAACCTTCTGGTGTTATCTGATGCCTGACGTCTTTGGACAAAACCAGATTGGTCCATATGTATTAGTTTTGGCAGTATTTTATTAAGCCTATTGGCTATTATTTTTGCATATATTTTTAAATCTATATTTATAAGAGAAATTGGTCTATAGCTTGTAATTTCTTCTGGGTTTTTCCCTGGTTTTAATATGTTTATAATTTATGCCTCAACCATTTCCTCTTCTATTTCCCCTGAGTTTTTAATTTCATTAAACATATCTAAAAGACCTGTTCTAATTTCCTTCCCAAGGATCTTATAAAATAAATGATCAAACCCATCGGGTCCTGGGGCTTTGTTTGAATTAGCCTTTTTTACTACTTCATCTATTTCCTCAGGGGTTATATCTTTATCTAGATAATTGCAGTCTTCAGTATCAATAGTAGGAAGAATTGTTTTATCCAAAAATGTATTTATTTAATCTCTTATTGAGTTTGACTTGTTTTCTATATTGTATAGTGATTTATAAAATTCTGTAATAATTTCTCCTATTTTATCTGGGTGAGTATAGATTTTATTATCTGGTCCCTTAAGGATTAATATCTTTCTTTGATTGGTTTGCTTCTTAAGTTTTTGCGCTAGGTATTTACTTGTTTTATTCGCCAATAGGATGTGCGTCTGTTGGAATTTCCACATCATAGAGTCTGCCTGACTTTGCAAAGCCTTATTTATTTGATTATTTAGTTTAGTAATTATAATTGTTCCTTCCTTGTTCGGACATAGTTAATTTTTTTGTTGTTGGTTATTCAGCTCTATGTATAACACTCTTAATGGTTTACCTCTTTCTTTTCTAATGTTGGCCATTTTAGAGATTATTTGACCTCTTATTACAGATTTGTAAGCACACCATAAAGTAACATTTGACTTAACCGTATTTGTATTAGTTGTAAAGAATTCTCTCGTTTCTTTCTTTAAAGATTCTAATATTTCATCATTCTTAAAAATTATTGGATCAATCCTCCATATATTTCTTAAGTGAGAGTTGTCTTTTATATCTTCTATAACTAATGATAGAATAGAATGGTCCGACCATGTGGTCACTATTAGGTCAATATTCTTTGTTGATCTTAAAGTTTTTGGGCCTCATTCTATTATCGTCCGCAGCCGTTGCGGGGCCGCAAGGACCGGCCCGCAAGCTATTCTGCTATTCTATTCCCCTCTGGCCGAGGATTCCGGCAGGCTTGCGGCCGGTGCCTTGCTATCTCTTGCGGCCGCTCGCGCCGGAGGAAATCCTTTGATCTAAAACGGCCGCAAGGAAATCGGCCGTAAGAAAATCCTATTTGCAATTCAATTGCTCCGGGAACCCTCTCTGCAAGGCTAAAACCGAGCCGCAGCTTACTTGCAGGAAAGAGGTCCCGCTAGCACCAATTAAGCACAAAACATAGCCCAAATAAAGCCATCCTGCACTTTGAGAAGACTATAAAGTGATTTTTGGTGTTAGCAAAAATAGCACAAAATTCCCCTATCCTCAAATCCGTAAAATATATATTTTTTTATATACGTAAAAAGTCCATAGGGCTTGGAGCACCTCAGACCCGCCCACGCCGCAGCCGGAAAATAAACAGTTAATTTAAACTCGGGTTTGGGCTGATGTGCAAGCTTGAGAGTGGGTTACTTTTAATCCTCGTGTCCCCCAATATGATCCCTAGCATTTACAGAGCTTTACAGAGCTTTCTTGAATTTATTTTTGACTTTTTAGATTTTTGAGCTTGAATTGCGGGTAAGGGGACCCCCGCAAGGAATCGCAGCCTTACGGCCGATTTACGGCCAATAATAGAATGAGGCCCTTTATATCTAGAAAAAAGTAATCCAATCTTGAATATGATCTATGGCGGTTAGAAAAGTGAGAATAGTCTTTTTCATATGGATGGAGTATTCTCCAACAATCTAGTAAATCATGTTCACCCATCTCTTTATTAAATTCTTTCGATATCTTACTAATTTGATTTATTGTTTTTCTGTTAGACTTTCTTACTCTATCATTAATAGGATCCATTATCATATTAAAATCCCCACCTATAATTATCTTCCCTTTTCTAAATTTTGTTAATTCTTTCAGGATTTTTTTTAAAAAGCTAATCTGATTGGTATTTGGAAAATATAAATTGACTATGGTCATAAACTTGTCATTAATCTGGCCACCCCAGATTATGTATCTCCCTAAGGGGTCTATACTTCTGGTCTCCTCTATTAATTTTAACTCATGGCTAAATAGTATGGATACACCTCTAGATTTTTTATTAAATGTGGAATCTACTCTAAAATTTTAATTTTTTTTACCCATAAATTCCAATACCTCTTTATTCCAATGTGTTTCCTGTAAAAGTAGTATGACTGCTTTCATTTTTCTATATTCTTTAAAGGCGTATTGCTTTTAGAAGGGGAATTTAATCCATGTACATTATGGGATAGTATCTTGATCATTTAGGCTTCAATATTTCTTCTTTCTACTTCCCTTGTGTAACCGATCTACTGGCACCCCGACCGGGTACCTCCGTTGATGGACGCGTCCTAGTTTGCGTCGAGGCCTACAAGCACTGCACCGGACACCAAAACCACCACAGACTCCAAGGATAGTACATCAGGAACAAGCGTTCAGTAGTTACAGCTCAAGGGAGTATGCAAAAGCATAGCAATCCCCAGTATGATAGCGATCCCCTCCAATAACGAGACAAGGCTACGTTTTGAAGGGTCAAGTAGAACTATTCTTTAATCACAGGGGATCTCCTTTTATGCAATGGTGCCCTCTGAAGGGCTACACCCACATAATTATCACAGCCAATTATATACATGGTTCAACCCCCACGTCTCCTCCCCTCAGATAACAGGTAACACAATTAAAACAGACACAATTTTAACCACATTCTGGATGTACCCCAAAAACAGGGGGTACACCTTTAAGTCCAGCACCGTTCAATATCTCTCACCCAGGGGAACACCATATTAAAAAATGGCATGAATCAGACCAGGGGTTCAAAAGTTAGTAAAAGTATGTTTTTCACATAACACACAGATATTTCACATATCCCCCACACAATACACATATAGGACAATAGGTGTGGTCACCCCTCCCTGAGGCAACTTGATATAATCAGACAATGATTAAATCAGCCTTCTTTGTTCTTATCTGAGAATGAAAACAATTTATACAATCGACTCCCTTATCTCTTGAGTCTCTGTAATAGGATTATCTATTAGCCTAGGTCTGCAAAAGTCTGGCTAATATTCTGCAGAGCATAACCCAATATACATATAGTAGGATCATATTTTAACCATAATAATCATAAAACAGGGTAAAACAGTGATGGGTTCCGTTACACACCTCCCCCGTGACCATAAGCCGGCATACACGGTCTGATCCCAACGGATCGGCTTGGGGATGTCCGGACAAAAGTATTTGTTGGTCAATTCTCTAGTTTGACAACCCATCAGCATTACTGCAATTCACATTGACTCACATTTCACATATCCCCAGATAGCTGGGATCTGAGCGCAGAAAACTACCGAATAGCGCTCAGATCCTCTTCACACAGTTCAATTGCCATGTAGCTAAAGTCTTTCCCATAGTCTTTCATCCTATGAATGGGCTCCATGGCATAGTTATCTGGGGTATCACCAATCCCACAGGGCAAGTACCGAATGACCCCCCTGTATGTAAAGGGCCAGAATGAGTGACATACAGGGGGGTCATTCGGTACGGCCGAATACTGTGTTTGAAGGGCAATATGTCCCAGGGCCATAGTCGCAGGGCAGGAGGCTGGCAAACAGTCCTCTCCAAGACAAAGTGGCGAAGGGCACTTCGTCACACATCTCCCCTTTGGGGGGAAGTCTAACCGGGCACCTGACCTTCTGCCGGTCAGTGCCTCCGTTAGAGGATCCACCAACCCACAATAAACCAGTGCTAGAGCAGCCCCCCCACAACAACAAAGTGCAAGAGCAGCCCACCCACAACAAGCCGTTACTGCAACTGGATATTTCGCTGTGGTGATGGGGCAACACGCTGAGTGGACTTGAGGGGCAGAGGCCAGCGGCACTCTGCCTTGATGCCAGCTTTTCTGCTGGGGTACTTGGGACATATTCCAGCTCAGTAGCCAGGGAAATGTGGGGGTCAGTGGGGGTTAACATTTCCTCTGTTAACCCTGGGGCCACATTAGAAGTTAGCTGGGGAAGGGAATTTGTACTTACCCCCCTCCTCCGGTTGTCCCAGTGAGGGTAGTTGGGGATCTGGACAGGCTGTGGGCACAGAGACCACGGTCCCATCTGCGCCGTCTGGGAGATTGATGTCTCCTCTTATCAGGGTAAACTGTCGCTGGGGCGGAAGGACGACACCTTCTGCCCCATGTGGTTCACACTGCCGCTGGGGGGGGAAGGACGACACCTTCTGCCCCCTGGGGTTCACACTGCCGCTGGGGGGGAAGGACGACACCTTCTGCCCCCTGGGGTTCACAGTGCCGCTGGGGGGGAAGGACGACACCTTCTGCCCCCTGGGGTTCACACTGCCGCTGGGTGGGGAGGACGACACCTTCTGCCCCCTGGGGTTCACACTGCCGCTGGGAGGGAAGGACGACACCTTCTGCCCCCTGGGGTTCACACTGCTGCTGGGGGGGAAGGACGACACCTTCTGCCCCCTGGGGTTCACACTGCCGCTGGGGGGGAAGGACTACACCTTCTGCCCTCTGTAGGGCCGGTAGAGAGACCTCGGTCCCATCTCTACCTGCCATCTGGAGGTCATCCCAGGACCAGTCAATGAAGTCTGGTTCTGCTTGTCGAGTATGCACGAAGCTGAGCAGGTATTGGTAGTCCTGCTCCAGCTCCCACTCTCTCGTTACCAGGTGGGTCATGTCTTTGCTCACCTCGCCTTCATCATCCCAGACATACATGCCCATCCGGTAGTCGTAGATGTCCCAAAACCTAGACCCCTCCGTGCTGCCAAGATCAATATCGTCCTCCAAGGCATCCCATAATAAACCCGGGCCATCATAATCATTCCCCTCCGGTAAGTCGTGTTCAGACGTCCAGGGGGTAAGTCGAACGGTATGCCACCAGAGGGCCTGGTATGCATTGTCTAGCCAGAGCTCTCGCCATACCAGGGTCTCTAGTCTTGTCACCCACTCATCCAGGGGCTGCTCTCCCAATAGATACATCCGCATCGCCACACGCTTCTGTAGCCGCTGCTCATCACTGGGGAGACTCTCACCATGCCGCCATTGGGCATCTTCCAGGGCATCATACCAGAGTTCCTTTCTGTCTGCATCCCTGTAGTCCGCGGCCGCCTCCTCCTCCTCATCATGAAACGCTGTCTGAAAACTAGCCGGTTCCATCCTGCTGTAGCCAGGGGCGCTGTACGGATACTAGCGTTGCCCTCAATTTGTAACTCCAAACGTTACCGGTGTCTCCGTGCTGCTTTTCCTCTTACTAGGACGCCATCCCACTACTGCCACCCAATGTAACAGATCTACTGGCACCCCGACCGGGTACCTCCGTTGATGGACGCGTCCTAGTTTACGTCGAGGCCTACAAGCACTGCACCGGACACCAAAACCACCACAGATAGTACATCAGGAACAAGCGTTCAGTAGTTACAGCTCAAGGGAGTATGCAAAAGCATAGCAATCCCCAGTATGATAGCGATCCCCTCCAATAACGAGACAAGGCTACGTTTTGAAGGGTCAAGTAGAACTATTCTTTAATCACAGGGGATCTCCTTTTATGCAATGGTGCCCTCTGAAGGGCTACACCCACATAATTATCACAGCCAATTATATACATGGTTTAACCCCCACGTCTCCTCCCCTCAGATAACAGGTAACACAATTAAAACAGACACAATTTTAACCACATTCTGGATGTACCCCAAAAACAGGGGGTACACCTTTAAGTCCAGCACCGTTCAATATCTCTCACCCAGGGGAACACCATATTAAAAAATGGCATGAATCAGACCAGGGGTTCAAAAGTTAGTAAAAGTATGTTTTTCACATAACAAACAGATATTTCACATATCCCCCACACAATACACATATAGGACAATAGGTGTGGTCATCCCTCCCTGAGGCAACTTGATATAATCAGACAATGATTAAATCAGCCTTCTTTGTTCTTATCTGATAATGAAAACAATTTATACAATCGACTCCCTTATCTCTTGAGTCTCTGTAATAGGATTATGTATTAGCCTAGGTCTGCAAAAGTCTGGCTAATATTCTGCAGAGCATAACCCAACATACATATAGTAGGATCATATTTTAACCATAATAATCATAAAACAGGGTAAAACAGTGATGGGTTCCATTACACCTTGATTTTATTTTTGTTCTATATCTAGTTTTCCCTTTGTTATAGATAATATATTTAAACATTGGGGTTTTCTCCCTATGTATTCTTCCTTCATATCCTTTTACCATTTTCTTTTCAACCTACTATTATTTTTGGGAGATCCAAACATACTCTGATTCATACAACTAACAAACAAACTCTGGATTGGACTTGATTTTATGTCCATCTTGGTTTTTAGGGCAATTAGGCCAAATTGTGACTTTTGATTGATTACCTCTTGATTAATTCAAAAAGATACCAACTGTCAAATAATCACATTCAGTCCCAAGAGTCTCAAGCTGCTAACAAGCAATCAATTACATGCTATGTAGCATATGTTTGCTATATCATTGTGACGACCCAGATTTGAGGGGTCACATGCACCTACATTTTCTCCCTCTAGGTCGTGCCTTTTGTGTTAAATCTCATAGCTCCCAGCAAACACCTCTTAGGGAATTTCTGGAGACTACAGTTTGCAAGCTCAGCCCTACTGTTACTGACTTATTAAAAAAATAATAAATGCTTTTGCTTAGAATTAAATATACAAGCGATAGACTCAAACACCCCGTTGTTTAGAATGCTAGAGTCAGACTGTCTCAAACTATAATGGAATCCCAAACAGAGCATTTCAACATTAACATGAACTGGGGAATGAACATGTTTGAGTCCCTCGCTTGAATGCACAAACACCAATGAGCTGGATAGCTGTACTGCTTGAAATAACATAGCCAAATCAGAATAGTCATGTGTCCGTGGGGACAAGGATGATGTCACAGAAGGGTCAGCCCTCTCCTGAGGGCTGGTCTGATATTTAAGCTGAAAGCATGCAGCCCCTTAGAACAAAGGAAAGGCGTGAATGGACTAGTTCAGACCAGCAACATGCTATGAGTTTCATTTTGTTTGCTGCTGGTGACCACATTTTACAATAGTCGTAAAACACACAATATCCTTCAAACATTACACATACTGTAAAAGCAACATGTCATAATCCCCAGGAAATCAGTCATGACAGCTACTCATGCTTCCAAACGCAGCATGAAGGCTGTGATCTACAACAGATTATTGTTTACATGCTGTTACACTCAGTCTGTCCATATGTCCCTTGTCTTGGGTGTGGTACCAGCTCAGCAGCCTCCATAGCCCCCAGTAAAAATGGCTACAAAACTCCATTTGGGAAAATGGTGAAAACAATCCCAGGGATTACGGGTCTGGGCCTCCTCATGCACGTGGTCTGATCCTGGATGTGCAAAGTTGATTTTTGAGATTATTTTCTTGTACCAACACCAGGGGAGAAATCAAAGCCAAGGTTAACCCCTGTGGATCCACTGCCAGCACATACCCCCAAAGGCCAGGGCAAGTGCCTGCTTCTTCTTTTGGGTCTAGGAGGGTAAACATACTTCTTTGTAGCAAACACATATGATAATCCCAGTAGGTATCATGCTAGCTGGATCTGCTGGCTGGCATCAGAGATCTGGGCTTTGAACTCACATCCTTCTCCATGTTCCCGGTGTCCACTGGCAGGATCTTACAGGTCTGTCATACTGCCCCTTGATTTATGGATAGCCCTTTGACTTAAGTTATCCCTGGGGCCCCATGCTTGGTTCGCAGTCCATTTTTTTTGCCAAGAGCTTGTGGGCATGGCACTCTCCCTGTGCCCATGCTCTCCTTGCTTAGAAACACGGAGTGCGGTCTACTTTGAGCTTATTGACTGAGTCTCTGTCCAGCAGGGTCTCAGGGCTCATCACCTCTCTGCCGTTGTTGTCAGCTGGAGCTCCTTCAATGGTTCACAGTTCATTACAGCCATTTCCAAGGGCCAGTGTGCATAGCAGTTCCCATCCAGACTATCTTCTTGGCCTGGGTTTTGCCAACAGTTCTCTCTGCCCCTTTCCAGAGCTGCACTTCTCAAACAGTCAGTGCATTCTAAGGGCAAACAACAATCCAAACAGCTGTATGCTTCCAGGGCCTCCTGGTGCCAGGGTTTATCTTCTTTATCCCCCCCACCCCCCCCCACCCCACCCCATTGGCAGGGCTTCTTCCCTCTGCAGAGCCAGGTTCTAGCCTGGGCTGCTTTCAACAGCAACTCCATATAACTGGCTTCCACCTCCAACTCTTCTTGGTTTAAGGGTTCAATAAATGCAGTCTCCTTGGACCCTAGTTTTAGGCCCAATTATTGGCAGCACTGACTATACAGGTGGATCGCCCTGCAGTACACCCTGGAGACCTTCTATTAACTCCAGCCTGTAGTAGGAGGGCCATAGGTCATTTAGGTTTATGAGCCCTCATGCCCTACTTGCAGCTCCTCTTTTACTTTTCTATTTCAAAAAATACGTTTATGGGTTTACTTATATATATATATGGGATGTAGAAGTACACCTAATGATAGAAATATCATTGGATGTAGACAATTTTGTTCATATAGAAACATATCTCAATGTACTGCACTACATCTTCAGGCAGCCTGCTGCTCCCTAGATATATTCTGTCCTAGGCCTGGGACTAGAGAGCCTAGTCAGAAACATATCACTGATTTTATATGACAGTTACAGTGAAGACGATAAAAAACAATTGAGTTATCTAGAAAAAACATTAATAGAAAATGCCTAAATAATTCCTTTAACTTGTATTTAGTAGTGGAAAAGCATACAGAAACATTCAATAAGAACATATGCAAAAGGGAATGCAGTTTTGTTTTGTGTACTTGATTTTGGGTTTTGTTACTGAAATACTTCTTTGCTTTGAAGAGGTGAATTTTGATATGGTCTGAAATGGTGAGAGCAGATTCTTGGTTGTTATTGAGAGTCTGTGCCCTTTGAAGATAATCAGTGAGAAAGATTTTAGTCATAAAAGAGAATGAGGGCAGAAGAATAAAAATATACAGAGGAGCAAAGGGTAGTTGTACAGTTTGCACAAAATAAAAAACTTTTTATAAAAAAGAATCCAATAATATTTCCACAAAAAAATACAAACTTTTATGGTAAAAAAATTAAGATATTTATAAAAGCAAAGGGTTCAATAAAAATGTATAGTTTGTTGTATGTTTGTTTCTTTGTGTTTTGACAGCAAATGTAAGTCCACATTCTAGATTTCTTAACAATGTTTTTTTTATTTGTCATTTTTGGAAAACTTTGTTGAAACTTATCCTTAATAAATAAACACAAAGGGGATTAAGGACCATAGGCTGATGAAGTAGGTGAGAGTAAGAATAATGTTTAGAAGAAGGACAGGTAAACAAAAAGCTGGATTTATTACAGATTGCAAGAGAGAAAAATGTGAAAAGAAGGTAAGAAATAGAGTTAAACTACAGAAGGCTTGAGGAGAAGCAGCAGATTTTTTAAATGTAATAAAGTGACTAGACTCCAACAAGAATAGACTGTAAGGGCTGTACATTGTTTTTTGAATCGTTAAAAATATTTTAATTTATCACCATGGACAAAATGTGACTGAGGTTGTTTAAGGTGCCAAAATGTCCACATGTAGGCAACAACCACAAGAGGAGTTGAAGAGTTTCTGGAACAATGTAAAAGATAGATGAAAAACACAATTTCCTCAGGTACAGAGTGCTAAGCAGAGGTCTGTTATTAATCCAAAATAGTCAAGGTCTAGCCCATTTATTGGAGTGATAATGAAAAGTATGCATATAAATATATCATTTTAATTATACTTGTTAAACATTTTGAGTGGTACTGTTGGATAATTGAGACGTTTCAGTGCTTTAAGCATAAATTACATCAAATAATCCTCACTTTCTCTTACTGACTTTATCTCACATGATTAATTAACTCTCAGAGACAATTATTATTATTATTATTATTATTATTATTATTAACGTTTATGTGTAACCTGCTAACATATTCTGTAGCGCTGTACAGGGGAAGAGAACAAGGAAAAATACAATTTCAACAACTGCAGAAAATGGAGTGCCCTGTTTTGAGCTTAAAAGCTTTGTAGAAAGTGCTTTATTCCAATGCACCCTACAAGATTGGAAACTTGCTACTTACAATCTAAAAGGGAATGGGAGAGGCAGAAACCTGGGGAAGAAAAGATAAGGAGTAGCAAGGGTCAAGAAGGAAGATAAAGCTTGCTTAGGTAAAGAGGTATGCAAAGTTAGAAAATGCTTTACATTTAGTGGGAGAGAGAATTGGGGACTAATAGAGAGTCAGTGGATGTGTGTGTGCGAGCATGCGTCGGCGCCCATGCGTTGGCACACATGGATCATGCCCCATAAAGTCAAGCTACTCTCAAGTATCACATATTATAATTGTCTAACTGCGATTCGTCGTCACGCTTCAGACGAATCGCAGTTAGACAATTATAAACTGCTGCGCATTGCGCAGAGCGCGGCGTGAGCCGCGCATGCGCAGAGCGCGACGGGAGCCGCGCATGCGCAGAGCGCGGCGCGAGCCGCGCTTGCGCGCAGCGTGGCCCGAGAGCAGATGAAAGAGTGGGGAAGAGGGGGGGGGGGGAGAGGCACAGAGGGAGAGTGGGGAAGAGGGGGGGGAGAGGCACAGAGGGAGAGTGGGGAAGAGGGAGAGTGGGGAAGAGGGGGGGGAGAGGCACGGCACAGAGGGAGAGTGGGGAAGAGGCACAGAGGGAGAGTGGGGAAGAGACACAGAGGGAGGGGGGAGAGACACAGAGGGATAGGTGGGAAAGAGACACAGGGGAGGTAGAGGAGGGGGAAAAGACACACGGGAGGGAGAACAGGGGGAAGATACACATGGGAGGGAAATGGGGGGGGGAGAGGGGAACAGACACAGGGGGAAGGGGGAAAGAAACACAGGCCAGGGGGGAACAGGCACAGAGGGAGAGGGGGGAAGAGGCACAGAGGGAGAGGGGGGAAGAGACACAGGGGGGAGAGATACAGAGGGTGAGGGAGGAAGAGACACAGAGGGAAGGGGGGAAGAGGTACAGAGAGAGGGGGAAAGAGGCACAGAGGGGGGGGGGGACAGAGGAAGGGGTGAAGAGACACAGTGGCGAGACACACAGAGAGAGGCGGGGAAGAGGCACAGAGGGAGAGGGTGGAAGACACAGAGTGGGGAGAGACACAGAGGGTGAGGGGGAAGAGACAGGGGGGAAGAGGCACAGAAAGAGGAGGGGGAAGAGACACAGGGGAGTGAGAGGAGGGGGAAGAGACACAGGGGAGAGAGTGCAGGGGGGAAGATACACAAGGGAGGGAAATGGAGACACGAGGAAGGCCGTAACAGACACAGGGGGAGGGGGAAAGAGACACAGGCCAGGGGGGAACAGACACAGGGGAGGGTTGGGGGAGACACAGGGGGGGGAAGAGATGCATGGGAGGGAGAAGGGGGAAAGAGACACAGGGGAGGGGTTTAGAGACACGGGAGGGAGAGGGAGGTAAAAACACAGGGGGGCAGGAGATACAAAGGAGGTAGACGAGGTGGAAGGAGACACAAGGGAGGGAGAGGAGGGGGGAAATAAGACACGAGGGAGGAAGTAGACAGAGGGAGAGACTCGCAATGAGCTCCAAAGGGCCAGTAAAGTAGAGGGGGAGAGGCTTACATTGTGTGGCAAACAGCATTGCCAAGCTTCAGTTTTTATTGCCGTCATTTTTGACGGGCAAGTCGCTAGTATAATATATTATCTGTCCCTAGTGGTCAGAAAATATAACCTGCTAATGGTAAAGTTAGGTGATGGTAATTGGACTGCTATATAGCTGCAACAGTTAGAGGTGAGTGGATGTGGGGTGAGGTGTGTGTGTACTCTTCTATGCAGGAGACAGAGTGAGTCAGATGGAGCCGGGTGAAGTGTCACCCCAGCTTTGCTGCACGCTCAAATCGCGGCAGGCGCCTGCGCCCAGACGCAAGCATGCACAAAGAAAAGCGTGCCTGTGAATAGCGCGCCTCGATATCTGTGCGCACTGCTGAAGATGGACCTGGGCTGCACGCAGTTGGAGTAGTGGGAGGTGAGAATGTGGTACCACCTGAAGGAGAAATGGAAAATCGGTGGGTGGTTGAGGACTTTGGGATTGGAGGGAGGGATGAGAATGAGATGGTGAGGAGAGAGGGGAGAGAGAAGGGGCGAGAAGAGAGGGGGGAGAGAGAGAAGAGGGGGAAGAGAGGGGGAAAGAGAGAAGAGAGGGGGAGAGACAGAAGAGGTTGAGAGAGAGAAGAGAGGGGGAGAGAGAGGGGAGAGAGAGAAGAGAGGGGAGAGAGAGAGAAGAAAGGGGGAGAGAGAGAAGAGAGGGGGAATGAGAGAACAGGGGGGAAAGAGAGAGAAGAGAGTAGGGAGAGAGAGGAGAGGGGTGAGGGATTGAGAGTGTTGGAGAGGGAGAGAGAGAGGGATAGAGGAAGATAAATAGAGGGAGATGGATAGAGTGGGTGATGGATAGAGAAGAAGATAGAGGGAGGTAGATAGAGGAAGAGATGGATAGGGAGAGAGATAGAGGGAGGGAGACAGAGAAACAGAGAGAGGAACAGAGAGAGAGAGGGTTAGAGAGATAGAGATAGGGACAGCGGGAGGCATAGAGAGGGACAGAGGGAGGGAAAGAGAGAGAGGGATAGAGGGAGGGACAGAGAGGTGAGGATGTGGGACCTGAGGGAGAGATGGGAAAATCTGTGGGTGGTTCTGGACTGTGGGATTAGAGAGAGGGATGAGGATGAGATGGTGGGGAGAGAGAGAAAAGGAGAGAGCGAGAGAAAAAGAGAGAACAAGGGAGAGAGATGGAGAGAGACAAGGAGAAAGAAGGTGGAAGAGAGGAAAACAAGAGAGGAGAGAGAGAGGGAGGACAAGAGAGAATGAAAGAGAGAACAAGGAAATACTCAGCACGCGTTATTGACAGGCGCGCTTCTGTTTGTGAGCCCAGGCGTCGGCGCGCATTTGTGGTTGCGCATTTAGAGTGCGCGTTATTAAAGTCGTGCCACCAGGGGAAATTTGTAAGAGCCTCTTCTTAATAGTGGAAAATAGCAGTAGATAGTGGTACAGATGAAGCTAGGTGGTGTGTGTCCTCTTCTTAATGGTAGATTGTATGCAGGAGACAGGGAGAGTCAGATGGAGCCAAGTGAAGTTTGTGAGGACCTCTTCTTAATAGTTAAAACTAGCAGTAGATAGTGATACAGATGTTACTCAAGTAGCGGGCAATAAAATAAAATGGAAGCCTGCAGTAAATATAATTTGTAATTTAAAGGTTGCAGATCATTTTTGTCTTCTAAAACATTTTGCTATTATTATGTTTAGTAAGACCAAACAGAAAGAAATTGACCAATGTTATCCTTTAAATAGGACTAATGGAAGTCCAATCAGTCTACAAGCCCCATTGGTCATACTTTGTACAGAAAGCACTCAAATAAAACAATGTGCAATTTATAGATATACACTTGTTTGTAGACACCTACAGGATTTAGCACTAATGACTGGAAGATCTCTCCAGTCTAATAACCATGGTGGGCCTGTTTTTACTCCTTGACCTTTCATTGAATCCAATGGAACAATAAAGTTGCAGTCAACAAAAAAAGGTTCAAAGTGTCAACTGGAAAGAAAGAAAAACTGAGAACAAATGGCCTCTGTTCAATGGAGAATAAATGTTTTGTTCTTTGGAAACTAGAAAATATGATGGCAAATGAACACCAATGTACCCTACAGTGCATGCCACTGATATCATAGAGCAGATCCTATCATGACTTTGGAATGCCATTGTATTTATATCTGTGCTATCCATTTACGACTTCAAGCTCGTGCCCGTAGGATGGATTTTTTTTATAGCTTAGTGCTTTGTAAGAGAAGTTTTTAATTTGCATTTCACTAACAAGAATTACTATGAAAATACGACCGATCCCTAAGGAGTCACAGGGCATAGGGAGCTACTGTGCCATGAATATTACCGATAAGGCTTATTTTGAACCCTAGAGCAAACGTGTGAAATCTGAAACAGACTAAATTACTAAAAAATTTACCTGTCATATTAATTATTTTACATTTATGACAAGATTGCTAAACAAAATAATTAAAACAAAAATAAACAAGTAAACAAGGCCTTGTATCTAACAAATTAGCAGAATAGCATCAAGTCTACTTTGTGTAAAAAAAAAAAATATTTGTTTGAAAACTTGAGTCTTAGAGCATAATTAAGCAGGAAAAAGTCATACAGCTAGTTTTTAATAAAAAAAAAACACATCATTTTGATGCTAAGCCCTGAAGGGATCCATGGTACATAGGTGGAAGTTGTGTTTGTGAGAGGTACATTTATATTTATTGTGAGATATACAGTGCCTTGCAAAAGTATTCACCCCCCTTGGCATTTTTCATGTTTTGTTGCCTCACAACCTGCAATTAACATGGATTGTTTGAGCATTTGCATCATTTCATTTACAGAACATGCCCACAACTTTGAAGATGATTTTTTTTATTTTATTGTGAAGCAAGCAAAAAATAGGACAAAATAACAGAAAAAGTCAATGTGCATAACTATTCACCCCCTTAAAGTCAATACTTTGTAGAGCCACCTTTTGCAGCAATCACAGCTCCAAGTCACTTTGGATAAGTCTCTATGAGCTTGCCACATCTCACCACTGGGATTTTTGCCCATTCTTCCTTGCAAAACTGCTCCCGCTCCTTCAAGTTAGATGGTTTGCGCTTGTGAACAGCAATTTTTAAGATAGATAGATAAAGGTCTGGGCTTTGACTAGGCCATTCCAACACATTTACATGTTTCTCATTAAACCACTCAAGTGTTGCTTTAGCAGTGTGTTTGGGGTCATTGTCCTGCTGGAAGGTGAACCTCCCTCCTAGTCTCACATAACGCACAAAGTGGTACAGGTTTTGCTCAAGAATATCCCTGTATTTAGCACCATCCATCTTTCCCTCAACTCTGACCAGTTTCCCAGTCCTGGCTGCTGAAAAACATCCCCACAGCATTATGCTGCCACCACCATGTTTCACTGTGGGGATGGTGTTCTTTGGGTGATGTGATTTGTTAGGTTTGCGCCAGACAGCATTTTCTTTGATGACTGAAAAATTCAATTTTAGCCTCATCAGACCAGAGCACCTTCCTCCATACATTTTGGGATTCTCCCACATGCCTTTTCGCAAACACAAAATGTACCATTTTGTTTTTTGCTAAAAGTAATGTTTTTTTTTCTGGATACTCTGCCTTAAAGCTCAACTCTATGGAGCGTATGGCTTATTGTCGTCCTATGTACAGATACTCCAGTCTCTGCCGTGGAACTCTGCAGCTCCTCCAGGGTTACCTTAGGTCTCTGTGCTTCCTCTCTGATTAATGCCTTCCTTGCCCGGTCCATGAGTGTTGGTGGACGGCCGTCTCTTGGCAGGTTTGCTGTTGTGCCATGTTCTTTCCATTTGGTTATGATAGATTTGATGGTGCTCCTGGGGATCATCAAAGATTTGGATATTTTTTTATAACCTAACCCTGACTTGTACTTCTCAACAACATTGTCCTTTACTTGTTTAGAGAGTTCCTTGGTCTTCATGGCAGTGTTTGGTTAGTGGTGCCTCTTGCTTAGGTGTTGCAGCCTCTGGGGCCTTCAAAAAAGGTGTGTATATGTAATGACAGATCATGTGACTTGCACACAGGTGGACATCATTTCACTAATTATGTGACATCTGAAGGTAATTGGTAGCACCAGAGCTTTTTATGGGCTTCATAAAAAGGGGGTGAATACATACACACATGCTAATTTTCTGTTTTCTATTTCTAAAAAATAGTTTTATGTTTATATTTTTCTCATTTCACTTCACCAACTTAGACTATTGTTTTCTGATCCATCACATAAAATTCTGATTAACAAAACATTGAACTTAAAGCTGTAATGTAGCAAAATAGGTAAAAAGTCAAGGGGGTGAATACTTTTGCAAGGCACTGTAATTGCTTTCCTGAAGCAAGGAGTCTGATTCACTGAGGGAGAAGGGATGTGGTATCAATATAAACGTTATCCAATTATCTTAACAAACGCTCTCTGTTCCCTTCTTCCACACCCCTCTCTCTGCTGACAGCTAAAACACACACTTATGATTCAGCTCTGAAAAAGAATTGTAACAAACATTTAATGGATTTGTGTACTCATAAGCAGAGTCCCCACATGTATTTTATCAGTTAAACAGAGCTGCTGATATTGTTAGTTTGGTATATACTTGACAAACAAGTGTCTTTTTTCTTGAACTGCAGTGGTCCTTTAAAAGAACAAGGGTAAAATTGCAAAGCATCAAACGTTTTTAATTAACATGATCTAATTTGGATCATCAAAGCTTATTTGCCATTGAAAGCTCGTGACTTAAAGGACCCTGAAACACATAGGAAATAGAAACCAGCATATTGAAGAGCTTGAAAAGGCATAATAAAAAAGTCTTAAATTTTTTTTAAAGATAGAATTGTAAGCTTTTTTCTAAAAGATATTTTTATAGCACACAGCAGGCCCCGCATCCACAGATAGATAATGAGCTGGAGTCCTGGCCTTCAGCCTATTCAAACTGGGGGTTTAGCATCCATTATAGTGCATGTGAGACAGCTTGCTGTAATTAATCAGCCCCACCCACCTCCATCACTGAAATTATCACCCTTGTAGCTTTTGGAATATTGTAGAAGTTTTCCTGAACACTGTTTTATATTGCAGTACTCTGTCCTTATGGACTTGTCATGTGTGTTCTCATGACCCCAGCAAGATCCATTAGCTTGTGAAAAAACGACTGACACCAATTTGGGAGTAACATGGGCCACAGCTTTATTAACCAATGGATTAACATGATCCCTAACTTAAACATAATTACCATAATTAACATAACATTCCTTAATTAACATAATGGAGGAGGAGCCCGGCCAGGACAGTAACCTCACACACTGGGCCTGCGCTTTTCCAAGCACGCCCATGAGGCAGAGCAAGCCAGTGGGCCGGGCAACTCACCTACCGCCGTGAAACACCAACATCAAACAAAACAAGAAAGCAAATTTTGATACAAAGTGCCACATTACACTCTTCCTACTCAATTGTACTACTATAACACAAGGAAAATATAAGTATATATATATATATATATATATATATATTTTTTTTTTTTTAGACCATTCCAACTTTCTTAACTAACTTGGGGCGGGGAGGGAGGGAAAATCCTGGCAATGGCCAGCGCAGAGTGAAGGAGGAAGCCCGCGAAACCGGCGGAAGTCCCTCCTCCACTCTCTTAGCCAATCAGGAGCGCCCCAGGCTCCGTTGGGTCACGCTGCGCTGCGTCAGACCCAGTGCCTGGGGCTGCCTCTGCGCCGGACATGACCCCAGCAAGATCCATTAGCTTGTGAAATAACAACTGACACCAATTTGGGAGTAACACGGGCCACAGCTTTATTAACATAATTAATTATTAAACATAATTACCGTCATTAGCGTAACATTCCGTAATTAACATAATGGAGGAGGAGCCCGGCCAGGACAGTAACCTCACACCCTGGGCCCAGGGCCACCCAGTGCTTTTCCAAGCACGCCCATGAGGCAGGGCAACGCCCACTTAAGCCAGTGGGCCGGGCAGCTCACCTCCCGCCACGGAGCTGCTGAGGCTGCCATCCCCCCCTTTCACTCAATAAAGCTAGTACCCGAGTCACCCCTTCCTTGAATTCTAATGTCAGCAATTCCAACCCAATCTCGGTCAAGTATGCCTTACCCGGATGAAAGAACTAATTTGCGTCTACGCCTTCGAATTCCCGGTACCTGGTGGAAATTAAACCTAAATTTTGCACAAAACTGGCCATTTGCTTATTGATTTTTTGGCGGGCCCTATCAACTAAAACTGGGTCTCTAGCATTCCGCCATGGACTCCTTTTTATCATCTCAGACCAGATGATTAAAAGGCCCGGGAACTGGCGCACCCAGAGGGAAATATCCCTCTTCATGTCCTTCAACATTTTGTGCATGGGAACGACCCCTAAATCATTGCCCCCTGCGTGGATGAGCACCAGATCAGGATCACCGTAGTGATGTCCATAATTGTACAGCAAGCCTCGCACCTGTGCCCACCTCAAGCCTCGGAAACCAAACCATCGTACCTGTAGGTCCATTTCAGGTATGCCCAGCTGAACGTTACTCCTGGTGACTTCGGCTAACCTGTGGGCTCAGTACACGTAGGAATGGCCGATAATACAAAGCTGTCTCTGTCCACCTGTAATACACAGAAAGTCTTATTTAGATAACCCTTCCGGGTTCCACATAAGACCTATACCGCTGCGATTCCCATCTCCCGATCCTCTTGACCACCTCCATTGGCAAGCCTAATCAACCCACCTCGGTAGCGGCTCCTATGCGGAAGGAATGGGTCCCAAAGTCCGCTGCAACCAAACCCAAGTGCTCAAGCGCCGCCTTTAAGATTGCTGTGAACTGAAACCGAGACAATGCCTGCCCGTCGGCATGTATGAGCAGCGGGCCAGGTGCCCGTGGCCACCGTTGTAAATACTCCTTCACATTCGCATGGGGGCAGCATCCAGAGCCAATTCTGTGCAATGTCACTGTGAGGAATTGACTCTGCTGGGTTTTGAACCCTGGTCCCCAGGCTGCTATACCTCTTCCCTACCACTGCGCCAGCCTGCCTGTTGTGAATTCCATTGAGACCTTATAAGCTTGACTCTGCTAGCAATTGTATCAGTACCTAAGTCTCTTCAGCTGTGTCTGGTCAGGTGTCTGGTCCTTGGCCTATATAAGGCACTTCCTGTCTATTGATCCTTGCCAGATTATTGTGTGGTTTCTGATCACTTCAATAAAGCTTGTTCCTGTTTCACCTACAAATTGCTGAACTGGATTATTGCTGACCTTGGCTACTGGTCTCCACAACCTTGTGATTCCATATCATTACAGAATAATCTGGCCCTTTCATGGAGACCGCCGGGACAGATTCTGCATTGGCCCAGCAGGTTGCTTTATTTGCAAGAACTGTGCAGACCCAGGCACAGACCATCCAAGTGCTGCAGGACCAGGTAGCTGAACTGCAAAATAAATTTCAGTCAATGCACAGTGAGTTTACCAGCTACAGGGCACGTGATGCTGTGGCTGCTACTGTTACACCTGCTCAAGAGGCCCGCTTGCCCCTGCCAGAAAAGTTTGGAGGAGATCGCAAAAAATTTAGGGGTTTCCTAAATCAATGCCGTTTGCACTTCATGATGTTACCTCACCAATTTCCATCTGAAAGAGAGAAGGTGGGGTTTATTTTTTCCTTATTCAAAGATGAAGCCCTGGCTTGGGGCTCCCCTCTTCTGGAACAAGACAGTCCAGTCTTGGGCAATCTAAATGACTTTTTTGAGGCCATGTGCCTAGTTTTTGATGACCCCAATCGATGTGCTACAGCAGAAGCCACTCTCCTTCATTTGCATCAAGGGAGGCGCTCGGTGGCTGAATATGCTGCTGAATTCAGACAGTGGGTTGCTGATACTACCTGGAACCAATCAGCCCAGAGGTTCCACTTCAGAAAAGGTCTCTCAGAAGCTATAAAAGATGAGCTAGCTCGTGTTGATCTTCCTGCTGACTTTGATGCATTTGTGCGTTTGGCTATCCGTATTGATCGGAGACTTTCTGAAAGAAGATTGGAAAGACAGGGCTCTTTTAGACCAAGTACTACTCCAATTTCCTATTCAAGAACTTCTACTCCGATCCCACAAACACCTACAGACTCTGAGCCAGAGGCTATGCAGGTAAATCTAATAAGAGGGCCATTATCCAACGAAGAAAAACAGTGGCGACGCACTCACAATTTATGCCTGTATTGTGGTAGTGCAGGGCACTATGCCATCAATTGCCCTAGCAAATCCAAAAGAACAATAGCTATGGCAGCTGAGGGTGCACAGATTCAACACCAATCCCAGATTTCAGATCAACTGAATTCCGTCACAAAACCCTTGTTTTCTCTGGCTCATGGCGAAGAGGGTATGTTGACTCAACATCCTCATTTTGTGGTGCCTATCACTTTGCAATGTGGTGATCGTAAAATTTCAACTACAGCTATGATAGATTCTGGAGCAGGCGGAAACGTTATGGACATTAAATTTGCAGCAGGAAATAGAATTCAGTCTATCCCTAATTCTTCACCTGTGTTAATGGAGACAGTTGATGGTTCTCCACTTACGTCAGGACCGGTTACACATGAGACTGTGCCCTTAAAGTTGACTGTGGAAGTGAATCACCATGAGGCTATCTCTTTCCACCTAATTTCCTCAACACAGTTTCCAGTGATTTTGGGGGTACCTTGGCTTGCTCTGCATAACCCACAGATTGATTGGAAGATCAGAACTTTGTCCTTTCCTTCAGAACACTGCTTAATGAATTTTCAACCCTCTAAGGTAACACCTGTTGCCACAACAATTAATGAAATGGTTGCTACAAACTTGACTAAGCTTCCTCTACAATATCGGGATTTTGCAGATGTCTGTGATAAGAAGAATGCTGATCAGCTTCCACCACACAGGCCTTATGATTGCCCAATAGAGCTGTTGCCTCGGGCTGCTATCCCATTTGGCCGTATATATTCCCTTTCTGAGCCTGAATTGAAAGCTCTTCGTGAATACCTACAAGAAAATCTTGCCAAAGGCTTTATTCGACCATCTACTTCTCCAGCAGGAGCTCCTATTTTCTTTGTAGAAAAGAAAGATGGCAGCCTACGGCCATGCGTTGATTACAGGGACATTAATAACATCACTGTTAAAAACCGCTACCCCTTGCCTCTGATTCCTGAACTTTTGGAGAGACTCCGCTCAGCTAAAATATTTACGAAGCTTGATCTTCGGGGGGCATATAATCTGGTTCGCATAAGACCCAATGATGAATGGAAAACAGCTTTCAGAACCAGGTACGGGCATTACGAATATCTAGTAATGCCTTTTGGGCTGTGTAATGCCCCTGCAACTTTCCAGTATCTTATCAATGATGTACTACGAGATCTCCTGGATCAGTTTGTTGTGGCATATTTGGATGATATCCTAATATTCTCTGATAATCTTGAAAACCACAGAAAACAGGTCCGTATAGTTCTGGAGCGCCTTCGTACCCACCGCCTATACATTAAACTAGAAAAATGTGAGTTTGAACAAACAGAAATTCAATTCCTGGGGTATGTAATAACTCCCAAAGGTTTAAGTATGGACGCAAGTAAAATTAAAGCTGTGCTGGACTGGCCCATCCCCAAGAATGAAAAAGATGTTCAGAGATTTGTGGGGTTTGCCAATTTTTACAGGCGTTTCATTAGGAATTTCTCTGCCGTTATTACACCGATCACTGAACTCATACGTAAAGGGACTCCTTTTCAGTGGTCCGATAAGGCGGATACCGCATTTTCCCGATTGAAGACTCTGTTTACCTCTGCCCCTGTCCTGGTACATCCTCAGCCGGAATTACCATTTATTGTGGAAGTTGATGCTTCTGATTCAGCTGTTGGTGCTATACTGTCTCAAAGGACTGGACCTAAAATGCTGTTACATCCGTGTGCCTTCTATTCCCGCCAGATGGTGCCAGCAGAAAGAAACTATGACATAGGGAATAAAGAACTATTGGCTATAAAAGCTGCCTTCACCGAATGGAGACATCTCTTGGAGGGAGCTACCCATCCAATTACTGTCCTCACAGATCACAAAAATCTGGAATGTATTCGATCAGCTAAGAGACTGTCAGCCAGACAAGCACGCTGGTCCCTATTCTTCTCAAGGTTTAATTTTTTGGTTACATACCGTCCTGGCTCCAAGAATGGTAAGGCGGATGCCTTGTCTAGAATAGCTGACCCCCCTCCATACTACCGTAACCAAGACCACCATCTTGCCAGAGGATATATTTATAGGAGTTACATTTCCTTCTGATCTGATGTCTCGCATTAAAAAGGGCTACGCTGAAGACCCAGTTCTTCGTGATCCTCCTCGTGACCTCCATATGACGATGCGTAATGGGTTTTGGATTTTTCAACAACGTCTGTTTGCTCCGGAGTCAGTGCGACTGGACCTTTTACATCTCTACCATGACTCAAAACCAGCAGGTCATCCAGGAATTCGAAAGACACAAGAGCTACTTGCCCGATCCTTTTGGTGGCCGAAGTATCATGAGGATGTTAAGAAGTATGTGTCCTCTTGTGATGTGTGTGCCAGACATAAGACTCCTCGCTCATCCCCTGTTGGCTTGCTTCAGCCTCTTCCGATTCCTCATCGTCCCTGGGGATCTATATCCATGGACTTTATTGTGGAACTACCTCCCTCTAAGGAACACACTACCATTCTTGTTGTTGTGGACAGGTTAACTAAGATGGGTCATTTCATACCAGCTCGTGGTCTCCCTTCAGCTAAACAGACGGCTGACCTGGTTATTTGGGAAATATTTCGCTTGCATGGAGTGCCTGATGAAGTCGTTTCTGACAGGGGAGTACAGTTTACGTCTCGTTTTTGAAAACATTTTTGTTCTAATCTAGGTATTAATGTCAGCTTTTCATCCGCAAAGTAATGGACAGACTGAGCGAACCAACCAGACTTTGGAGCAATATTTGCAGTGCTATATTAGTTACCTGCAGGATGACTGGCTGGATTTTCTACCCACGGCGGAGTTTGCCTATAACAATGCCCAAAACTGCTCCACTTCTTTGAGCCCATTTTTTGCCAACTATGGTTACCATCCGACCTTTCTAGTCAGTCTCCCAATTACTACTTCCATTCCTGCTGTCGCTGACCGGCTAACGGCCTTACGTGATTCCCAAGCACTGTTGAAAGAGACTCTTTTGGAGGCTCAGGAATGTTACAAAAGAGCTGCTGATAGGCATAGAAAGGAGGCCCCTGTCTATCACGTTGGTGACAAGGTGTGGCTGTCAACAAGAAATCTCAAGCTTCGGATTCCTTCTCATAAATTGGGTCAAAGCTTCATGGGACCTTTTGAGATCATTGCTCAGATCAATGCTGTCACTTTCCGTTTACAACTCCCGAATTCCATGAAAATACATCCAGTGTTTCACGTTGCACTGCTTAAACCTTTTCATGAAAACACTTTCCCTGGCCGAGCCCTGCCTGCCCCACCTCCAGTCCTCGTGGATGGTGAGGATGAGTACGAAGTGGACAAAATTCTTGACTCCAGGATCTTCCGTGGCAAGCTTCAGTATCTGGTTCGCTGGAAAGGCTATGGTGAGGAGGAGAGTTCGTGGGAACCAGTGGACAATATTCACACTCCTGATCTCCTTCGGTCTTTTCATGTGCAGTACCCTGCTAAACCAGGTAATAGGGCATCCAGAGGCTGCACCTATACAGGCGGGGGTAATGTGAGGAATTGACTCTGCTGGGTTTTGAACCCTGGTCCCCAGGCTGCTATACCTCTTCCCTACCACTGCGCCAGCCTGCCTGTTGTGAATTCCATTGAGACCTTATAAGCTTGACTCTGCTAGTAATTGTATCAGTACCTAAGTCTCTTCAGCTGTGTCTGGTCAGGTGTCTGGTCCTTGGCCTATATAAGGCACTTCCTGTCTATTGATCCTTGCCAGATTATTGTGTGGTTTCTGATCACTTCAATAAAGCTTGTTCCTGTTTCACCTACAAATTTCTGAACTGGATTATTGCTGACCTTGGCTGCTGGTCTCCACAACCTTGTGATTCCATATCATTACAGTCACCTCTCTTCCTTTCCCCTTCTGATCGGTCTTGGACCTCCTTAACCATAACACCACTCTGTCACTTTACAGACAGACATCCACCGCCTGCAGCCCCCCCCCCCCCCCGAACCATGCCTGTTCACAGAGACTAGCTCCCCGATTTTGAAGACTCCGTAAAACGCTAGGGAGAAAGCCGTCCGGAAAAGCAGGGATTCGAAGGGGTCCCTGCAGAGTACTTCCAACTCCTGCGCCATGCGCATCAACAATGAGAAGGTATTCAGACGCCTTTTGTCCTGCTTCTGATCGCCCATGAACATGCCTTTCACCAATCAGCGAACCAAAAGTTCCTTCATCAAGTCCCTTGTACCAGCCACATTGAACATGAAGGCTGTGACCTGCCGACTAACCGATGCCTTGGAGTCCCCGTTTTCTGCGCACCACAGCAGGAACCATAGTAACAAGCCTAATGATTCTTCTTCCGAAGCGGTACCACCAACAACCTCCGCCAAATTGTTCCATTTGTTCCACACTGTCTTATAGGACGCCCATGTCCACGGTGCCAGCGACTGTCTGACATACTTGGCTATCCGACCTCTCCAAGCTCCCAGAGTTCCGGGGGGATGTCCTTGCCTTGGGTTTTTGCCCCTGGAGCCAGTGTCCTGAAACACGCTTCCTGCAACCGAGAAAGGGCATCAGCAATGCCGTTCCCCGAACATAACACGTGGAATGCCCCTAGCCATATGTTCAACCTCAAGCAAAGGAGAACCAACCGCCGTATAAGGTGTAGTACCGGCAATGATGATGATAAGAGGCTATTGATTGCTCGAACTGTTGCCTCGCAGGGCGACCCAACTCAAACCTGAACTCAGTGCCCCATGCTTGAACCGGCGCTACCAAAGGCTGAATTCGTGTAAGGTCACCAGAAACCCACGACTCGGGCCATGCCGCGGCTAACCATGATCCTTTTCGGTAAGCGCCAAACCCTTCTAATCCTGCCGCTGTATACAGCCTGAGTTGGGCACTCATCACGCTTTCCGGGTGTATTGGCGCTGCACCATTAAACGACTGAAGGAACGATATCAGACTTTCGCTTCCGCTCTCATTGCTCCTGACACTTTCACAAAGTGATGCGGCTGCATCAACCCCGCCATAGCCGGGGACAATCGCCTGCTGAACACCCTGCCCATTGGGATGATTCTGCATGCGAAGTTAAGCTTCCCTAGAATCGATTGAAGGCTCCTCAAGGTTACCCTCACCGCACCCGCAAGGGCCGAGAGGTCCTCTGTAAGGTCTGCAACCTTCTCGACGGGCAAGCTGCACTCCATTCTTTTGGAGTCAATTCGTATGCCTCGGAATGCTAACTCCATGTGTGGGACCCTCCGTCTTCTTGTGCGCCAATGGAACCCCGAAGGTCTGGCATGCACCCATAAAATTCTTCGGACGCAAGGCGGATGGAAGGATGGAACACGGGATCTCAAAACCATACTGAAAGCCCTCCCTCAGCAGCGAAGATGCTTTCGCATTTCCCGGCAGTCTACCGTAGCGTTCAAGCCACAGTAGCATTGCGGCGAAATGGATAGGAGTCCTGCCTCTGTGGAGAGGACTCTCCTGCTCTTGCACCTTCCTTGGTCCTGCTACACTTGGATACTGGGTGATCGCCACCGCAGCCCGAGCAGGAGTGCTTAAAACAACAGTTTGGGGCCCATTTAAGGCTGCCATTGTTGAAGGAGCGGCAAATCCCGAGTCTGGGGACGCCCGACGTGCCGTGGCTCCTTGCCCCGCTTGCGTTCCCGCGAATGGACGGCATGGCCCGCATCCGGATCATTATGTTCAGGCAATAGGCTACTGCCTTGTCGCTCCATGCCATGGTTGGCCTTGATGCCATGTACAGCCGAAACTCCTCGTCCTACCGCCACCACGCCATCCCCCGTATGTACAATACGCATTCCTGATCTCTTCTAGGTATAAGAACAGTCCAAAGCATTGCTCCAGGTGCCGTTCACTTAGTACACAGGCCATGATTGAGAAGTTAACAAATAAGTAAAAGCAACTTCCCAAAAGGGTTGATTGCTATGTCTATAGCGCTTCACAAGTCATATCAAGAGGACAATGCAATTGAATATATAAAGATGGCTCTTGCAGTGATGGGTATAGATTTAGAAAAGCGAATTGGATATTAATCTGAGGTTATTCAATCGTCACACCAAATAAATCCACTATGCGGGAAAGTGATGGAAATTAAATGCAAATTGTCTCACTTTGGAATGATATAGTTCTCCAAATAGTGTCCTTTCTTCTTCCCGGTTGTGTCCAGAATAGTCCCAAGAGTATTTAAAGTGTGTCCTCCAATAAATTCAACCCTGGTTGCGATGCTGCTTCCTCCAGACAAGTACTGTCCACAAAGTACTCCAAAAGCCAAAAAAAACAAGAAGAGGGGTGGGAGGGACAAGCGCAAAGCCAAACCAATCGTGAAATATGTACATCAAGGTTTATTATAGCAAATAATTAAAACCATTACACTCACATTAAAAATTATATCAATTCACGTGATATACGAGTCACAGATATTGTCCTGTCGTCCTTATGTTGCTTGGTGTTTTTAATCCAGACTGCCCAATGTTTAGTGTCTCAATAGTCCAATATCCAATATATAAATTGTTACAGTGATACTTTTACAGTTAGAGATAAAAAACAAATAATATAAACTGTCTTAGTGCTTCAGTGTACACACACAGATCCAGACCTCACTCCCCAGACTGAGACATCTATTGTTGAGGTTAGCAAGCCTCACTTAAGATGCTCCAATATCAGTGAGTTTAGGGTCAGCACAAATGACAATTCACATAATGTTTGCTCTAATCTTATAATGGTGGATCTAATTGAGACCCATCTATGGAGCCTCTAACATCAGGAAAAAAAAAGGGCCAATATCGTGAAAATCGGTAAAAAGCAGCAACAATAAAATAAATAGATAATGTAATTATAATCAAAGATACAAAGATCAAATTGGATCCTACCAGACGCGTTTCGACCAAGTCTTGGCCTTTCTCAATGGTGATCTTGAATAAAAATGTTCCCCTGATATTTGGGCTATCTTTATGCTCCAGGTGGCGTTCACTTAGTACAGAGGCCATCGAGAAGGCCTGGATCCAGTTGTCGAATGTACGCGGAAGTCGCCGAAAGGAATTCTTACGCTCATCGCCTTCCCTAGGGAAACGCTCAGAGGGATCTGCTAACCGGGATATGGGCAATAGTGAGAACAGTTTGATGAATTCCCTGCGCCAGAACTTTTCTTTGATATCCAGAGGCAAATGCGCCCAAGGTTGTCTTGAGCCCACACAATGGTGGGCCTCCCAGCCGCTCCGTACCGGGGAGGGGGGTTAACCCGGAGGAGTGACCCAGGTGCGCCTGGGCATTCCCAGATAGACTACCCACCCACGCCCCAGCTATTTCATCGCTGATTGGGAGATTGTGGGCACACATAAGAGATTTTAGGGATGCAAGCAACTGGGGTGCAATGGAAGGAGGGCCCCCCCTTCATATCGCTCCACCCCCAAAACCCTTGTACGCTCACCTGACTCCCATCCATCAGGGGTAGCTGCCACCCTGGGACACTCTTGCCGCTCAGTCCGAACGGAAGTCCGTGCCTGCCTTGTGCCATGAGGGCTCTTCTCCCTGCCGGCTCCTGAGCAGGTGCAGCTGCAACCGCCTGACCTCTCAGTTCGAGACCTGGACCTGCCTCTGGATCTGGGAAGGCAGGAAGAACAATTACTAACTCTCCTATGCCTGTATCCAAATCTAGGGCAACGGCAGGGCTTAGAGACTCAACTGACCCCAACGGCCTAAGGGCTGGGCCAATGCCGAAACTAAACCCGTCTTGCGTGTCTGTAACCCTTGGCATCCCCTTAGCTAGAGTATTGTTGTGACCGGTCAACCTAAGCTGTGGCCTAACTATTTCGTCCGGGGACTTCTGTCTCCTTGCTGGGGTGGAAGTAAAAACCAAAGGACTGTACCTGCTCATTGCTTTGCGAGCCCTCTGCCGTGCTGCCATGCCTGTGACTGGAACATTGTCTATCACCACCTGACTGCCGTCACTAGCCATCTCCACGAGCACCTGATGTCTTTTTCCTCTCGTGGATCCCATGTCCTTGCCGGTCACACCACTGGGGGAGCATCGTCCCTGCAAAACAACTATGACAGCTTCAGTGGGTGCAGCAGTGGGGACTGCTGGGGCCGAACAGTGACGAACTGTAGGAGCCTTTTTAGGACTCTTACCCCCAGAAGCCCTAGAAGCCCGGGACCGGGTCTGAACTGGGGTGTTAGCGGACTCCCGCCCACACAGCGCACAGAACGCACATCGCAGCCCACTCAGCCCGCAACCCACACAAACCACGCAACCCACACAACCCACACAACCTACAGCACACCCCAGACCCACAGCACCCTCACAGCACCCACTGCACACACTGCACTCACAGCACTCACAGCTCACACAACTCACCCAACTCACGCAGCTCGCACAGCACACACAGCACAGACACACACACAGAGGGACCCCCAGTGCCTTATAGATGACAGGGTTATTGCGTACAGTTACTTGCAGGCACTAGGCAGGAGCAGACCACGCTGGCTTCCAATCCTGGCAATGGCCGGCGCAGAGTGAAGGAGGAAGCCCGCGAAACGGGTGGAAGTCCCTCCTCCACTCTCTCAGCCAATCAGGAGCGCCCAAGGCTCCACTGGGTCACGCTGTGCTGCGTCAGACCCAGTGCCTGGGGCTGCCTCCGCACCGGACAATATGTTTGGTTTGTAAGGACCACTCCAGTTCAAGAAAACATGCACATTGTACAGTGCTCCTTTAATGAAATGTTACCAGATAAAATAGAGCAATGTTATGTTTGCTTACAACAAAGTTATATTTTGGAACTTAATCAGAGTAAGTGCTTGCTGTGACATGCACTCATTAGGCTAGTTATTTATTGACATCACTTAAAGGGAGATGGACAGTTCCCTGTTTTCTGTATTAAGTTAATCTACAAAGCATGTATTTGCATAACTAAATATCATATTATTAATAGTGCTTAAAAGTTCTGTTTTATTCACTAAAACTTACCATATAGTCCTTATAAAGGTCTGTCCCCAGTAGCTCATGCACACAATGTTTCTTTTGGTACTAGGTGCACTGGCCAATAACAAACATCTCTCAACAACATCTGTTATTGTGTTGTACATCTAGTACTACAGAAACATTGTGTGCCTGAGCTACTGTAGTATTATTATTATATTATAATACATTATATTATCAATATAAATGATTAAACTTAATGATTATTATTAAAAAGGTAGAATTATATGAAGGGGTAATTAATTGTTGCTCTGTTTGAGCTCTTTCTATAACTCCTAATATTGCTACAAATTACCCCTTCCTATAATTTTCCATTTTGAATAATCATAATACCTAATCTTTTATTAAAATATAATACATTATAGGTAAAGAATATAGAAGTGAATGTAGATTGTACAATCGGAGTATTTACATTTCTCCACATATAATCTTGTCACAATTCAAGTCTTTCTTCAGTTTAAACTTCTCTTTGCAGCTAATACCAGAATGATACTTGGTGTGTGAACCTCCTTTCCTGTTTAGTGATTCAGTTTAACCTTATTGTACCAGAATGCAGCAATGCTAGGTAGGGATGTGAATGATGGCAACATGCAGGGGAGTAAACAGGAAATAAGTGGACAGCTCTAAAAGTGGATAAGCTGTTGGTTTTTTTTTTGGCTTCTTAAAAGTAAGTGAAGCGTACATTTTACAGGAAAATTACATTGAGAAAGATAAAATTAATTAAATACCTAGTTAAAATATTTATATAAAACAGAAAGTGCCTGAAGAGTCCCTTTAGCTTTTTTATAGTTTGCATACTGATAATGTAACCCAGTAAATTAACATTCTGAGACTATCATTTAATTACATCTATTAACATTATTTTCAAAACTGTAAAATTTATATACTTTTCTCTAATTTTTTGCTAGTAAATCCTGGTAAATTTAAGCTGATGTAGGGATCTGGTTAATTGATTAATTTCAAGAAACCTAATTAAGAAGTTACAGTCAATGAATTTTCAAATCATAAGAAATACGTGAATGAGCTTTATGGGTCAATGACACAGAATAACAGTTCCTCTTGTATTTTTCAAAATAAGGTTGATGCTTTACCCAACATACATTTATATAATGGCATAAACAGAGCTATGCAACATTAATAAATATGCAGGGAAATGGCCATTGCTACACATGATGGATTACCCTTGGATGGTCAAAGGTTTGGAACAAAGCTGGTTTGAAGAAGTGAAGACTAGAGGGAGATGTACGTTAATATAAAATATAAAGCTCACGTAACAGACCAGGGGTCAAGCAAACAGATTGTCCTTTAAAGGTAAAGTTATGTGAACTGAATTATTGGTCCTAATAGACTGGGGGTGGGTGATAAAGGTTTTGATTTATTGCATGTACACCATTAGTGCAGCCTAATGACATGTGGTAGTGAATTCCAGAGATAAGGTACAGAAATGGAGAAGTCATAGTGGAAGGAAATCATGAGAGTAGGCGAGCTGTATGCCTTAGAGGCCCACTGAATTCAGTTAAGGTTTAATGGCAATATAGAAGGAATTTTAATTATGTACTAGCATGTAGTTTAGAGGAAAATAAGTATATAATGTGTGGTTATTTGTATTGGAAACATAGCATATAAATGGGACATTATGGATATTCTGTTTCCTGGCAACACAGTCCATTAATCACATATAGATGTTGCGAGTTGTCCTCACACAATGTTAAAAGTTACGTTCCGACAACTTACAATTATGAGTTGCGCATGCGAATTGCGCTATGTCAGCCGTGCATGTGCATTGTGCCGTAGCCGTGCATGCTCGAACACGGGCGTGAGGCCGGGGGCACAAGCGCACGCGCTGGAGCAAGGTCAGAGACACAGGAGGGAGAGGAGGGGGTGAGAGACACGGGAGGGAGAGGAAGGGGTGAAAGACACGAGAGGGAGAGGAGGGAGTGAGAGACACAGGGGAGTGTGAGGAGGGGGAAGAGAGACACAGAGGAGGGGAAATAGAGACACAGGGGAGGGAGAGGAGGCGTTCATCCCAGGGCCAGTAAAGTAGAGGGGGAGGCTTGCAATGAGCGCCTCCCATCTAGTAGAGGGCGGGAGGCCATCAACGTAGAGGGGGATGAGACTCGCAATGAGCGTCATAGGCGCTCATTGAGAGGCTTGCGATAGGCGCTGAAGGCACACATTCAAAGGCCTGTGATAAGCACCAAAGGCGCTCATCGTGAGGCAGGCAGGTTAGAGGAGAAAGGCTCGCAAAGTGTGGCAAACAACATTTTATTTCCGTCATTTTTGACGGGCAAGTCGCTAGTAAGCTAAGCTAAGCTAAGCTAAAGAACAATGCTTATTGTGGAAATTTAAATTAAATAGGTCATTGAGTCTAAATTTTTCATGAATGAACATCAGAGATGGTAAAGATTATTTTTATATTTTTATATTGTTCTTTCACACACTGTCCAAATCAATTGAGCAATCGTAAGTTACTGTAGCCCGTAACTGATGTTGTAAGTTTATTTGCTGCTCAATTGGCGTCTTTTTGTGGGCTCCGAATGGGTTACAGGTTACGGCCTTGAAAACGTTGCGGTGGTGAAACCCGGAACTTACATCCTCCCGAAGCCTTTGATCTTTCACAAACGCAAGAGATCTGATCGCTAAAAACGCAAAACGCTATTCAATTGCAAAAATCACTCAAGACCGCATCCGCCATCAAGCCCGCAAACGGTGGCCCAAAGCTTACGGGTTCCAAATAGGATCAGCAAAGGGTTTACAGATCTGTTTGGAACACTGCAAAACAAAATAAAAACACACAAATGTACTTTAAAATATGTGGAAAGTGATGGAAGGCATTACAATTACTTGTACAACAACTGCCAACCATCAAATAATGCAAAAAATACAATTTTATTTTCTTTATAGGTTGTAATAGTCATGCATATGCCAATATGAAAAGTCATGCTGCAACATGCTGAAAGCTATTAAAGACAAACTACCTCATTAAATTGCAACACAAATACATGTACATTGCTGACATAGTAACTCTTTCAGACTCACAGAGGCTCTAATGTAGACCCTAAAAATACAAAGATCATCTTATATACATACACTTATTACATCTACATTGGGAAAACAAATAGTGGCCAAATTACACTGCCACATGGCATATATCAAGTACCAGGGGAACATTTTAGATTTGGTTGTTTCGTCCCTCTGTTGTGTCCAACTCTCTGCGACCCTATGGACAGCAGCACACTTACTAATTAACCAAGATTTGCATGCCAAAGTGACTGGAGTGAGTTGCCAGTTCCTTCACTGCTGGATTGTGTTTCATCTGACCTCTCTGCTATGACCTGCCCACCTACAGTGGCCCTACATAGTATAGCTCACAGCTTCATTCAGGTACACAAGCCCCTTCAGCACCACAATTTAGCAATCCAGAAGGGGACATGGGGAACATACATTTCACTAATCTACTCTAACCCATCATGAAGGGCCGCAAAAACACATGGAGGCTGTGCAGAGGCACGTAAAGCAACAGCCAACTCACCTCCATCAAGGATAATCTCCGCTACGCCAATCCTGGAAAGTCCCACGCCATTGCTGGTGGCCATGTGTCAAGATGTATACCCATTACCATTTGGTGACCTCCCAATAAGTGTTTTCATATAAATCAATTCACATTCCTATCAGGCATTCAGCGGATATAATCCACAGTATGACAAATTGAACTTTGCATTTGTATTGACCCTTCGTTATCAAATATTATATACATTTTTATATAAGATTCTACAAGCTCGACTCCAACAATATATGGACCAGGAACTTCCAGATGTGCAAGTTGGGTTCCGCAGAGAAAGAGGCACATGAGAGGAAATTGCCAATGTCCGCTGGATAATAAAGAAGCAAGAGAGTTCCAAAAAAAATACTTCTGTTTCATAGACTATCCTAAAGCCTTTGACTGTGTGGATCACAACAAAATGTGGCATGTCCTTAAAGAGATGGGAGATGGGAGTACCAGATCATCTCATCCTCCTCCTAAAGAATCTGTATGTCGACCAAGAAGCCACAGTCCTTACCATACATGGGACAACAGAATGGTTCAAGATCGGAAAAGGAGTGCGACAAGGTTGTATATTGTCACCTTATTTATTCAACCTGTACGCAAAGTATATCATGCGTAAGGCTGGACTGGGTTAATCCAAAGCCGGAATCAATATTGCTGGAAGGAATATCAACAACCTCTGATACGCCGATGATACTACTCTGATGGCTGAAAGTGAGGAGGAACTAAAGGACTTATTGATGAGGGTAAAAGAAGGGAGTGACAAAGTTGGCCTGCTGCTTAACGTTAAAAAGACGAAGATCATGGCAAATGGCAATCTTACTTCCTGGCAAATAGACAGGGAAGAAGTGGAGGCAGTGACAGATTTTATTTTCCTTGGATCCAAGATCGCTGCAGATGGTGACTGTAGTCATGAAATTAAAAGACGTTTGCTTCTGGGTAGGAAAGCTATGGCAAGCTTAGACAAGCTAGTAAAAAGTAAAGATATTAAACTATCAACAAAGGTCTGCATAGTTCAAACTATGGTATTCCCAGTAGTAACATACGGATGTGAGAGCTGGTCCATAAAGGAATCTGAGCCTAGTAGAATTGACGCCTTTGAATTGTGGTGTTGGAGAAGACTGCTTAGAGTCCCTTGGACTGCAAGAAGATCCAATAAATCAATACTTCAGGAAATCAAGACAAACTGTTTACTAGAAGGTATGATGATCATGAGGCTGGAGCTTGAATATTTTGGCCATATCATGAGACGGCAGGATTCCCTAGAAAAGACTCTGAGGCTGGGAAAGATTGAAGTCACAAGAAAAAGGAGACGACATATGCAGAGATGGATAGATGAGGTCACTGATCACTGAAGCAATGAACATGAACTTGATGGAGCTCAGAGGGGCAGTGATTGAGAGATGCACTTGGCGTGCTGTGGTCCATAAAGACACGACTGAACGACTAAACAACAACAAATGATATCTCATTATATTATTGCTATTATTATTGTTAATATATGTTTTAACCCATTGCATAGTAACAAGGACTCATTAGTTTACTGATATAGGAATGTGACACAAATGTGATGTATGTGGATGTCCCATAACCCCAACCACCTAAACGGGGTAATGTCATACTCTAGAATACGCATGATGCATAGCAATTACCAGGGTCACAAGTTTACATATATAGGAATGTGACACAAATGTGATCTATGTGGTTGTCTCAAAACCCCAACCATTGAAAACACACTGAAATAGTGAGAACAGTATAACAAAGCTTTATTTCATACACAGGGCACAGTCAGAAATGGACAAGACTGTGCATTAATATCATGGATGTGGTGTGGGCGGATCCCGGGAGAGCAAGGGGCTTGTGGAAAAAAGGGGATACCTACCAGGGGTAATGTCATAGTGTAGACTAAGCATGATGAATGGCACCTACCAGGGTCACATGTGGACACCACACCACTGCAATCGGAATCTGATGAAAAAAAGGATCACCACAAATCACTCCATTTAATTGAAGAAACCTCTAATTTGCATAGCCCTTACAACTTGTCTAGATCTGCTCAATGAAACAGATGATTAAACATCTGGACTGTGTATTCCAGTCCAGTTTCCCACATACAGTGTATTGACAAAATGAAAATCTGAAATAAAGTGGTCAACTAAAAAATTTGGTCGGAAACATTTGACACCCTAGAGATACTGCGGGGCAGAAGATTACATCAAAAACTTAGAAGAGGCCTTACCAACCAGATATTCCTAGCAACAAGAATTACCATTGCTAAATCTTGGAAGAATCCTACCCCCTTTATAGAGAGGCCCTAGCCAAACTCAAACCCATACTGTACATTCTATAAGTATGATATTGGCAGAACTAGATGTTAACTACAAAAAATGGTCTTCGTGCTGGGATATGTGAGAGCTTCGAATTGGATGGGATTAAAAATCAGCAGATACCAATGCTATCAAACAACAGGTATACTAAAGCAATGCTTCACCCTCCCTCCAACCTACATCCCCCATCTCCTACTCCCTATTCATTTTTTCTTTTTTTTCTTCTCTCTATTTCTATTTGTCTCTCTAGTTATTTTATGTCTTTCTATTTTATCGCTCTTCTCTGTGGGGTAATTAAATATAGCATACTATTTTGTATCTTATATTAAAGGTTCATAAAGCAGGATAAAAAATAAACAAACATGCATGTACAGTACAATGCTAAATACTGTAACTGTAACAATATACCAACTCACCTGATTCCCAATGTCAAGCATTACTAACCATTAGCTAATTCTCAGGAGAACTCACTGGCCATGACCATTAATAATGATGTGTCATCTCACAATAAATGCTTAGCTGTGACCAGCGTCAGTGGTCAAGGTGTACTATCACCTTCGCAATATGATATTGTTCATCAACATTGATATCACATCCATCAGCTATACAGCTGTTAGCACATGTTAAAGGATAACCATGATATCAGCAATAGGGGAAAATACCCATTAATACAGAGAGGATGCAAAGGTAAACAGCCAGATTCAATGTTACTACATCAAACTGATATTGAGGTCAGGATCACATGTTCCCTAGTGCATATATTAATGCTGGCTGTCATTAACATGCCATTGTGAGACTCTGCAAGTCCACCGCCATAGTGATATTAGTCTGCATTTAAGCTAACAACAACCATGTCTTAGATATCTGGCTATATGATAGATTTAGAATTGTGGGAGCTACAAGTTAAAGGTGGGCTGTCATTGAAGAAATGTCTACCTGAGAGGTACTGTGAAAACCTTAAACCTCATATTTACTTCACAATGCTTGCAGATGCAGAAGATGCCTTTGTGGACCTGAATTGTACCTAAAAGAAACAAACAAAAAAAACATAACACCTACAATATAAGGCATTAAAAAAGATAGGGACTGAAGCATCTCTTCTCAACAGCATCCATCAGTGACCATCAATTGGTTAAATGTTAAACAGAACCCTACATGTCCACAGAAAAGAGGATCATGGACCATGTGATGGGAGGTAGCCATCCACATACAAAATATCACCATCACATAAGCCAAGATCCAAGACTCTGTAGCCAGGCTAGATTAGGCTAACATTTGGACCAATAGATTGACACTGAGGAGTGCTGTTGAGAAGGCACAAACATATAAAACCTCAAATATAGCTGAAAGTGAGGAAATACAATTATTGTTACAGATTGGAAATGCAGCTAAGCATTGTCAAGTTCTAATAATTGGAGATTTTAATTACCCTGAAATAAACTGGATATATGAGACCAGCAGTTCAGCGAAGGGGAGCAGGTTCTTGAGAGATCATTATCTGGTCCAGGTTATTCAAGAAACTACTAGAAATAATATTGATATACCGTATATATTCGAGTATAAGCCGACCTGAGTATATGCCGAGGCACCCATTTTACCCCAAAATACTGGGTAGAATGAGTTACTCGAGTATAAGCCGAGGGTGGGAAATGTGCTACCCCCTGTGTCCCTCTTGTGCCATCTGTGTCCCCCTCTCCCTTCCCTGTGTCTCTTCTCCCCTCTCCCTTTTCTGTGTCTCTTCTCCCCTCTCCCTTCCCTGTGTCTCTTCCAACCTCTCCCTTCCCTGTGTCTCTTCCCCCTCCCTTATCACCCTCCTTAACCCCACTCCTCAACCTCCCTCCTTATCCTCAACCTCCCTCCTCATCCTCAACCTCCCTCCTCAACCTCCCTCCTCATCCTCAACCTCCCTCCTCAACCTCCCTCCTCATCCTCCCTCCTCATCCTCATCCTCCCTCCTCATCCTCAACCCCCTCCTCAACCTCCCTCCTCATCCTCCCTCCTCAACCCCCCCATCCTCAACCCCCCTCCTCAACCCCCCATCGTCATCCTCTCTCCTCAACCCCCCCTCCTCAACCTCAACCTCCCTCCTCATCCTCAACCTCCCTCCTCAACCTCCCATCCTCAACCTCCCTCCTCAATCCCTCCTCCTCATCCTCAACCTCCCTCCTCATCCTCCCTCGTCATCCTCAACCTCCCTCCTCAACCCCCCCATTCTCAACCCCCTCCTCAACCCCCCATCCTCATCCTCAACCTCCTCCTCAACCCCCTCCTCAACCTCAACGCCCCTCAACCCCAACCCCCCTCCTCAACCCCCATCCTTAACCCCCCATCCTCATCCTCTCTCCTCAACCCCCCTCCTCAACCCCTCATCCTCAACCTCCCTCCTCATCCTCAACCTCCCTCCTCATTCTCAACCCCCTCCTCAACCTCCCTCCTCATCCTCAACCCCCCTCCTTAACCTCCCTCCTCAACCCCCCATCCTCAACCCACTTCTCAACCCTCCTCCTCAACCCCCTCATCCTCAACCTCCCATCCTCATCCTCAACCCCCCATCCTCAACCTCCCTCCTCAACCTCAAACCCCATCAACCCCAACTCACCTCCTCAACCTCAACCCCCCTCAATACCCCTCAACCCCCCTCTTCAACCTAAACCCCCCTCAACCCCCCTAATCCACCTAAACCCCCCTAAATACCTCCCACCTCTCCCCTCACTTACCTGCTTGTGCTACGGCCTCCGCTCCTTGACCTGGCACGCATGTGACGTTACATGCGCGCCGGAACCGGGTCAAGGAGCGGAGGCCTGAGCACAAGCAGGTAAGTGAGGGGAAAGGTATTTAGGGGGGTTTAGGTGGAGGAGGGGTGTTGAGGGGGGTTTAGGTTGATGAGGGGGGTTGAGGAGGGGGGAGGGAAAGAGACACACGGGGGTTAGAGACACATGGGAGGGTTAGAGACACACAGGGAGGTTAGAGAGACACGGGGGGGGAGAGTGACTCGAGTATAAGCCGAGGGGGACCCTTTTTGCCCTAAAAAAGGGCTGAAAAACTCGGCTTATACTCGAGTATATACGGTAGTATCAAATGTTGGAATAGTGCAACCTTTGGGAAACAGTGATCACAACACAGGATCATTTGAGATTGAATTAAAAAAACATAATTTTAAGGGGCCAACAAAAACTTAATTTTAAAAGGGCAGATTTTAACGGTCTAAGGACAGGAATACAAAGTATAGACTGGGACAGAGAACTGATGGACAACATTTAAATCCCAACTAAATATACATACACATCGGCATATACCATGTGGGAATAAAACTAAAAGGAGTAAATCCCATCCAACGTGGCTTAACAATGATTTAAAGATCAAGAAACAGAGTAAAAAACAGGCATTTATATTATACAAACAAGAGGGGACAGAGACTGCTTTACGGGAGTACAAGGAAATCAACAAGGCTTGCAAAAGCGCTATGAGACTGGATAAAATAGAAAATGAAAAATGAATTGCAAAAGAGAGTAAGACTAACCCTAAAATATTTTTTAAGTACCGTATATACTCGAGTATAAGCCGAGGCACCTATTTTACCACAAAATACTGGGTAAAATGAGTGACTCGAGTATAAGCCGAGGGTGGGAAATGTGCTGCCCCCTGTGTCCCTTTTGTTCCTTCTGTGTCCCCCTCTCTCTCCCGTGTCTCTTCTCCCCTCTCCCTTCCCTGTGTCTCTTCCCCCCTCCTCATTCTCAACCTCCCTCCTCAACCCCCTCCTCCTCAACCCCCTCCTACTCAACCCCCCATCCTCATACTCAACCCCCTCCTCAACCTCCCTCCTCAACCCCCCTCATCATCCTCAACCCCCTCCTCATCCTCCCTCCTCATCCTCAACCTCCCTCCTCATCCTCAACCCCCTCCTCAACCTCAACCCCCCGATCCTGAACCCCCCCATCCTCAACCTCCCACCTCAACCTCAGCCCCCCCATCCTCAACCCCCTCCTCAACTTCCCTCCTCAACCCCCTCCTCATCCTCATACCCCCTCCTCAACCTCCCTCCTCATCCTCAGCCCCCTCCTCATCTCAACCCCCTCCTCAACCTCCCTCCTCAACCTCAACCCCCCATCCTCAAACCCCTCCTCAACCTCCCTCCTCATCCTCAACCCCCCCCCCATTCTAATCCCCCCCCTCCCTCTCTCCCCTCACTTATCTGCTCCGGCCTCCGCTCCTTCCGGGTCTTGATGTGGCGCTCTTGTGACGTCGCATGCGCGCCACGTCATTAGCATATACCGGGTGCCGGCCCTATTTTTATGGTCTCGCTCTCACATCCGTATGTTACTACTGGGAATACCATACTTTTTACTATGTTGATAATGTAATATCTTTACATTTTACTAGCTTGTCCAGATTTCCCATAGCTTTCCTCCCCAGAAGCAAACGACTTTTAGTTTCATGACTACAGTCACCATCTAAATAGATCTTGGATCCCAGAAAAATAAGATCTGTCACTGCCTCCAATTTTAAATTTAGCTTCTGGGAAGCTGGTCCTCCCAGAATAAATGTTTCATCAATATTTTCACACCTTGAATACATTTTTAAAGACATTTAACAAACTTCTTAATGACGAACTTACTACCCCATGATTTTATATTAAATGTATATATACTCTAGGCCAAAACAATATATTCCAATCAATTAAAATTGCTGCTCTACTGATCTGTAACCAGTTATACAGACTGTCTTACGATATTAAAAAGACAAAGAAGCTACTAATTTTCTATCATACATTTAAATGAGCAGATTTTAAACACAGCAAAAATGTATCTTGTATGAAAAATGAGTTTGCTTAGAGCTAAAAAATTATTATATTCTATGTTTGAATTTTGTAAAGAGTGTATCCTTCTGAATTCCTTTTAGCTGCATCAGGTACAGCCAATAGAGGGAGATACTGAGATACTTTTCCCATAGGGCTCCATAAATCGCCTGGTGCAATAATAATATTATTAAAACATTATTGAATCCTTGCAATACTCAATCTTCGTGAAAATAAACAATGTCTAATGCTAAACAACATTTTAAATGCAAGGTATCAAATGTGTGATTTCTGTTTCAATGTAATATTTTCTTTAAAAATGATGTTATGTTCATGGTTTACAGAGCTGATGATGTTATTAGTTTGTGGTAAATGTCAATAGCATATCTATAACGAGTTTGAATTATTTCAATATCTATTATCCTCAAACGTGCATTGGAAGCAAGTTTGAGTATATGCTCTATTTTAATCTATAAAGAGTATAAAATAGATAGACAGGTGGATGCATAGATTGATAGACAGACATATAGATAGATAGATAGATAGATAGATAGATAGATAGATAGATAGATAGATAGATAGATAGATAGATAGATAGATTTTTATATACTTTGTAAGTCTGCAAGTTTTCAGTCTTGCATGGTGCTTTGGTGAAAGCTCTATGAACACTGGATTCTAAGCTCCAAGACAGGGCCCTCATCTTTGTAATGTGTTAATATTGTTTTGCCTTGATCACAATGTATGTAGAGGGCTACGGAATATGTTGGTGCATGACAAATAAATGTGTGATAATAATAATAATAATAATACACAGACACAAATACATATATACAATTTAGGCCTCTGTATGACTTATCTTCTTATATGACATGACTGCATGCTGAACTAACCGAACTCCAAAAAAATGTGCATGGGGCAGAAGTTATAAAATAATTATTATAGGCAAAGAATTAGCATTAAAATATTATTACTATTTTGATATAATTTAGGATAGTAAATGCATATATCTTGAATCTACTATCTGATAGAATGCTAACTTGAATTATATATTAAAGCTTTTATATATAAAACATAACATAACATATTACTTTCTGAGCAAAAACATTTTTTTTTTGTGTCAAATTTATTTATCCTCTTTCTGTCATCGGCAAAAGGCCTTCACAGTCTGTTTCTGTTTCATATTTTTATCTCTTGGTGCCCTTGACACATATTTTATACCAGGATCTTGCCTCCCCCTCTTTCATCTGAAAATGAATTTGGAGAACATCCAAACCTCAGCTCAACAATGTGCCTGTTCAGGCTTAGCTGCCCAATTATGCTGCGGAAAAAATCTTGCTTTTTTTTTTTGTTTCTTTTTTTTTTGCTTTCCTTTTTGTAGAATTTAAAAAATATCCTCTAACAAAAGAACATAAGAGGTACATCTGTACAAATACTATAATTTAAAAAAAAATCATATTATATTACATTCGTATGGAATTTTGCTCTTACACTAAATGTCACAGCTCTATAGAACATCTTATTGACTACTGATAGATGAAGACTCAGTATTAATTAAGAAGTACTGAGAAATGAATCATCCAAAAGATATCCTGTAAATTTACCTTTGAGTATTGAGATAGAATATAAATGTTGGAATATAGTAAATAGTAAGTATATCTTAACAGGAACTCTCATCAGGAAAGGAGACCTAGGGCCTCATTCTATTAGCGGCCGTAAATCGGCCGTAAGGCTGCGATTCCTTGCGGGGGTTCTCTTAACTCGCAATTCTATTATACGGCCCCGCAAGGATCTCCTTTTACGGCCGGCCGCATATCTTGGAACCGGCCGTAATCTCAGAAATATAAAAACTCAAAAATAAATTCAAGCCTGCACTGTACAGCTCTGTAAATGCTAGGGATCATATTGGGGGACATGAGGATTAAAAGGAACCCACTCTCAAGCTTGCACATCTGCCCAAACCCGAGTTCAAATTAACTGTTTATTTTCCGGCTGCGGCGTGGGTGTGTCTGAGGTGCTCCAAGCACTCTGGACTTTTTACATGGATATTTTACGGATATTAAAAATAAAATATTTTACGGATTTGAGTACAGGATAATTATGTGCTATTTTTTCTAACACCTAAAATCCCTTTATAGTCTTCTCAAAGTGCAGGATGGCTTTATTTGAGCTATTTTATGTGCTTAATTGGTGCTAGCGAGAGCTCTTTCCTGCAAGTAAGCAGCGGCTCGCTTTTAACCTTAAAGAGAGGTTTCCCGGAGGAATTGAATTGCAAAACTCTTGCAGCCGTTTTAGATCAAAGGCTTTCCTCTTGCGCGAGCGGTCGCAAGAGATAGCAAGGCACCGGCCGCAAGCCTGCCGGAGCCTCCGGCCGTAAGGGAATAGAATAGCCGAATAGCTTGCGGCCGGTCCTTGCGGCCCCGCAACGGCTGCGGCCGCTAATAGAATGAGGCCCTCAGTATCTAAACGAAAAAAGTGTTTTTAAGTGGTCCCATAAATTGAGCCTCCATCTATTGCCAGTTCTGCTTTAGTCAATTGCCCGTCATAAAAATATGTAATGTGTCTCTTCCCCACCCTCCCCTTTGTCTCTTCCCCCCCTCTCCCTTCCCTGTGTCTCTTCCTTCCTCTCCCTCCCCTGTGTCTCTTCCCCCTCTCCTGTGTCTCCTCCTCCCTCCCATGAATCATTCCCCATTGTCTCCTTCCCAACCCTCCCCTGTGTCTTTTCCCCCCTCTTTCCTCCCCTGTGTCTCTTCTACCCTCCTTCCACCCCTCTGTTTCTCCCCCCCTACTCCCTCCCCTGTGTCTCTTTCCATCCCTCTCCCTCCCCTGTGTCTCTTTCCCCTCCTCCCTCCACTGTGTCTCTTCCTCCTCCTCCCTCCATTCCGTGTCTCTTTCTACCCATAGAGCGCAATGTTCCTCTCCCCTCCTTCCCTCCCCCATCTCTCTCCCCATGTCTCTCTCCCCCATGTTTCTCTCCCACCCTCTCCCCTGTCTCTCTCTCACCCCTGTCACTCTCCCACCCTCTCAACTGTCTCTCTCCCACCCTCTCCCCTGTCTCTCTCCCCGTCTCTCCATGGTCGATACCAGGGCTCCAAGCCAATTCCCCCCATCTCATCTTATAGGTGGACCCTAGGAGGTTTTGTCATAGAGTAATACTATTGCCCCTATTCAATTAAGCAAATTGTAATTACTGGCGCCCGTAATGCAGCCCGTAAAAGTTACTGATATTTAATTGGCCTCTTCTAGCTACACATAATCAATTTGCGGGTTACAGGCTGAAAATTCCTGTGAGTTGTCAAAATCGTAACCAATCCAAATCGTTCCAACCCATCTCCGCCTTGGATCTTTCAAGCCCGCAAATGTTACAATTGTTAGAATCACAAATCGAGATTTAATTGCAACAATTCCACAATTCCACAAGCCCCGAATTGCTTTCAAAATATTACGGGTTCCAAATAGGACTTGGAAATGGGTCTAACACCTGTTCATAAAAAGCAAATAAAACTACACTACTGTACTTTAAAATACAGGCAAAGCAATGGAAGGCATTATAATTAAATGCACAATAATCTCCAAGGAACAAATAGGCTTAAAAAAATATATATATTTTTTATATTTTTGAATGGTCACGCATATGCCAATATGAAAAGTGTTGCTGCAAGATGCATAAAGCAATTAAAGGCACACTACATGACTAAATTGCAACACAAAAACATTAAACTGTCTGACAAATGATCGCTTACATTCACAGAGGCTCAAATGTGGACCCTAAAAATAATAATATATTTATATATATATGTCACTCATCAAATCTATATTGGAAAAATAAACAGTGACAAAATTAGACCGCCACATGACATATATCAAGTACCAGGGGAACATACACCACACGAATGTTGTCCAACCCATCGCGAAGGGGCTCAAACACACATGGAGGCTGTGCAGAGGCACGTGGAGCAACAGCCAACACACCTTCATCACTACGTGAGAATCTACAACACAGTCAACACAGGGGCATCAGGATCTCAGCTTTATTATCTCTCTCTGCAATCATTATCCATTAGCCCGCTTTCTATTGGCTCACAGGGCTATGGAGCAAACTGTAATTACAGGATTGGATTGTAACTGTGGACCCCATGTATTTCAGTCCACAAACAGCTAGCGGTGCCAGGAAGAGTTTACGGTTTTAGACCTGTAATTGCACGCTTGAGTCAATTAAATACAGCCCTAATTGTAACAATTTTTTAACCCGCAGACTTACACCCACAGACATTATAATTACGGCCTTGGAATAGAATAGGCGCCTATGATAGGAGCCTATGTGTAGAGTTTAGCCATGGTTCCTAGATATTTAGCATTTTAAGAACATTTTCAGTGTTCATTTCTTCACAATAATTATTCTTCTATTGTTTATATTTATGGTAAGAAATATATTTCTTCAATTTATTACATTGCAATGCACCAAATAGGGTTTCCATTAGTGGAGCTTCACACTAGATAGACCTTATTCATCTGAAATCATAGATTCAGTGTGATTTACAGAATGGGCTTTACATTTCATTATCTTTCATACTTAAATTTGTATGAAATAGCTGTGATGAGTGATACTTGTCAGTGACATGTCAGCATCTGGGTTTCCTAAGTACTTATCAGGATATTGTAAAAGGAAAATAAACTCCATTTAACTGACAGCTTATTTAAAGTAACTCTTTTGACATTTTTTGCAAATGTTTTAACTATGTGACTTAATTTTATTCTCCTCAACAAGTCATATAAAATTTACAACTCGCTACCCACAATTTCCTGTTCTTCCTCATGTAGGGTGCCATGTTTCACAACTGTAACCTAAAGTCACACAGGAAAGTACCTTACACAACTAATGTCTCATACTGTTCTGCTGTTCACAGTGATATGCTGTGTGCCTGAGCAACATGAGACACTTGTTAGTGTGAAGCCACAAAGCATTGCTTTTCGTCACAGCTGTGAGATGTGGCATCCTACATGAGAGAGAACTGGAATACAAGGGAAGGTTGCAGAAAGTTAAAATCTGTTAATTTGGGTGCTACTCGGAAGTAAGGGAAGTGTACATTTTATCTGACAGTTATATTTTAATAGTTAAGATAGCTATATAAAGCAAAATATATGCCTAAAGGGTCCATCTAAGGATTTTATAGTTTGAGGATGAGTGTACAATAAAGCTAGTGCTGGGATGGATTTCTAACAGAAAGTTAGTGCTAGAATGGATCTCTGACTGAGAGGTGCAGGAGGTCCTCATATTGACACAAGTTAAGCTATTGGCTACTTCTGTTCAAAAGGATAAAACAAATATAAGGTGCAGTTTCAAACAAATTTTAGCTAGTTATAGAAGATAAACATCCTGTGGGTAAAATTAGCCTGACTCTGCTCACAAAAACAGGCCATATTTTTCGAGAAGACAGCAGCACCATTAGCATCCTGCCTCCCCCCCCCCCTTTCAATTCAAAATGAATTTGGTAAAAATCCAAATCATATAAAAAGCTCAACAATACGTTCTAAGAATGTCCTGTTCAGGCTTAGCTGCCCATTTATGCAGTGAAAGGAATGTTGTTTTGTTAATGCTTTTATTCTTTATACTTAAACAAGTATAAAGTGCTAGCTTCAGGAGCACATCTGTTAATCATGTACAATATATAACTTTTATATGTGTGTATATGGAGTGTTGTCACCTGAAACCATTTTTTTTTTTCAAATTCTTTTTTAATTTGCTGGAATATGTTATTTACCTTAAATTCAAAAGCTAATATTTATAAATTAGGGAGTATTTTCAAAAAAAATGTATACTAACCTACAATATACCCATTGCTAATTATTAATAATTTTCTAAAAACTAATGATGGGGCAACCTTAGCATTGGGGAACAGGATGCAAGGGTGTAGGAGCCAGAATATTTCTGGGGCGATACAGCACATTGTATACACAGGCAGTAAAATAGCTTATATATACATACATACAAACAGAGAAAAATCAGGGGGGATTTGCCCCCCCCCCACCCCCCCAGTTTCCTACACCCCCATCCCCCAAGTTCCTACACCCATGATTACAGGAGTATGCACAGAGAGGTAGCTGTGTTGCAGTTACAAGAGGAACCTTGAGATCAGGAGGCAGACCAGTTCTCAGTTGGCCCACCCCAGCACATTTGTCAGAGCGAACAAAGTTCGGGATGTCCATGCAGGAGTGCAAGTACCAGAAAGTACTGTTTTTACCATGAATGTATTATGTATACAAATCATATCAACATGGATGTATTTATTTATGTTACTCTAGTGGTGTCGAATAAGGAAGTGGACTCATAGGACTAGACTTAGAGGACCAGGATTCAAGTCTGATTAGCTGGGTTATCTAGGGTATGAACAAGACAGGCAGATGGTTGGAGTCCACAAGACAGGCAGAATGTCATAATTGGTGGCAGACTAAGGTATCCAACAAGCAAGCAAGAGGTCAGGGTTTGTGTCAGACTATTACAGTAATCCTATACGTCAATACAATAAAACAATCAATAGTCCAGCTATTGGGCGGCAGAATAGGAAATGGATCATACGCCAGCTTGAGGCTATCGTCAGGATGATTGGGAGGCAGCTGAAGCAGCTGAGGCAGCTAGCACTGGCATTTTCTAGCTAGCATGCTCCTACCCCTCACTAAAGTCTAAAGCCCAGAACAATGAACTCTACCTGCAGGAGATACACCCTTGGTTACCAAGGAAAGCAAATGAGTCTGCAGGTCTCCCGCTCCAGATTTGAGGTGCTGCACCACTGAGTTTGCCGCCCATTTCGGGAAACTGTGTATTTTCGCGAGAGAGGCAGCACCACTCCAGAGAGTGTGTTGTGATGGGAGAACAGAGGACTGGAGTCTTTGGCTGATCCTGGGACCTTGTGGGCATGCCAATGTAGTTGCGAGCATACCCAAGGGATTGGGGAAAGCAGGAATCCTCTGGAACTGGTGGAGCCTGCAATAGGCTGACACCACCTAAACCAACTACAAACCACAAGACACAGAGACTCTATGGGCCCCAGCCGCTGGTAGCAGCAAAAGAAACAAAAGACGATTTTAAGTCTTCAGCCCTCCAGTAAGGTCTGCGAGTGCTGCAGTAAAAGAAAGCGACTTGATAAAGATAAGTATCACTGGTTTATATTTTTATACTTATTTGGTATAATGGAACTCTGGACAAGGACAATACAATAACACTGCCTACAAATAGCATATAAAGGGAAATGTAGGAGAGGGAGGATTTAAGAACAATTTCTGCAACCAGTATTGCAAAGAGTTCATCAGCTTTAATAAGACCTCAGTACCTCATATCAATAAATAGAAGGAATTGGACTAAGGTCTCTAAAAGCCAGTTCATATCACTTCTGTAAATAAAGTAAGAACAGCACCCTATATATAGGAATACTTAACACTCCCCTCAATATAACACTCCCCTGAATATAAGAATACTTGGATATATTGATTTCAGCTAAATAGTGTAGATATCATTAAAATACTTCTGGTTGACTGTAGGTCTAAGAACAAAAATGCCAACTAAAGCAAAGTCAAAGGAAAAACAAATGATGTGCCTAAAACGTAATTTTTTTTCTCTCCAAGAAGTAAGGGGGCAACATCTGAAATATCCCAAGGGGAAAATAGCCCAGACCAAACTGTAAATCAGACTCTGGAATAGATACCACAAAGTATAGGTGAGAGAAGTATATATCCACAAGAAGAAGAAATCCTTACCTGTACAAAAATGAAAGAACTATTGCAGGACTTTCAAACAAATCATATATCTGATCTGACAAAAATAATTTCAGATAGTTCCCAATCCATTAAAGAAGCAAATCAGAGGATTGAATCCATTGAAAGCATATGTGATAAATGAATTACAGATAACAACGCATTATTAAAATATACCTCTTCCTTTGAGAATAAAATTGACGACTTAATAAAGAAAATGTTTAGTTTAGAAGAACATTCAAGAAAAAACAACCTACGAGTAAGAGGTATCCCGGAATCAATTCAAGGAAATTAATTAAGGCTCTATGTTGACGATATGTTTCAGAAATTCCAGACTACCATAACGAGGATTATAAAATGGACGCTATGCATAGAATACCACTGGCAAAGAATATGGACAAATTAACCTCTAGAGATGTTATCTTGAGATTTTCTTCCATTTAAAGATGCCATAGTTAAAGCTGTTTATAGTAAGAAAAATATGGATTCTCCTTATGAGAATATTTAAATCTTTTTCGATATATCTGCCTATACACTAGCTAGAAGAAGGGAATATCTAGCAATAAAACAAGCGTTGAGACGAAAAGAGATTAAGTACAAATGGGCCTACCCTGGTTTGGCAAATAAATAAATGAGTTCAGAGAGAAATTAGGTTACAAGATATATGCAACAGTTTATGTGAGAATAGTTACATTAGTTTGTGACTTGTTTAATCACCTTTTATTTTTAAGTTATTACAGAAGGTATAGCCAAAATTGTTAAGATTAATAACATTTGTATAATATCAAGAAGAAGTTCTAGACACCAGTACATAAAGAACTTACTGTTTGAAGTTTTCTTTTTTTTTTTTTATGAGTCCAGTGATTAGGTATGATAAAAGATAAAGCAACAGGTTACGGTACAGTAACTAACTCCAGAAGGTGTCGCAGCACAAACATATTTGTATATGTCCTGCATGTCACTGTAGAAGGTTTAGTTAAAGAGGTTAAAGATACATTTCTTTGATATAAATACATTAAAATGTTATGGAAGGATGTATAAACACTAGTATAAAAGAATGCACCTTTATGATGTATCATTACATTTAGTTTAGAATGTAAGGTAAATTAGAATTAAAACACTTTATAATTTAGAACAATTAAATATATAAACTCAATAATGGGATTTAAATACTCACGTTTTATTTAATGAATATATATGATATATTATATTCTCTTGTTATGGTATTTTTTGGGAATTTTTTTCTTACAAATAGTTTAAATCTGTACCGGTTGCAGTGGGTTAACTTTACATACCTTGCCTTCCAACCATTTATGCGTAACCATTGCTGACATTTCCAAATCTCTGCGTATTATCCCTGTTTACCAGATGGATATTGGCTGCAACTCCTCTGTTTTTTTTTTAATTATGTGTGTGTGTGTGTGGTGATATTGTTTAAAGTTTCAATTAAAAGAAAACTGTACAAAGAGTAGAATAAATACTAGTCAAGCTGGACTGCCAACATACTCAAATAACTACTTATGGGAATAAAAATTAAATCACATAATGTAAACGGACTAAATTCCCCTACAAAAATTAGAAGATAGCCTTTTTAAATTATGTGAAAATTAATGTCTTCAAGAGACACACTTAAAAAAAGAGACATTTCATTATATGTTAAATAAGCATTTTAATGTTAGGGTTAACAATAGATTACATTTACAAGAGGAATTTACAAAGATAGACCCCTTAGGTAGATACATCCTGTGGATTGGTCACATAAATAATGGACTAATAACCTTAGTAAATGTCTATTTACCTAATAAAAACAACAATAGACATCGTAAAAGTTTATTGAAAGAAATCCAGAAATTTAAGAAGGGATCTATCATAACATGCAGTGATTTCAATATGGTTTTGGATGTAAATATGGATAAACAGGGTAATCAAAATATTAAATCAGAACTTCAAATTATTAAAATATCTACAGAGTTTCTTAAACAAATAAATAGTTCAAATTTATATGATCTATGGAGGGTAATACACCGTAATGAAAAATAATTAACTTTTTTTTCAAATCGATTTGAATCACTCTCAAGAATAGATTATGTTCTGACAAATTTGACAACCCTGAGACTAGTTAGGAGAGTGAACATCCTCTTGGCTACATGGTCGGATCACTCGATGAACACTTTGTTATAGAGGTGTGACAACCTATATGTTGAATGGGGTATGATAAGTGCCTATTGCCCAAACCTTTCCGCACAGGTGTGCCCAGTTCATTTTACTTTTGTACAGCAGGAAGAACTGTCAGCCCTTAAGTTAGACCGAGAGATGTCTGTGATCTTGTATAGCATTAAAGATCTTTCTAAGTTCTGAAAAGAACTTACTCCAGCAACCAGAATTCCAGTATCAGTAATAAAATTCACAGTTTAATTATGTGAACCAGATAAGCAAAACATTTATTGAAACAACAGACATATTTATACCACACTCTTAGCAATGGAAAGCCAATCAATTCAAATGTGCATCCATGGTTACCCCAATCACCTTCTAGCTCACGTTATCGCCCATGCATGAAGGTCTAAGACAGTCATCCATTGTTTTCCCTTGACACGGCTGTATCCTTGGTAGGGGGTAATTACACACAATAGGCATAGAGACACCAGTCTATGGCATGTGATAATAAAGAGAGATACTTGTGTCATATGACTCCTGGGGTCAATTATCTCCCTAATATTGTTAATATACAATATTTCCCTTGTAAGTGCTAGCCCCCCCCCCCCCTTGCCCCCCAAAGCACAATATAGACATACAGTGAATATAAAAAGTCTACACACCCCGGTTAAAATGTCAGGTTTCTGTGCTGTAAAAAAATGAGACAAAGATAAATAATTTCAGAACTTTTTCCACCTTTAATGGGACCTATAAACTGTACAACTCAATTGAAAAACAAACTAAAATCTTTTAGGTAGAGGGAAGAAAAAATAAAAAAATTAAATAATATGGTTGCATAAGTATGCACACCCTTAAACTAATACTTTGTTGAAGAACCTTTTGATTTTATTACAGCACTCAGTCTTTTTGGGTATGAGTCTATCAGCATGGCACATTTTGACTTGGCAAGATTTGCCCACTCTTCTTTGCAAAAACACTCCAAATCTGTCAGATTGCGAGGGTATCTCCTGTGCACAGCCTTCTTCAGAACACCCCACAGATTTTCAATCGGATTCAGGTCTGGGCTCTGGCTGGGCCATTCCAAAACTTTAATCTTCTTCTGGTGAAGCCATTCCTTTGTTGATTTGGATGTATGCTTTGGGTCGTTGTCATGCTGAAAGATGCAGTTCCTCTTCATGTTTAGCTTTCTAGCAGAAACCTGAAGGTTTTGTGCCAATATTGACTGGTATTTGGAACTGTTCATAATTCCCTCTATCTAACTAAGGCCCCAGTTCCAGCTGAAGAAAAACAGCCCCAAAGCATGATGCTGCCACCACCATGCTTCACTGTGGGTATGGTGTTCTTTTGGTGATGTGCAGTGTTGTTTTTGCTCCAAACATATCTTTTGGAATTATGGCCAAAAAGTTCAACCTTGGTTTCATCAGACCATAACACCTTTTCCCACATGCTTTTGGGAGACTTCAGATGTGTTTTTGCAAAATGTAGCCTGGCTTGCATGTTTTTCTTCATAAGAAAAGGCTTTCGTCTTGCCACTCTATGACATAGCCCAGACATATGAAGAATACGGGAGATTGTTGTCACATGTACCACACAGCCAGTACTTGCCAGATATTCCTGCAGCTCCTTTAATGTTGCTGTAGGCCTCTTGGTGGCCTCCCAGACCAGTTTTCTTCTTGTCTTTTCATCAATTTTGGAGGTCGCTCCAGTTCTTGGTAATGTCACTGTTGTGCCATATTTTCTCCACTTGATGATGACTGTCTTCACTGTGTTCCATGGTATATCTAATGCCTTGGAAATTATTTTGTACCCTTCTCCTGACTGATACATTTTAACAATGAGATCCCTCTGATGCTTTGGAAGCTCTCTGTGGACCATGGCTTTTGCTGTGGGATGCGACTAAGAAAATGTCAGGAAAGACCAACTAGAGCAGCTGAACTTTATTTGGGGTTAATCAGAGGCACTTTAAATGATGGCAGGTGTATGCTGACTCCTATTTAACACAATTTGGAATGTGATTGCTACACAGCTACATCCCCAGTTATAAGAGGGTGTGCAGACTTATGCAACCACATTATTATTTTTTTCCCTCCACCTAAAAGATTTCAGTTTGTTTTTCAGTTGAGTTGTACAGTTTATAGGTCACATTAACGGTGGACAAAGTTCTGAAATGATTTATCTTTGTCTTATTTTTTTACAGCACAGAAACCTGACATTTTAACAGGGGTGTGTAGACATTTTATATCAACTGTATATCCCATTACTCTTATCATGTTCCTGCGCACACCCCAACTATAAACATGGGTACCTTGTCAGCTGGAACACTGAACATAATAAACCCAGATGGATATCTCTGTAAGATGCATTATTGGGAGATATTTCTATCCAAACCATTTTATGGTTCCCTAATTACAATAAAGCATTATTTATTAAATTCCCTAGCAATATAAGATCACTCCTAAGATTCTGATATAAAAACAATGATATAATGTGTCTATCCAATATACCATCCTTAGCCGCACCAATTGATATTCTTTGGACCAGAGATATAGGTTCAACTATAAGTATTTTAAAAAGTAAAGGAGTAGTTTCTATCTCTGATCTATATGTAAAGGGCAACCTTCTAACCTTTCCAGAGAATCTGAATAAATTTGAAATAGTGAACTTGACATGGTTAAAGTATAAAGGTTTAAAGAAAACTTTGTTATCTTGGGGTTATAGAAATTTTAAAATGGAAAAACCCTTGAAAATGGAGGAACTGGTAATAAAAGAGGCTAATTCCCATAGTATATCTAAATGTAGTAACATCATCTCTGACAACACTCCTTTTATCAAAAGTACTGGTATAAAAGGTTGGGAAAATGACTTAAGAATAGAGCTAGATGAACAACTTTGGTTAAAAGCCCTTAAATTGGTCAAGAAGTCTGGAATTAATGCCTCATACACAGAACTGACTAAAATTGATCCACAGTTTGATGGATTATGTTGGAAACAATGTGGCACACAAGGTACCACATTACATGTCTGGTGGGAAAGTGTTAAAATATGGGAACTGTGGTCCAAACTTTGCTTGGAGTTAACAAAGATAATTGGTAAACAAATTTTGCCTGTACTCCGCAAATAATATTATTTCATATGTACTTAGATGACTTAACTCTTGGAGAGAAATATTTGGTTTACCATATCTTTCTAGTAGCCAAATGGCTTAAAGTGAAATATTGGAACTAATCCACGGTTCCAACGTGGAAAGAAATGTTAAACGCTATTAATCTTGATAGAGAAATGATGAGGAGTAGAAGATCAGTAGTAATTTCTAAAACGGTTCTCCTCTTTAATCGGCATAAGTGGGATCAATATCTTCTTTCTTTTGGCACTGGATTTTAATGTTGCCCTGTACTCTTAATTCATATGTTAATAGGCCTTTATAAAACCTTAACTGAATGAACTGTAGGAATGTAATTTGTATGTTATTGCATGTTTTGTATTTGAAAACAAAATAAAAAAAGAACTAAAAAAAAATACAATAAAACAATCTGGATGCTATGTATTCTGTGGGTGCCCCCCTTACGACATCCTGCTATGGCTCACCCGGTGCTAGCACTCTAGATTTACACATTGTGCATTTAGGGCAATCAGAAGTAATGTCACTTGTTCGCCTACAAAGATTATAGAAAACAAAGACAATATTCCCTCTAGTTTTAAATGGACTTTGTGCATATAAAAAAATCCCAATGTTTTCAGAGTGTAAAAATATGTGTCCCTAAAATAGTTAATAAACAATCCAGAAAGGAAACAGGAGAGCAGATGTAGCTGAGAAAAATAGAAACAGATAGAAGGAGAAGATGGAGAGAATAAAAAACAATATTAGGGCGTGGAATTTTAGTTTATTGGCATTCTCAAATATATATAAAATAATACAGGAATAAATGAATACAAAAATCTGCAAAAAGGACGTACAGGAGATGGATATACACAAAATTCATGGATAGATCACAAAATACAGAATAAGGGTAACGTCAAATGTCAAAACCCTCTCAATATAAGGTAATGATACAAAAGAAATGAATTTAATTTGGTTAATTCCCTTGTTGACTGATTCTTTGTGAATTGATGTACACAATTGTACCCCGATTTCCATGTGAGGTCTTACCAGGGCTTTAGGATTCAAGCATTGCCCAGGTGTGGGAAAGAATCTGCTCAGGAGGCTGTCTTTGTTTCCTTCCCTGCATTGGCCACTGCAGTTAAACCCAAAATCAGTAGTTAAAAAATGTAAAAGGGCCTCCTGGACAGATTCTCTCTCAACCCTGGATACCTAATAGGGGATGGGGTCCTATCCTGTTATGGTTACAGCACCAGACCGTTGCTCCAGTGCTGTGACCAAACACTAGATTCCACTGCTGATATTCCAGTGCCATATCATAGAGTTAAGGCTTAGGTAAACTGTTAGGGTTAGGGTGAGCGTTAGGGTTAGTTTAAGTGTAAGGCTACCATTCTAAGCTTAGAACTTCTCTAACATATAGGCAGCGCTGCAAAATATCGGCAGCGCCATCTAGCGTTTTGTCGCTGCATTACAGAGGCAGACCTGTGCTGTAACTATAACAGGATAGATCCGGGTGGTGGTAGCATGCACATGCCTGAATCACAAAAATTCTAATTTAAAGTTTAAAAGCTACATTGAATTTATTTTCTTCAAATATTTATTCATTGCTAATGAAATAATAAACACATTAAATCATATTGTATGAGCACGAGTTACACGTTAAAAGTATTCATGGAATAACAACCTATATCTGAATTAAACATTCTCATTACAATCTCTTAAAATCTTGTTCCTGACACACGCAAATGAGACAAGGAAAGCCTATTTTTAGTTTTTCAAGTATTTCATACAATCTCAGCTGGAAATCCCCCAGGTATGCTGATAAGAACTAAAAATAACAACTGAACAAAGAACCCACCTAAGTTTAATATTAATCACTTTATTCACTTCAAAGAACATAAAATCCAATTAAACTCACAAAAGCCTATTATCTGAAGAAAAAGGACTACTGGCGTAAGATCAGTGGGACCTGGGCCTACACTTTATTCAGTGTTTAATGATTGGAAATTGATTTTTTTTCAGCTCATGGACTTTTGTGAGTTCAATTAGTTTTTATGCTTTTTGGCATGAATAAAATGCATAATACTGTACATGGGAGGTCTCACTGCTGTTCCTTTCTATCCTTTTTTTAATATTAGGGTTTTAATTTGTATCTTATTATTACTCTTTATTTATAGGTGCCAGCATTTTATGTAACTATTTACAAAGTATAATAAATTGTTGTTGGTACAATTGGCAACTTACAATGGTATAAACACATTCTATGGTAAGTAGAAATACAGGTAGAGATACAATACAGTAAAAATCTGAGACAAATATGCGTGGTGCAACAGAATTGGTGCAATAAAATTAGGGACCCTCCACTGAATAGTTTACAATCAAGAAGGTAAGGGTGGGATGCAAGACAGGGGGGTGGGTTGGGGGTGACAGAATCAAGATGGCACTGACCAAGGCAGTAGGCTGATGCAAGTGAGGTGGCTTTGGTGTTACACTGTAGGTTATGTGGGTGAGCAGTTTTTTTTTAGAATATGCAATTATGCATGTTAAGACTGAAAGTGATAACCTTCTTTAAACAGATGCATCTTTTTGTGAGTTTTTGAAGGTTTTATTAGTTGATTGACTTCTGTTCATGCTCAGAACTAATGTAAAGGTTACACCAAATGCCTAATTTGCTAAATTCTGAAAATTCTGGTTGTTGTTCAACAAAAGTAGAATCTAAAGGACAGTAGTATTCATGCAAGAATGTCTCATAGTTTCACAAGGTCCCAGGTCAGGATGGCAGAAATTGTATCCAGTTTAATGTAAGGGGCAGATGGTCATCAATAAGGTCAGGTTCACAGGGACAAGGTCAGCCTGGCAGCAAATAGGATAAATGGTTTAAGCAGGCAGGAGGTCTGGGAGGTGGTGGCCAGTAGAATACAAAGTTCAAATCCAGAAAATCCAAAGAATAGCTCATTAAATCACACCCACAGCACATGAACTTTGAGCTGGCAAAGATGACTCTGACTGACACCTAGTTAGTCAGTTTGTGTTTTATAGTTGATGTCAAAGGCATCAATCTCAGTCTCCCTGGAATGTCTCACCCTGCACCGACAAAGTGACCATTTTGTTGCAATGAAGTTTGTCTAGGGCACCAATGTACCCAACACAGGGGACTTGGACCCAAAAAGTCTCCAAGTGTGGCAAGTTTTGAGTAAGGTGTGCTAAACTGTGCTTAAGAAAGCTACAGAACTGCCCACAATCTCTTATTCATTCACAACGGAAAATAGATGGGAACATATGGTCGGTCCAGGAAAAGTCGTTGAGGGGTATGTTCATGGAAGTATAATGATTATTATTTAGTAGCTGGGATCCCAAAGATTTTCTAAGTTTTGTGAACAAAGATTCCACTTTGTCCACATACCTTTCTTCTAATTTTTGTGAATTAAAGAGTCCACTTTTTCCACTACCTTCAGTTAAGTGAAATTGTATGCAAATCCCATCAGTGCAAGCCTGTAGGTTTTGTAACTGTGATTCAGCATTCAACTGTGTTTGTTTACTAGCCTATAGAGAGTAGACCAACCTTTCAGTATATTAATGGAGCTGAGTGTGGTATGCACATGCAACACTGAAAATCATACATAGCTAAATAAATATGTTTATTGACACGTATAGATTTTACAAGTAATATCACAAATACAGTGCCTTGCAAAAGTATTCACCCCACTTGGCATTTTTTGTGTTTTGTTGCATCACAACCTGGAATTAACATGGATTGTTTGAGGATTTGCATCATTTAATTTACAGAACATGCCCACAACTTTAAAAATGTTTTTTTTTTTATTGTGAAGCAAACAACAAATAGGACAAAATAACAGAAAAAGTCAATGTGCATAACTATTCACCCCCCTAAAGTCAATACTTTGTAGAGCCACCTTTTGCGGCCATTATAGCTCCAAGTCGCTTTGGATAAGCCTCTATGAGCTTGCCACATCTTACCACTGGGATTTTTGCCCATTCCTCCTTCCAAAACTGCTCCAGCTACTTCAAGTTGCATGATTTGCACTTGTGAACAGCAATCTTTAAGTCTGACCACAGATTTTCTATTTGATTGAGGTCTGGGCTTTGCCTAGGCAATTCCAACACATTTACATGTTCCCCTTAAACCACTCAAGATTTGCTTTAGCAGTGTGTTTGGGGTCATTGTCCTGCTGGAAGGTGAACCTCCATCCTAGCCTCAAATCACGCACAGAGTGGTACAGGTTTTGCTCAAGAATATCCCTGTATTTAGCACCATCCATCTTTTTCCCAACTCTGACCAGTTTCCCAGTCCCGGCTGCTGAAAAACACCCCCATAGCATGATGCTGCCACCACCATGTTTCACTGTGGGGATGGTGTTCTTTGGGTGATGTGATGTGTTGAGTTGCGTCAGACATAGCGTTTTCTTTGATAGCGAAAAAGTTCAATTTTAGTCTTATAAGACCAGAGCACCTTCCTCCATACATTTTGGGAGTCTCCCCACATACCTTTTCGCAAATTTAAAACGTGTCATTTTGTTTTTTCTGAATACTCCAGTGTCTGCTGTGGAACTCTGCAGCTCCTCCAGGGTTTTTGGCTGAAAGTAATGGCTTTCTTCTGGCCACTCTGTCATAAAGCCAAACTCTATGGAGCTTACAGCTTATTGTTGTCCTATGTACAGATACACCATTCTCTGCTGTGGAACTCTGCAGCTCCTCCAGGGTTACCTTAGGTCTCTGTGCTGCCTCTCTGATTAATGCCCTCCTTGCCCAGTCTACGAGTTTTGGTGGGCGGCCGTCTCTTAGCAGATTTGATGGTGCTCCTGGGGATCATCAAATATTTGGATTTTTTTTATAACCTAACCCTGACTTGTACTTCTCAACAACATAGTCCCTTACTTGTTCGGAGAGTTCCTTGGTCTTCATGGCAGTGTTTGGTTAGTGGTGCCTCTTGCTTAGGTGTAGCAGCCTCTGGGGCCTTTCAAAAAAGGTGTGTATATGTAATGACAGATCATGTGACACTTAGAGTGCACACAGGTGGCATAATTTCCCTAATTATGTGACTTCTGAAGGTAATTGGTTGCACCAGAGCTTTTTATTGGCTTCATAACAAAGGGGGTGAATACATATGCACATGCCAATTTTCTGTTTTCTATTTCTAAAAAAATAGTTTTATGTATATATTTTTCTCATTTCAATTCACCAACATAGACTATTGTGTTCTGATCCATCACATAAAATTCAGATTAATAAAATATTGAACTTAGGGCTGTAATGTAAAAAAAATGGTAAAAAGTCAAGGGGGTGAATACTTTTGCAAAGCACTGTACATGATATAGGGATAATGTAAGAAAAGTTGAGGTCTCTGCATGAGAGACTTTACAGTATAGGAGAACATTGCATTAAGACTGCCAACTAAAGGGGTCTAATGATTTAAAGCTCCATTGACCTTGGTACTGAATATGATTTGCAGACACTCTTGGAAATGAGTATTTTTACTCAAGATAGCACCAACCTTTTTCCCAGGCAAAACATAAAAGGGTTATTTGAGATTAGATTATCTGTTATATCACAAACACTTTCATACAGAATTCTATCAACAAACAGAGAAAATATCCTATTATTTATTATTATTACCCTTTATTTGTTACCCGCCAACATATTCCGTATCTGACTATGCAATGGGACAGGCTGATAGCACTTAAAACTAATTTCTCAGCTCACAATAACAAAATGTATATTGAACTAAAAGTCAAATATGATGCCCCGGTCACAAGAAGGGTTTTATCTAACTTTGCAAAACAATATTTTCTTTTCCACTGGGGCAACAAAGCTGGTACAATATTGGCCAACCTTACAAAAACAATTAATAAAAACAATATTATAATTGATAAAAGAAGGCATTATACTAATCTACAAGAAATTCATCAGAAATAATTAAAAAAACTTAACTTTTAAAATTACAATAAAATAAAGAGTTAAGTGGCTTAAACATTCCCAATTTACAGAAATACAATTGGGCTGGTCCAATATCAATACGCAATGGACAGTGTTGACTGGACTAATTTATGCACCTTTAAACCTTGAACAACAATTATGCCCACAAAATACTGTATATACATGATGGATTAGGCACAAACAATCCTTGATAAGTAAATCTTAGATGGATATGTCCTTACATTAAAACACTCACTATAAATACACAAGCCCAGCTCAAAGAAACGTTAGAAACATATGTCATGGTACACAATAGAAATATTATTTGTCCTTTTATCCTTTTTTGCATTTAAATGCATGTTTGTAAACTTCTATTTAATATTTCATAATAGAAATCTTCTTGATCTATCATAAGATTTATATATAGATGTTTTCAACTTCTATATCGTATTCAGTTGTTACTTATATCATATCTAAGATTACTATTGGATACTTACGTAATGACTAGTATTGGGTATATATATTATTTCCAACAAGCTGCTTAATGATATTGACGTAACAAGGAAGACGCATGATGGACAGTGGACTGTATCAGTTGAAGGATGTTCATGGTGTATGACCCATGAAACCGGATGTCTGGACTTAGGGTGGAAATTTCCTCCCATACCCTCTGACCCTTTATGACAAATTCCCAGTACTACAATTATGAATATCACATGGATTGTAAAATTTGATGAATTATATTTTGCTGGATTAATTTTAACAAGCTAGTTGATATCCAAATAATAAACCCTACCATCTTCTATACAACCCATATGATAGCCAATCAGAAAAGTATGTCTTCATCCCTACAATTCAGCCAATACCCCAATTAGTATACCCTGTGGTCCCCTACCTTAATCTCTGCTATAATATGTACGATCTACATTTCGTGTATCTGCCTACCTACAATTCACATGATATCCTAATTAGTATACCTTATATTCAACTATAGAATACATCTGCTATCCAAATTAGTATACTCTACCTTCATTTTTCAATTTCCATTATATCACAATTAATATTTCCTGCTTTTTTCTATACAATCTAATTGACATACCTTACCTTTAATTCTACAAGTGTCTTGATCCCCAGGATCCTTAAGAAAATCTTTATATAACACTTATTTATTGGACTGAGGTATACAGCTGCTTAGTTACTGATCCTCCTGTGGTAAATGGCTTTGCCTTCCCAACCTAGCTACTGACATAGTGACCCTGTTTTGTGACATCATCTATTATGACAGACCTGTAATGTAAGAACTTGTGGGTATCACTTATTATAATTGTCGAACTATGAGACGTCGTCAAGCTTTGCGTGGTGCGTACGACTTAGGCGATGAGCGCCAAAAGGAGCTTATCGCCTGCGAGCCTCGTGAAGCCTGGCAGCCTCGTGAAAAAAAATCCTCTCCCTCCCCTGTGTCTCTTCCCCTCCTCCTCTCCTTACCCTGTGTCTCTCTTGCCCTCCTCCTCTCCCTCCCCTGTGTCTCTCTTCCCCTCCTCCTCTCCTTACCCTGTGTCTCTCTTCCCCTCCTCCTCTCCCTCCCCTATGTCTCTCTTCCCCTCTTCCTCTCCTTACCCTGTGTCTCTCTTGCCCCCTCCTCTCCCTCCCCTGTGTCTCTCCTCCCCTACTCCTCTCCCTCATTGCCTGCGAACCAAAATTACGAGCCATGGGACTATACCCAAGTTGCAAAACAATGCAGTAAACGCCCGAACCGCGCAAACCCAAAAATACACAAAAAAACACACAAAAAAAAACACACACAGCAAGGGGGGACATCAGGTTACATGCAAATTTAAGCCCAATTTCCATAATTTCGGCATTTGAAAATCGACTAAGCGAGAAAAAGGAGGCTCCACAACACAGAACCACACGAAACACTGCCAGCCACGTACAACTTACAAATACACAGCCTCATTACATTTCCAGATCAAGACCCCCACATTAACCCCGGCAGCTGTAAGAACCCTCACCGACACCTAAAATTAACCCCCCAATGCTGGGGGGCCCCAGAGGGTCCCCACATGACCCCACATTAACACTCGCAGTGGGGGTCCCTGATCGCAGGTGATCGGGGACCCCCCACTGCAATCAAAGGGACCTGTGCTAATAAAAAAATAACCCTATCACTCATGGGGCTCTATACAGAGCCCCCTGAGCCCCTAATTAACCCTGTCACTCATGGGGGTCAATACAGACCCCATAATCCCATAATTAACCCTGTAACTCATGGGGGTCAATACAGATGCCCATAATCCCTTAATTAACCCTGCAACTCATGGGGGTCAATACAGACCCCATAATCCCTTAATTAACCCTGTAACTAATTGGGGTCAATACAGACCAGCATAATCCCTTAATTAACCCTGTCACTCCTGGGGGCAATACAGACCGCCATAATCCCTTAATTAAACCTGTCACTCATGGGGGTCAATACAGACCCCCATAATCCCTTAATTAACCCTGTCAATAATGGGGGTCAATGCAGACCCCCATTATCCCTTAATGAACCCTGTCCCCTATGGGGGTCAATACAGACCCTTATAGGACACTAATTAACCAATGTAATAACACTATAAGTGCCATGAGGGTCATCCAGGACCCTCATAACACAAAGTATAAGCACTACACTATTAACCCTAACTATAACCCATTAACCCGACCCTGGCCCTATTTAAACCTAGCACTACAGATTTAACACTAACAGTACCTATCTTACCCTAACTGGGCCTATTTAACCCTAACTGGACCTGTTTAACCCCATCTAAGCCTATTTCACCCCATCTCTTATGAGGGTCTTTACAGACCCACACAAGCCTCAATTTCACCCCATCAGTCCCATAAGGGTATATAAAGACCCTCATGAAGCAGTTAGAACCCTAACATTAACCCCATAAGTGCCAGGACCCTCCTCTTCTGCCCTGGCTGGGCCCTTGAAGAAAGCGCGCTCCAACACAAAACCAAAAAAACTAACAGAGCTCTGCACTCGCAGAGCTCCCCGACGCTAATGAGGCCCCAAGAGCCTCTTCAGCAAGAAAATATATCTATATCTAATGAACCTGTCAATATTTTTTAACCAATCTGAAGGTTCTATTGCCTTCAGTCAATCACAATGGGATACACCTCCATGGGGTGATTGGCTGAAGGCATCTGTGTCTTCTGATTGGCTGTTGTTACTGTCAATCAGACTGCAGCCAATCAGAAGGTGCAGATGCCTTCAGCCAGTCACCCCGTGGGGGTGTACCCCATTATGATTGACTGAAGGAAATAGAGCCTTCTGATTGGCTGCAGTGCCTTAAGTGCTAGATATGTAAATGAAGAGCTGTATATGTGAAGATGTAGAGTCTAACACTGTAAATATTGTATATTGCAACTTTTCCTGTTTGTTATGATACAGCCATTGAAATACACCTTAAAGGCATATTTAAGTTTCCTGGATTATGAGTGTATGTGATAGAGGAGAATCAGCAGTGTATGAAAAAAAAATGTTGCATAAAAAAATATCAATACAAACATTAACAAACCGATATTTGCTAAATCTCTTGAGTTTGCTAACACATGATTTTGTGAGGTAACACCCATTGATATCCCTGCTAAATCTAGCATAAAATGAATCATTTGTTTTGGCCAATCACAGACAGCTAATACATTTTAATACACAGGAGCAATCAGTGATAGCAATGTGTTCAGGGAGGTATTATGGGATGTGTAGTCCCCTGCAGAAGGAATCAGGAGAAGCCAGACACTACTGTGTAGATTTCTTCATTGAGCTCGAAAGTTAGTAAAGGGTTAAAATCCATACTTGAATGCAGTATTTCTATTGGAAGGTGCACTGTGCCTATGTAAGCAGCTCTGGTTGTGTGGAAAATAAGTAAATAAAATAACTATGTATGTGTATAGAATGATTCCATGTAATGTGTGTTTCTGATATAAGCAGCATGTGTTAGATTAGAAAAGACAAGGAAACTTATATATGCCTTTAATGTCTATTAAGCATCTCAAATATTCGAAATCCCCATATAAAGTGGATTTAAATATAGAAAGTGAAATGTAATACAATATGGGCTGGATATATATTAAGCCCTTATTATTCCTTAAAGCATAAACCTACATACCAACATATACATTATGCTAAAAATCACAGCTTGTGTGTGGTCTAGAAAAAGCTGCAGATTTACTGTGTGTGAAATTGGGAAAGCCCTGCGGTATCAGTGCAATGACACATTTATGAGCTTGTTGTGAAAATCATTAGTTGGGCATATTGCCACACAATATGGTTGATGTCCTCCATGGCACTGTTTATATATATATATATATATATATATATATATATATATATATATACTGTATATATATACACACTTACATACATATATTTAAAAATAAAAAATAATATACACTAGGAAAACATCATTATATACACTATGAAAGTACGTGCAAAGTAGGAAAGTTAAACGACATATGATATGATAATGCAAGTAAACAAAACATGATTGTACCTGTAGTTAAACAATGCAATCTTCATTTCAAATGTTTTACATATAACCCTATGTAAAAATGCACATACAATTGATGTACACATGTGTAATACACACACAGAGATATATACATATGTAAAGAAAGATTACACACTCATAAAAGGGAAACATTATATTTCCACTCTTCACAGAGAACCCTCTGATGGAGCCAAATGGATAAACTTGTTTTTTAAATTAATCAGTCTGTTTAGGATTTTTGCTCTGGGGTACTTTACCTCACACAATACGGGAATATAGTCTGTGGATTTAGAGTACAATTATCATGTATTTAGCTGAGATATAGAGGGCAATCCAATGAACAAGTTCAGTGCTCCTTTCATTAGAAGAATATAATTACAAGATGACTATTTGTACTGGTATATTTTGGTCTGGCTAAATACTCTCTCTACTTTATTTGGTAATCTGATCCTGTATACATTGCCTTGCAGAAGTATTCACCCCCCTTGGCATTTTTCGTGTTTTGTTGCCTCGCAACCTGGAATTAAGGCGGATTGTTTGATTATTTGCATCATTTCATTTACAGAACATGCCCACAACTTTGAAGATTTTTTTTTTATTATTGTAAAGCAAACAACAAACAGGACAAAATAACAGAAAAAGTCAATGTGCAACTATTCACCCCCCTGAAGTCAATACTTTGTAGAGCCACCTTTTGCGGCAATCACAGCTGCAAGTCGCTTTGGATAAGTCGCTATTAGCTTGCCACATTTTACAACTGGGATTTTTGCCCATTCCTCCTTGCAAAACTGCTCCAGCTCCTTTAATTTGGATGGTTTGCACTTGTGAACAACAATCTTTAAGTCTGACCACAGATTTTCTGTTGGATTAAGGTCTGGGCTTTGACTAGGCCATTCCAATACATTTACATGTTTCCCCTTAAACCACTCAAGTGTTGCTTTAGCAGTGTGTTTGGGGTCATTGTCCTGCTGGAAGGTGAATCTCTGTCCTAGCCTCAAATCATGCACAGAGTGGTACAGGTTTTGCTCAAGAACATTCCTGTATTTAGCATCATCCATCTTTATCTCAACTCTGACCAGTTTCCCAGTCCCAGCTGCTGAAAAACATCCCTACAGCATGTTGCTGCCACCACCATGTTTCACTGTGGGGATGGTGTTCTTTGGGTGATGTGATGTGATGGGTTTGCGTCAGACATGCGTCAGACGGCCGAAAAGTTCAATTTTAATCTCATTAGACCAGAGCACCTTCCTCCATACATTTTGGGAGTCTCCCACATGCCGTTTCGCAAACTCAAAACGTGCCATTTTGTTTTTTGATGAAAGTAATAACTTTCTTCTGGCCACTCTGCCATGAAGCCAAACTTTATGGAGCGTACGGCTTATTGTCGTCCTATGTACAGATACTCTAGTCTCTGCTGTGGAACTCAGCAGATCCTCCAGGGTTACCTTAGGTCTCTGTGCTGCCTCTCTGATTAATGCCCTCCTTGCCAGGTCCGTGAGTTTTGGTGGGCGGCCGTGTCTTGGCAGGTTTGCTGTTGTGCCATGTTCTTTCCATTTGGTTATGATAGATTTGATGGTGCTCCTGGGGATCATCAAAGATTTGGATATTTTTTTATAACCTAACCCTGCCTTGTACTCCTCAACAACATTGTCCCTTACTTGTTTGGAGAGTTCCTTGGTCTTCATGGCAGTGTTTGGTTAGTGGTGTCGCTTGCTTAGGTGTTGCAGCCTCTGGGCCTTTCAAAAAAGGTGTGTATATGTAATGACAGATCATGTGACACTTAGATTGCACACAGGTGGACATCATGTCACTAATTATGTGACTTCTGAAGGTAATTGGTAGCACCAGAGCTTTTTATGGGCTTCATAATAAAGGGGGTGAATACATACGCACATGCCAATTTTCTGTTTTTTATTTCAAAAAAATTGTTTTATGTATATATTTTTCTCATTTCACTTCACCAACTTAGACTATTGTGTTCTGATCCACCACATAAGATTCAGATTAACAAAACATTGAACTTAAGGCTGTAATGTAACAAAATAGGTAAAAAGTCAAGAAGGGTGAATACTTTTGCAAGGCATTGTACAATATAATATACGAGCAACACTATTCCGATTATTCCCATTGTTATATTACAAAAAAAACTGTATGGGACAAATTACTCAAAATTCTTATTCCATTTGTGATTGTACTACATCCCCAGCAATTTGTGACTTATTACTGTTCTCCATTTGTGAACTTTATTAGAGATCATATTGTTTGATTATTTTAAATCAAGATTTCAGTTTGCTGTAAAAAGTTAATATTTATTATTTGTTCCTTGTAGGTAGTAATATAATGAAGTGCTCACTACCCGTTGTCTTTTTTTCATTACTCATACATACACTAAAAATTATCAGATAGATGCCCCTGTAATTATACCATACTGTACACACAAATATTACACTACAATTTGTCTCTGTTCCCTGTACATTCCATAGCCAAATTTTCATTTTATCAGTGAGGCACATTAAAATTACTCTAGTGGCTGGTGAGCAGAATTAGGGCTCACAGTCAGAAGTACAATGCAAAGAAGTCCCCAGCACCAATTGGAGAAAAGCACTATATAAATTATTATTATTATTATTAGTGATCATGGCAAAAGGTAGACAGTACAGGGAGTGCAGAATTATTAGGCAAGTTGTATTTTTGAGGATTAATTTTATTATTGAACAACAACCATGTTCTCAATGAACCCAAAAAACTCATTAATATCAAAGCTGAATATTTTTGGAAGTAGTTTTTAGTTTGTTTTTAGTTTTAGCTATTTTTGGGGGATATCTGTGTGTGCAGGTGACTATTACTGTGCATAATTATTAGGCAACTTAACAAAAAACAAATATATACCCATTTCAATTATTTATTTTTACCAGTGAAACCAATATAACATCTCAACATTCACAAATATACATTTCTGACATTCACAAACAAAACAAAAACAAATCAGTGACCAATATAGCCACCTTTCTTTGCAAGGACACTCAAAAGCCTGCCATCCATGGATTCTGTCAGTGTTTTGATCTGTTCACCATCAACATTGCGTGCAGCAGCAACCACAGCCTCCCAGACACTGTTCAGAGAGGTGTACTGTTTTCCCTCATTGTAAATCTCACATTTGATGGTGGACCACAGGTTCTCAATGGGGTTCAGATCAGGTGAACAAGGAGGCCATGTCATTAGATTTTCTTCTTTTATACCCTTTCTTGCCAGCCACGCTGTGGAGTACTTGGACGCGTGTGATGGAGCATTGTCCTGCATGAAAATCATGTTTTTCTTGAAGGATGCAGACTTCTTCCTGTACCACTGCTTGAAGAAGGTGTCTTCCAGGAACTGGCAGTAGGACTGGGAGTTGAGCTTGACTCCATCCTCAACCCGAAAAGGCCCCACAAGCTCATCTTTGATGATACCAGCCCATCCATCTGGCCCATCAAGACTCACTCTCATTTCATCAGTCCATAAAACCTTAGAAAAATCAGTCTTGAGATATTTCTTGGCCCAGTCTTGATGTTTCAGCTTGTGTGTCTTGTTCAGTAGTGGTCGTCTTTTAGCCTTTCTTACCTTCGCCATGTCTCTGAGTATTGCACACCTTGTGCTTTTGGGCACTCCAGTGATGTTGCAGCTCTGAAATATGGCCAAACTGGTGGCAAGTGGCATCGTGGCAGCTGCACGCTTGACTTTTCTCAGTTCATGGGCAGTTATTTTGCGCCTTGGTTTTTCCACACGCTTCTTGCGACCCTGTTGACTATTTTGAATGAAACGCTTGATTGTTCGATGATCACGCTTCAGAAGCTTTGCAATTTTAAGAGTGCTGCATCCCTCTGCAAGATATCTCACTATTTTTGACTTTTCTGAGCCTGTCAAGTCCTTCTTTTGACCCATTTTGCCAAAGGAAAGGAAGTTGCCTAATAATTATGCACACCTGATATAGGGTGTTGATGTCATTAGACCACACCCCTTCTCATTACAGAGATGCACATCACCTAATATGCTTAATTGGTAGTAGGCTTTCGAGCCTATACAGCTTGGAGTAAGACAACATGCATAAAGAGGATGATGTGGTCAAAATACTCATTTGCCTAATAATTCTGCACTCCCCTGTATATTTGGTAAGACAAGCGAAAGATTAGGGATGGCATTCTCTTGTCTTTCATCATTGAGTGTTATAGCACTCTGGGGTATTTCAAAGATTCACAAAGTGCAGACAGGGCCAGATCCACATTTTTGGAGCCCCTAGGCAGTGAAGTGGAGGAGCCCCTGCGAGTGGGTACACAATGTATGCACAAAGCCATTTTTGCATTTTCTGTGCATTTTAGTCACATTTCCTGTAAGTTCCTTCTTGTTCTAGGTTGTTACCCCCTAGTAGCCGGTCTATTAACTGCAGCATTTAATTTTTCTTAAGCAAGGAACCATTTATATTTTTTAAAAGTGGCGCCCCTCACAGGGAAACACCCTTAGGCGGCTGCCTACTTTGCCTAATGCTTTCTCCTGACTGTGACACTTGTCTAGCTGGGTTACATATTTATCTTAGTGATTGACTCTAAAGGATAACACAGCAACTGGAAATAAACTATCTAGTGGATTTAAAACACAATTCTGTGGAATTTCTAATTACTTTGGTAAGGTTGCCTGGAAGCTGCTTGGGTTAAAGAGATGTTTGTCTGACTGTGTTTTCCTGGTGTTTCCTGTCATTGTGGTGACTTTGGTATCAGTAAACGGGATGTCCTGATTTAAAGCTGGACATTGTAGAATGGAAGCTGTGTATTTCACCTTGGCCCACATGGTCACATTTTCAGAGGCCAGCAGGCTATTTCTAATTGCCTATGTGATACACTGTCATATTTTGTACATGTAAAATGAAATGGAACATTTATGTTGAGTCTACCACTGAAATATCACCTTGGACTGTGTGTATGTGCCCCACTGGGGCCTGTATATGATGAGAACCATGTTCTGTTCTTCTTAACAGATAGATTGTGACTGAGACAGTACTGATATCAGCTTAACGTGTATGTGTGTTTGCCTGCATTTGTGTGACTACGTGACTTAAATGACTACAAAAGCCCCTTTAACAATCGCCTTTAACCGAAAATCAATAATATAATGCTACACCATCAAGACAATTTTCAATTCAGGATTTTCTAAAGCTATAAAGGCTATAGAAAACCCAAATTTGATGACGTTGAAGCATGTTTTCTGAGACATGTTCTGAGACATGTTCCACTACACTTTATTGCACATCCAGTACTACAGAGATTGTGTCTGCATATGCTACAGAGGGCAGACCCATACAGGGACTATATGATTATTAAAAATGCATTTACTAAATTTTAAATAAATAAATAAATATGGACTATAATTTTAATTATTGCATTTAATTTTGCTTTAATGACAGTACACATTTTGCCTTTGTACCTAACAGGATTAGAAATATGGAAGGAATGGGATCAACTGTTAATTCAGATAATATCTCTATTCAGTTCTGTTTAAAGCCTGCCACTGTAAAATGCCATTTGGCAATAGAACGAAATTGAAGAATTTTCATCGGTAGTTACAGGTGGACTTGCAGTGCAAGATGTAATCCCCCATGACACAAGTACAGTCAGATAAATGTAGCACTTTCTTTACAAATGCTGCTATGTAGGTTGTTATTCTATGCATATGCTAATGTTATTAGCTTGTTATATACTTGAATAAAAAACTAAATTTGATCTGATTCCTTTGTTCCCAATTGGCAGAAAGGTATCATTAAGGATTTACAGCAACTGATCTTTGAAGATAAAAGACTGAAACCCATATAACTGACACTTCACGCAGTAAAACCACTGTAGTTTAGGAAAAACATTGACATTCAATGGCCTCCATTCATTGCATCGCTCTGTAACTTTTGCAAATTTGCAACAGTTAAAGAGTTATTCAATTGATCAAGCCTGCAGCTACCTGGATGAAATCCTAAACCATAAACCATGAACCCGTAAGTAGCATTTCAGCGCATGATCATGATCAATTAAGCAAGGCCGTAACTACCAATTTAGAAAAAGCCAATAGTAAATGAGACCACCATCATGTCGTCAGTAAAAGATAGAGGTTAAACGTCAATCAATTAGCGTTTAGAAATCCCATATGCGATCGGACTTGCAATCCGGCAATGTACAAAATAATAAAAATTAATGGTGAAATTGTTCTAGTCCATGTGGGTGGCCTGATATGTATTAACTCCTTGATTACCGAGATTGACATAACATGGAAATTAAACATAAAAATAATACTTTTCAATTGCAGATTTGCGAGGTTGAGACTGTTGTGCAATTCATTCTAATGTATTTTATTGCTTTCCACATCTTTTAAACTGCAGTATTGAATTTTTTATTTGCATTTACAGTGCTACAAACAGGTGTTTAACCCCCTTGCGAGTCCTATCTGGTACTCGTAGAATTTTCTTCTACATTTGCTATTAATGGGTGTGAAAACTTTTGCAAGCTTGAGGAATTGTAGCAATTGAATAGCGATTTGCGATTGTAACATTTACAGGCTTGAAAGATCAAAGGCTTAGATGGGTGGGAGTTACGAGTTTGACAACCGCAGGAACTTTCAGCCTGTAACCCTCAGATTGTTTGCTGGTAGCTAAAAGACACCAATTGAATAGCATATAAGTTTACAGGCTACATTATGGCCTCTTGTAACTAACAATTGCTCAATTGAATAAAGGCCAATGTATGTAACAAACTAGCAAACTTATCAGCTATGAAAATCATGTTTAGAGAAAACTTTTAGAGAAATCAGGAGATGCTGCTTCATTGTTCTATTGCCCAGTGGCAATTCATAGTGACAGTCTTTCAATGGAAATGAATAGAGATGTTAATTTAAATCTAAAGTTCATCTCATTCCTTTCAGTTTTTAATTATGTTAAGAACAAAGGAAAATGTTTTCTGCCAGTAAATTAAAATGGAATATATTGGTTAAAAATGAAATGCTGTTTTTATTTACTTTAAACTGTCTAAAAACATTTTGGACATTCTGAAGTTATTTTATTCATAATAACATACTATAAACAATACAAAGCAGTTGTCCTTTAAATGTAGTATGAACAGGATTGATAACCAGATATTCATCCTAGCCCGTACTAAAAATTGCAGGGCCATTATTGATTGACTCATTTATATTATTATGTACATGCAATATCAGAATCACACAAAGAACAAAAATACAGAAATTAAAATGAATCCAACTTTCCGACATAAAAGACAATTAACATAATCAAAATTCTTAAGTCACACAATAGAGACTTAATGGACTTATAAATACAGTGGATATAAAAAGTCTACACACCCCTGATAAAATGTCAGGTTTCTGTGCTGTAAAAAAACGAGACAAAGATCAACCATTTCAGAACTTTTTCCACCTTTAATGTGACCTATAAACTGTACAACTCGATTGAAAAACAAACTGAAATCTTTTAGGTGGAGGGAAGAAAAAAAAAAGAAAAATAATGTTGTTGCATAAGTCTGCCCACCCTCTTATAACTGGGGATGTAGCTGTGTTCAGAATTAAGCAATCACATTCCAAATCGTGTTAAATACACCTGCCATCACTTAAAGTGCCTCTGATTCACCACAAAAATAAAGTTCAGCTGCTCTAGTTGGTCTTTCCTGAAATGTTCTTAGTCGCATCCCACAGCAAAAGCCATGGTCCACAGAGAGCTTCCAAAGCATCAGAGGGATCTCATTGTTAAAAGGTATCAGTCAGGAGAAGGGTACAAAAGAATTTCCAAGGCATTAGATATACCATGGAAAAGACAGTCATCATCAAGTGGAGAAAATATGGCACAACAGTGAAATTACCAAGAACTGGAGCTCCCTCCAAAATTGATGAAAAGACGAGAAGAAAACTGGTCTGGGAGGCTACCAAGAGGCCTACAGCAACATTAAAGGAGCTACAGGAATATCTTGCAAGTACTGGCTGTGTGGTACATGTGACAACAATCTCCCGTATTCTTCATATGTCTGGGCTATGGGGTAGAGTGGCAAGAAGAAAGACTTATCTTAGGAAAAAAAACATCCAAGCCAGGCTACATTTTGCAAAAACACATCTGAAGTCTCCCAAAAGTATGAGGGAAAAGGTGTTATGGTCTGATGAAACCAAGGTTGAACTTTTTGGCCATGATTCCAAAAGATATGTTTGGAGCAAAAACAACACTGCACATCACCAAAAGAACACTGTACCCACAGTGAAGCATGGTGGTGGCAGCATCATGCTTTGGGGCTGTTTTTCTTCAGCTGGAACTGGGGCCTTCGTTAAGATAGAGGGAATTATGAACAGTTCCAAATACCAGTCAATATTGGCACAAAACCTTCAGGCTTCTGCTAGAAAGCTGAACATGAAGAGGAACTTCATCTTTCAGCATGACATGACCCAAAGCATACATCCAAATCAACAAGGAATGGTTTCACCAGGAGAAGATTAAAGTTTTGGAATGATCCAGCCAGAGCTCAGACCTGAATCCGATTGAAAATCTGTTGGGTGATCTGAAGAGGGCTGTGCACAGGAGATGCCCTTGCAATCTGACAGATTTGGAGTGTTTTTGCAAAGAAGAGTGGGCAAATCTTGCCAAGTCAGAATGTGCCATGCTGATAGACTGATACCCCAAAAGACTGAGTGCTGTAATAAAATCAAAAGGTGCTTTAACAAAGTATTAGTTTAAGGGTGTGCAACCATATTATTTTATTTTTATATTTTTTCTTCCCTCTACCTAAAAGATTTCAGTTTGTTTTTCAATTGAGTTGTACAGTTTATAGGTCCCATTAAAGGTGGAAAAAGTTCTGAAATGGTTGATCTTTGTCTCGTTTTTTTACAGCACAGAAACCTGACATTTTAACAGGGGTGTGTAGACTTTTTATATCCACTGTATACTGGGGTCAATTCATTACCAATATTTACTATTTGTTAGTAAATGCATAATATGTGAGGACCCCTCAAAAGACAAAATATTTATTGTCAAATCATACTATTCAAATAATTCCTCCAACCATTCTCTTTTCTCTCTCAGTGATACTCATATCTGACCAGCTCTATTTTAACTGTTTTTATTTATTTTTTTATTTTAGGCTGGAATAATGATGGTTATATTTTATAATTTAATGCCTAGTCTATAAATGACATGGTAGGGGACTGCTTATTTCTATTGGTGAGCAAGATACTCAGAACTTGTTTTCCTTTGGTGTCTAGAGCAGTTTAATTCATCTGAATGCTTTTTTCCTATTGAAAAGTAACAAATACTAAAACCAGCTTTTCTTCTAGGCCATAAAGCAATAACACATTCTAGCAGAAACATTTAAATGAAAATAGAGTAAAACATAAAAAGCTTCAGCGAACGGAGAGTTCAAGTGACTGAGGTATTGAAATAACAGTGCATTATAAAGTATTCTTTATTGTACAATACAACAGACTGTTCCTTTCGTCTTGAAACACCATAAATGGCTTTTGAAATTCTTTAAGAATCTTATACTTTTAATGCAGTGTTCCTTCTCACATACATTGATTTCTTCATAACACCTGCCTAAGGGGCTGTAGATTTTTTTTCTATAATGAGCTCTGTGAGCACTCTCCAAATGGCAGGTTGTCAAGATAATTCAGGTTATCTCGGCTTCTTTTAATGCCCCCAGCACAGTTTGTCCTCAATTCACAAGTAAATAATTTTCCTACTGCAGAACTAATGAGATGCCATCAACTCCTTCCATAAATGGCAGTGCATATATTAGCCTTACATAACCCACACTCTCCTCTTTCCTTGGTGAAGGCCATACAATTCTGCATCATGATCAATCCATTAATGTCAGTATTATAACTAGAAACGTACTCATGTAAGGTAAAAAGTCATAGAAACATATTTGACAAGAGCCAAAAGGCCAATCTAGTCTTTTACACTGTCTACGAAATAAAGTTGACTTAAAGGAACATGCAATTCATCAATACTGCTCTACATCAAAGGACTATTTTTTTAACTCAGTTAGTCTTGAAACATTTATAGTCAAGTTCTGTGTAGCTTTTTATGCATTTGGACGGTTATACAATGACGAACAATTTACTTTTACACATTACCGCTTAATGTTCCACCTTCCAACTTAAAATGACTACATCTTGTTCTTCAATTGCTCTTTTCCTGTGGGATACATATCTCCTGAACTTTATTAAAATCATATGATGTATTTGAAGGTTTCTATCATATCAATCTTCTCCCTTTAGTCCTCTGAGTTATACATATTAAGATCATGAAGATTTTCTATGTTATTAATATGCTTTTGGGTATATAGTCTCCTGGTCTGGACACAGTATTGTAGGGGAGGTCTTGTCATGACCACTTCTTCAATTGGGCTCAATCAGAACCTAGTTCTGACCCACCCAGTGACAAATTGTGGTTATTGTTGTTATCCATGCTAGCAGAGATGGAACCAGGCCAGTAATGGACCCTCAGAATGACCACAGGAACATCAGAATCACCAGTCAGAGTAACCGATTGTAACTCTTCCTTAGGAAGATGTAAAATTATTAAGCCCTATGACCAGGGTTATCCCTTCCCTCAGTAATGAGCACACACTTACTTATGTATGACTACCTGGGCACTGTTTATTAGTAAAAAAATCAACAATTTTATACACATTGGTCATCACTCACCACCAAGCCACATCCCCTAGCAACAGTCCTCTTAACCAATCCTCAACCCTTATCCTTCAAGCCATGTGGCCCAATTGTCAATCAATCATGTCAGACCTTCTAACCGCCCCCTGTGGTGCTGAATAACTTAATGGGACATTTTGTTCTGGGTAGGGGGGTTCAAACTTTAGTTTATGCTGACCTTCATCTGTCAGGAAGCTAGCTGTCCAGGGGAGCATAATGGTTAGTTAAATCTTCCTTACCCTTCCCTGATTTAAATTTCCTGGGTTTGTGTGGATCTCTGAAGTCTCCCCAAACCCCCTCAATCTGTTACCCCATAACTCTGATCCTATCCCCTGAGGATTCAGGCGACATGCTTTATTATATTCCTTGGAGGGAATTAGTAATTTTGATACAAAACATGATATTGGGATTCTCATACTTAACTGTACATATACAAGTCATCTATGTGATACTTATACAACAGGCAATATTAAACTACAACATGCAACAATAATAATTATACACATGCCAGCAGGGCAACCCTAACTCATCATTTATATCCAGGGGTAACTCTGATTATGACCACCTTGCTCACAGGAAAATAACAGTCCAGATACAGTCCATGTATCCATGCAATCCATGCAATGTTTGCCCTGGAAGGGGTTCTTTGTGTCATGCTCCTGGTGTACTCATGGCAGCCTCACTCATCCTGCTGCTCCTGGCAGCCTCATGGCAGCCTCACTCCTCCTGCTGCTCCTGGCAGCCTCATGGCAGCTCACACCTCCTGCTGCTCCTGGCAGCCTCACAGCGGCCTCATGGCAGCCTCACTCTGCCTGCTGTTCCTGGCAGCTTCATAGCAGCCTCACTCCTCCTCCTGCTCCTGGCAGCCTCATGGCAGCCTCACTCAGCCTGCTGCTCTTAGCGGCCTCATGGCAGCCTCACTCCTCCTGCTGCTCCTCGCGGCTTCATGGCAGCCTCACTCCTCCTGCTGCTCCTGGCAGCCTCATGGCATCCTCACTCCTCCTGCGGCTCCTGGCAGTCTCATGGCAGCCCACTCCTCCTGTGGCTCCTGGCGGCCTCACTCCTTCTGCTGCTCCTGGCAGCCTCATGGCGGCTCCATGGCAGCCTCACTCCTGCTGCTCCTGGTAGCCTCATGGTTTCCTCACTCCCCCTGCTGCTCCTTGCAGCCTCATGGCAGCCCACTCCTCCTGCTGCTCCTGGTGGCCTCACTCCTTCTGCTGCTCCTGGCAGCTTCATGGAGGCTCAATGCCAGCCTCACTCCTCCTGCTGCTCCTGACAACCTCATGGCAGCCTCACTTCTCCTGCCTCATGGCAGCCTTCCTCCTCCTGCTGTTCTTGGTAGCCTCATGGCAGCCTCACTGCTCCTCCTGCTGCCTCCCGGCAGCCTCACTGCTCCTCCTTCTTCCCCCGATGGCCTCACTGCTCCTCCTGCTGCTCCTTGGCAGCCATATTGCTGCTCCTGGCAGCCTCCATTTGCTGCACCTGGCAACCTCCTCCTGCTGCCCTTGGCAGCCTCCTCCGGCTGCTCCTGGCAGCCTTACTGCTCCTTCTGCTGTTCCTTGCAGCTCCTCTGCTCCCCCTGCTGTTCTTGGCAGCCTCACTGCTCCTCTTGCCACTCGCTCCTCCTGCTGCTCCTAGCAGCTCCCAGTGGCTCCTCACTCTCCGCTCCTCCTGCTGTTCCTGGTGACTCCTCATGCTCCACTGTTCCTCCTGCTGCTCCTGGCGGCCTCACTGCCCCTCCTGCTGCTCCTGGCAGCTCCTCACGCATTGCGGCTCTTGCAAGCCTCACTGATGCTCCTGGGGGCCTCCTGACACTCCTCCTGGCGGACTCCTTCCACTCCTCCTGCCAACCTCGCTGCTCCTCACACTCCACTCTGTCTGCTGCTCCAAGCAGAGACATGAAGCAACATAACGTTCCCTTCAGCACACAAGCTATATCATGGCATGAAGTGCCTCTTGCATGCCAAGCTGTGCCTTACCAGTATTTTCCCCTTATATCCTGAGCCTTGCCATACCATAAGGTATCCCTAGCATCCCGTGCCACGCCATAAATACACCCATTAAGTGCAGTGGCATACCCTATCACTACGTTCCCCTTGCATGCAGAGCCATATCATAATACAAAATACAAAAATAGAGGTGCTCAATCAGAGAATGGACATGATAACCCACTCTGAGAGCAACCTCTTTTACCCTGAACAGGAGAAACAGCAAACCTCAGATGTACGTTTCGGCCTTCATTGGGCCTCGTCAGTGAGGTGTAGCTGATATTTCCCTAAGGTACAGTGAGCAAGGGGTTAACGCCTGGAGTCCCCTATCACCCTTAGGGAGACTAATCCCATATCATACCATAACGTACCCCTGCACGTAGAGCCATATCATACCATAACGTACTCCTCACTTGCCAAGCCTTATCATAACATAACTGACTACTCGCACGCAAAGCTTTGCCATACTTTAATGTTCCCCAGGAATACCAAGCTATGCCATACCATAAATGTACCCCTTGCATGCCAAGCCATGTTGCATCATGCCCCTTGCAATACATTACTCCTCATTCAGCTTTGACCACCGTAGTTACCAATGAAATCAGCAAGCATTCCAGGGTTTCCCAATCCAGTTATCTCCTCACCTACACTTTTTAATCAGGCTAGGACTACGTAGCTAAAAATGCCATACCTCAAGCTACTACCACTAGAGTGAAAGCACAGACTACAATTAACAGGTTAAAAAGTCACCTGGAGTTGTGGGAGGGGCTGGAACTCCCCCACACCCTATAAATACCTCCTACCCTAACTCCCAACTGGCGTTAATCTACCCACCCACCTTACCCTTCTCTCAAGCTTAATTTTACTCTCCCTAGCACTCTAATCAGGCTAGGACGACGTAGCTAAAATGCCATACCTCAAGCTACTATCACTGGAGAGAAAGGCCCGACTACAATTATATGTTAATTTGCATTGGTGGTGGCAGTGTTGTATTACAGGTTTTGGGATGTGACAGTTATGTGACTTTTTAAAGCTGTTTTATTTTAAATACATTATAGAAAAAATGGAAGTTTTATCAAGGCAACTCATTGGATGTAGTCTATTGGGATTTTGTGAAGATTTTTGATACAGTGCCCCATGGTAGGCTATTGTGCAAACAAAGGCATACAGAAATTGCAGTAAATATCTGATCATGGATTGAGAGCTGGCTAAAAGACAGGAAGCAAAGTGTTGTTCTAAATGAATTATGCTCAGACTGGACTAATGTAGTAAGTGGGGTTCCTCAGAGTTAAGTATTAGGTCCTCTCCTTTTTAACATATTTATTAATATGTAAGAATATAAAATATTGTCTTATTTGTGCAAGGTAATTAAATCAGGTAATGATGTACTTTACCTCCAAAGGAAGAATGGGCAACTAAATGGCAGACGAGTGTAAACAGAAATAAATGTAAAATTATGCATTTGGGCAGAAAAAATAAATATACAATTTAAATTCTTAATGGAGCAAATCTAGGGGTATGAGAGATAGAAACAGATTTAGGAGTATTTGTGGACAACCACCTACATAAAAGTGCAAATAAAATATTAAAATGTATTAAGAATAGTATAGAAAGGAAGAAAGCAAATATAACTGCTATTATACAAATTCCTAATATGCCCTCATTTGAAATATGTGGTGCAATTTTGGGCACCACTTCATAAAGGACATTTTAGAACTAGAAAAAGTACAGAGAAGGGCAACAAAAACTAATAAGGGGAATGGAGGGACAAAACTATGAAGAAAGACCAACCAAACTAAACATATTTTCTGTAGAAAAAAGATGCTGAAAAGGGGATATGATGAACATATAAAAATACAACAGGGTCAATATAAGACTTTGTCAAGTGAACTTTTTGTGCCAAGAGGTATTCAACAGACAACAGGAATGAAGAAAAAAGATTCCATCTTAAAGAAAGAAAAAAGTTCTTCACAGTAAGGGTGGTTAAACTGCAGATTTTTTTACCAAACAAGGTTGTGACAGCAGAATTGATAAATAACTTTAAAAAGGGGTTGTGATATATGTTTCAATAAAAAGGGCAGTCAGGGTTATCCTAAATAGCTAGAGAGGGAGTATTGATCCAGAGAGTAATCTGATTGCCAGTATCTGGGATCAGGAAGGATGTTCTCCCATTGTGAGTCAATTGGCAATGTGACAATGTTTTTTTCTATTTGCCTTCTTCTGGATCAATTAACAATTAATCAACATATTGCAAGGATCAGAGAGATCTGAAAAGGTTTCATTTGCTAGATTAAAACTTTTTTCAAACTCAATTACTATGTCACTATATGAATTTTAAGTACTTTATTGTAATTATACATATATATTTGTAAGAAATACAATATATGTATATAATTGCTGGAATGTGTTTTTCTCACATACCAAAAATCATTGTAATGGAAAAAAACACTATTAATAAACCTAAATAGACTAACAGCGTAATTACATTGTAATGGTGCATTCAGTAACAAAACAAAAATATGTAAACCCATGTAGCACTCCCTTAAATTATATAGAAAATGCCAAGGACAGATACAGTAGAAATAAACACTGTAATGTTAAACGACAGACCTGCGTCATACATTTATACTTTCTGAAAAACGTAAAGCAGTAAATATTGATCCAGCATTTTTTCATCAATAATAAAACAATAGTGATTGTGGCCCAAAATAAACAAGTGAAAAGCTCCCAGACATGTCATGTTAAAACTTCAGTGGCAGTGTAGATAAGATCATTGTGCTATTTTATAATGAATATAATAAGATAATTACAGTTTTTTTTGTTTTTGTGGCTGGGGAAATGTTCAGCCATGTTGGCATAATGCACTCATAAGGACAGTGGAAACTTTGCTTTGTTCAAAATATTGTTTTAATAGCATTTTAGAGGCTTGAAGATCAATTCAAACAACACTGGAGGCCCGTAGTGCACAGGACTCCAGTAGAATGGAGGGTCTCGTGACCCGGTGGAGCCCTGAGCATGCTGATTGGCCAGCCGCGGCGAGGAGCTGGGAAGGGTGTTGGCGCGTGATCGGCGCCATTTTGCTCACTCTCCGACTGGCCAGCGTTCGGATCACATCCTCCTGGAGGGCAGCGAGTAGACGTGCAGAGGAGGCTGTGTGACGGACCCATTAAGTGTTGTATTGGTTTTTTTTGTGCTGTGTGTGTTGTGTGTGCTGGGTGTGTGTTTGTGTCCGTTTTGTGTCTGCTGTGGCTGGAAGTCTGCTGTAGCTGGCAGCTTGGGCGACTTAGGAGACCTAGGCCCCTCTGGCGGGCATGCTTATCAACTGATTTCAGGCGGGGGTAGCTTGCCAGAGAGTGGGGGGCGGCACTTTAGTTAGTGCGGCAGGCCAGGGCTTCGGAGTCCACCAGCCCTTGCCTTATAGCCATGTGAGAGAGCGTGATATGGGTGTTGCAGGTGTAGACCATGTAGCTCAGGCTGCACCTTCGGATACACCACTGAGTCAACTCATTCTCTCCGACAGCCCACTCCACAAGCCCCGCACCCTCACAAAAAGGGTGGTAAGGGTCCTGCCAGGGCGAAAGGAGCAACTAAGAAGCCAGCAGTCCCTAGGGGGGATTTAGTGTCAGGACCAGTCCCTGTTGCCACTGTGTTGTCTGATTCTGCCTTTCAAAGTTTGCCACAGGGTGTCAGTCCGCTCTGAGGAAGACACAGCCAGACATCGTAAAAGACAACAGTGAGGCTGGCCAACAAGAAGGGGTCAAGGGAACCAGGGCAGCTCACCCTGTGAGAGCCAGGAAGGTGACTACAAGGTCCAGTCCTCTTTGTTTTACTTTGACCACTCCTAGAACGACAGCAGGGGCGGTACAGGCTTCCCTGCCTCCCTTTAGCAACACCAAGTCTGTAGATGACAGCAACAGACAGGGTACTAGTACAGGACTGACTCCTCTGCCTTCTGCTGATGGTTTCGGACTCAAAGACTGTGACACACTGGGACAGAGACATGGGGATAGAGAGTAAGTTTTCCCTGGACGACGCAGATGCTGTCAGGACCTCATCTTGCAGGCACAGACGGAATAGTCAAAGCTCCTTTTCCCTTTTCAGACATTCCAGAGAGCGGTAGAGGTCAAGCAATCACAGATCGTGCAACTGCAGCTGCAATGGTTTCAGCTCTGATCGTGAGTCAAGAAAGGAGAGGCCTACTAGGGTGGCTCCTGAGCAGAGGCAGGGACAAAGCCCCCCAGAACCATCGACACAGTTGCAAGGTGAGCGTTTACAACCAACACATACACCTTATGGGGATCAGGACAATTAGTAACGGGGCTTATAGCTTTGTTGGAGGTCATGGAGTAGCTCTGTCAGATAAAGAATTAAGGGAATGGGTAGCAGTGTTGACAGCGAGGGCATGGCCTCCCTTACCTAGTGAGATTAGGTATGTGAGCGTTGCACTATGGTGGAGGTTCCTTGTGCAGTTGAGCAATCGGGTGTGCCAGCGCCGCAGGAGGTTCCTAGGGTCTCTGATTAGTCCCTGAGAGCTACTGCAGTGTGCGCACTGGACAACCGGGAAGGTGATGGGGGCGCTTCTGACCATAAAGATCAAAGAGCGTATATGGAGAAGGGAATTTACTGATATTTTCTCTCTCCTGACAGTTTCGCGGGCAATGGATTTAAGGAGAGGTAAAGGGGGAGACAGACGGCAGTCTTCTAGGCACGTCCCACATACGTTTGACAATTGGCTGCAAGCCTTTTCTATTCTGTCCTGCGTCACTGGGGAGAATCTCCCTTCTCAGTGTTCTGCACTCCTTGTGTATCTGGAGGAGATCAGAAGCACTTACCGGACTATGGGGGGATGGTATGGTTGAAGTACAATGATGACTTCTGCCAAAGCATGGCGACCAGGCCTCACATGGCATGGTGATAGCGTATTGGCTTAACGTGATGACCGCTATGCACGCTACGTTGTCCTTTGACCCGAAGGGGGGCAGACCCCCTGCCCCCGCAGCTGATACAGGGCTCAAAGTTTGCTATGCCTTTAATGACAGCATTTGCAAATGGTGCCCCATTTGCCGCTTTAAGCACGCCTGCTCCAGTTGCAGCGGGGAACGTACAGCGACAAAATGCGGGAGTCAGAGGGAGGGAGCCCACCTTATTGAGCCACCAAAAAAGGGGCAAGACACCGGTGTTGCTGGACGCAATGCTCCAGGGGCTCGTACTCTACGGTAAGATGGGAGGTAAGGCGGTGGTAGCACGATTGCTGACCGTGGGGTTCCGAGATGGCTATGACAATGATTTGTCATCCCTCTCTTACGCGTCTTTTGACACAGCAGCTGGGTTAGTGCGAAGCGTGGGCCTTGGGGCGTTGATGGCAAAGGTCGATGGGGAATCGGCTTTTCACCTTCTGCCGGTGCACCCATCCAGCTAATATTTGCTAGGATGTCATTTTGGCAGGGAATACTACGTGGACCTCTGCCTACCCATTGGATGCTCCATTTCATGAGCCTGCTTTGAGACGTTTAGTACGTTTTTACAGTGGGTCACGAGGGTGGTGGCGGGTCATTCCAGTATTGTTCACTATCTGGATGACTTTATGTTCGTTGGCACAGTGGACAGTAGCGCGTGTCAGGAATTGTTAGATGTTTTCCAAACATTGGCAAAAGATTTTGAGGTTCCCCTGGCGTGTGATAAAACAGAAGGTTCCGGTGACTGGTTTAACATTTTTGGGCATACAGTTAGACTCTGTCTGGACGTAGTGTAGCCTTCCGATGGACAAAGTTATAGATTTGGGGTCAGAGTTGGAAGCTTTTTTAGGTGCCAAGAGGGTCTCTCTCAGGCGGCTACAGTCCATTTTGTGGAAGTTAGCCTTTGCTTGTCAGATCCTACCCATGGGTAGGATATTCTGTAGACAGATTTCCCTAGCCCCGTTCGGTGTAACAGGCCCTCATCATTTCATCAGTATGTCGTCGCCTATGAGGCAGGATGTGAGAGTCTGGATACTCTTTTTAATCACGTTTAACGGAATAACGCTGATCCACCCATGGGCGGTAACTAACAGAGATATCCAGCTGTTCACCGACGCGTATGGTGCCGTAGGTTTTGAAGCTTTCTTTGCTGGGAAGTAAGGCGCAGCTCAGTGGCCCGCGGAGTCGGTCGAGGCGGATTTAACTGATGACGAGCTGTTTCGGGAACTCTTTGCCATAGTTGTAGCTGTTCGGATACGGGGTTCAGGGCTGAGGGATCAGCAAGTGGTGTACCAGTCAGACAGTTTAGCGGTTGTGCATGCCATCAATGGTGCCAAGGCAATTTGGGTTCCAGGCTAAGCATGTGCTTGCATCGTGTATCGCTATTGCTTATGCCCATTCTCATTTTCAGTGGGAATGCTTCAAGCAACTGGTGAGTAACTCATTGGAGCCAAATTCATGGTTGGCTTAAAGAAAAGTCTGGCAGAGGTGACGTGTCGTTGGCCGTGGGTTGCTGACTCTGAAGAAAGGAGGACTGGGGTCCTGTTGTGGTTTTTGTTACGGTGTAAGAGAGAAGGGCTCTCAAAGGCTACGGTGGTGCGACAAATAGCAGCTTTAGCATTTATGTTTAAGCTAGCCGGACAGCGGGACCTGACTATGCTCCTTGTTGTAAAACGGGTGGTATGTGGCATGTTCAAAGGCAGGCAGATCCAGGATAGGAGGCGACCTATAATGTTCTCGCTGCTGCATCGCATATCGTAGGTGCTGACGGAGGTGTGTTGCTCCCCTTACGAGACTTTGCTTTTCCGTACAGCCTTTGCCCTGGTCTTTTTAGGAGCATTTAGAGTCAGGGAGCTGTTGCGGCTAGCAGGCTAAGGCCCAGGGCCCTGCAACGGGTAGACGTTAGCCTGCAGGAAGGTAGTGTGTCAATGTGGCTGAGTAGGTCCAAAACTGACCAGGCGGGGAAAAAGGAGGGAGATTGTGTTAAGTAAGACAGGAACTGATTGTTGTCCTGTGGGGTGTGACTAGTTATTTGCAAGTAAGACCGGATTATCCGGGGCCTCTCTTAGTACATGAGAAGGAACTTGCGCTTTCTCGCTTCCAATTCTCCAAGGTGCTGAAAATCTGCTTACACCACCTGGGTTTGGAGAAGGCAAATTTTGATACTCATTCCTTCTGTATTGGGGCAGCCACAGTGGCGGCAAGTGTTGGGCTGCCAGAGGAGGCGATCAGGAGAATTGGAAGGTTGGAGTCGAGGCGTTGGCGGAGTTATGTAAGACCTTCAGATGCTATCGGCTAACTGTGTCATATCTATTACAGGTGCTGGAAGTCAACTCTGGATACTTGGCCATTCGTATATATATTGGGCAGAACAGTTTGCTACAGTTTCGCCAACTAACCTGCAACTTGGCTTACTAAAGGAGGATCTACTGGTGCAATGGGCTGGCATTCGGGGACTGAGATGAAAAGGTGTGAGTGAGATGGTTGATTCACATGCTTGTCGTTTTGGCAGCCCATCTATGATCATAATCCATGCTGGGGGGAACGATTTAGGTGTAATGCCCATTAAACGCTTGGTCAGGGATATGAAAAGGGATATAGCTTCGTGGAAGGAGAGGTTTACGGGAGTGGTAGTCATCTGGTCGGACATAGTAAGGAGGAGGGTGTGGCGGAATACCAGGGATCCTGTCCATTTGACTGTTCAAGGTCAAAAAATCGTTGGCCAGTTTTTGCAAAAAGATGGGATTCCTGGTCATCCGCCACCCTGAGTTTGAGGGTGATGCAGAGGAGGAATGGTTCCTGCCCGATTGTGTTCATTTGAACAAAATCGGGATGGAAATGTTTAGGTTGGAATGCGAGGAGGGGGTGCAATGGGCCTTGGCTGTTTTGGCTGGGAGAGCAGTTCAGTAAGGGTTTTATTTTTCCTGCACTGCTTAGTGGTGGGATGGGGAGTTGCCCGGGTCAGGGGTATAATTAAAAAGGGGCTTGCCCCTACCTCTTGGGTGGGTGCAGCGTGAAAGTAGGTGGACTGATGGGCGTGCGCCCAGGGTCAAGAGGTTGCTGCTCCTGGTCGGGCTCCTCCCATTTGTTATACCATGTATAATAAATTGGCTGTGGCCCGTTGGTTTACCCATATTGGTTTTTAGTGTCAGTTATTGTGTGTATGCGCAGAATGGATCCTGCTGGGGTCACGCCTTTTAATATATGAAGTTACATGCTTCAATTGTAAGGGACTGAAAAGGCTGCAGGTAGCTTGCATCTCAATTCTACCAAGCACAGTTTTACATATTTACCTAAAAATAAATGTACACATTTTTGGGGGTGTTAATGAAATGTTGTCATTCACTTGAGGTTATAACTGCACATGACACTGACGAGCTTCCTATATGGGAGAGCAGACTAAATTTATAACATTATCATTTTGTGAAGGGATGCTGGTTGTTAATTAATCCCCTAGCTGATTGCATTTATACCTGTTTCGACATACAGTAAAATGATTTACTCTGTAATTACTTCTGCAAATTAAATCTGAAAAGTCCTGTAACTGTTTATTAGAAATGAATTTTATAGCTTTTTTATAGCTTTTTATAGTTTTAGCTCGGTGTATGGGGAGTGCACAAATGTAAATGAATATAAGGCTCAATAAAACCTAAATACTTCAACAGTATTTGATGACATACTGCATATGTTCACTTCGGAGATGTACGGGGTTAGGGTATTGTAACTATAGCCCCCTTTTCTGACAGATCATGCTACAGGTTACCCACCTTGCCTAATTAATATTATCTCAGTGGAAATGTTTGTTTTACTTTCAGAAGTGCTTAGAACAATGAGTGTTGGGTACAGCAGCGGCTAATAATGAGGCAAACTGTTTTAAATGATATTTCCTGGCTCAAGCTTTTCTGCTGTTTGTACATGTATGTTTAATGCTAATGATGAATTAAAAATAGAATTAACATGAAAAGTGCTTACACTGACTCTTTAACAGCTTACAATACTTCTAACATGAATGCTATGCATTGCAACATTTTCTAAAATAAAATATTTTTATTGTATATTACATGATTGCAAGTTGGGAATTTTACTGACTTGTATGTGTGGTAAGTGCATCTTGGGTTAAAAAGAAGAAAATAATCAGAAATTCATATTACATCTTGCTTCTGTATTCTCTTTATTTCAGTATATAGTTATTAACTTTATAGACATGACCTTATAGCAGTCAGACTAGCACACTTATCAAATGGTATTAATATGAAATAATGCAGTAAATTGTAATAATGCACCTTGTAAAAACTAGAAATAAAACATAGTCATGATTAATCTGAATGTGCTACTAGCTGTTGGCATTTAAATGATGTGAAGTAGATGAAATCTTACATTGCTTTTACTGACACTTCCTCTTAATTCTCTGCCGGTGATATTTGAAAAGGGAAAAAAGAGTTGTTTACTGAATCCTGAATTCACAAAGTGTCTATCATACATTTAAAAGAGCATTTTTTATCAATTGCAAAATGTATTATATTAAAGGTAGTCTTTAATACATACTTTTTTATAATAATATGATTATTTATGTACCGTTTTCATATGATCCCCCACTTAAAGTATAATCATGGGTTCCCACTAGACTCCCATGGCACCTCTCATTAATCCTTATACCATTATGATAGTGTTGTCTAACACTAAAGATGATAGTTAATAAGTTATAAGCTTTTTCTATTTTATACTCTTTAAAAAGAGTCTGGCCAATAAATAAATCATGGTCTTAAGTTACTTTCAGACTGAATCACAATGTGACAAAGAGTACAAGCAAAGAGCACACAGCCCAAAACAGTAACGCAGCTCACACAGAGGTGAGATAATGTCTCAAATAAAGATGTGAGTTGACTTACAAAACTGGGTCTAGACTTAAATTTGTTTCAAATGTTTTCACACCATTTAGACATGCTTTCTTCTGGTTTCTACTTACTATACAGTGAACAGCTAAGACTGGCTTCAAGAATACAGTAGCTCAAGGAGATAAAACAAACAAATTAGAAAGAAATACACCTTTCCAAACAATCACTTGGATTACTGAAATTAACTCAATACTTAAAGTGCAAATTTTACTAACAGATTTTCATATTTTTAATTGTTTGTTATTTTAATTTGAAATACTTAAAAAAGGGAAGCAGTGTGCTTTCATGATTTCTTATGGGTCCTAATGTTGACGATAGAAAAAGGGTTAAATATCTGTATTTCTTTGTCCTATTTTTGTTTTTGGCACAGGGCTATAGGGCCACTGTAATGCAAAACTTTCTATCATGCATTTCAAGGCTCATGTTTTCTAAATTATAAAAACTTTTCCCTAAGGAAGTTAAATTAAATTAATTGAACACTAAAACAGAGAGGCAGATATAAAAATAATGTGCTTGACCTGCCTTACCTTATCAGTGGGTTAAGAGGAACTGTAAACAAAGAATCAAGGAGAGCCATTTCATAGTGTTTTTTAAACTTATTTATATTAAAATGAATAGAAATCAAAAGCACAATATATTGAGGTTCAGCCATCTATAAAGCTCATTGCCTTCTGTTTCCTGTTACATATCAGTACATGGAAACAATCCCACATTGTAATATTAAATGTAATTTTTCTACACTATAGATCAATTGTTTCTCATACAAAATATCCTTTTTGCAATGTTTAAAATGGGGTCTTTTAAAAGCATGCTACAAGTTGTTGGACTGCAGTGACCCTATAAGAGCAAAGAGTTGGAGATATCAGATGACAAAAAATATATATGAAGATTATATAGAAAAAAATATATAGAAGCCAGCAAATGCGAAACGCGCACGTCTGGCTACTGTGTGTTGTCCTTTGATGACATCACAACTGCGTGTCAACGGCCCCAGCGGCAACATGACATATTAACAATAGATTGCCTCCAAGCTAACCAGACACTAGCATAAGTATAAATAGCTGGTGATAATAGATCAGCAATGCGTTTTACAAGATAGGGAACATAGGGAACTCTGCTATACATACATAGATTAGTCTTATTCTGCCAATAAAAAATGGTGACTTGGAGGGAGATATTCCCATTGTTTTATATTTTCAAATTTTGAAGAGATCATTAATACCTCTGATAAGGTAGAGTATTAGGAGTCAGACTCTCCTCAATAACATAGAAGGCTTTGTCCTTTGTGAATACATACACAATTGTTAAACTATTTTGATTGCATGAAGCCAGAGACAGCAGTTTGTCTGTGTTTTTGTACATAATTATTTTAATTGTCATTTTTAATTACATGTTTTAATACAATTTCATTAAAAGTTAAGTATTAACAAAAAGTAATTAACTGATCCATTGTTTTCCCTTTCACTACATGTACCAATAGGGGTCGACAACTAGTTTTATATAGTGTACCATTCTGTACGCCAGGCCACGGAATTAACAAATTATCATATACATTTTTTATATTGACTTAATTTCTGTTTTCTAAGCTAAAATCAAAAAGTTGATCTTTTTAAGTGCATTATGCAATTTATTTTTATTTTCGTGCCCGTTAGTAAGGGGCTGTGTATGTCACTGGCACAGTGAAATGGATGCATAGCCAAAAGTACAGCTGTGCAGGAGGAAAGAGCTCATAACCGTCATTAAAAATAACAATTACTCTTTTTTTTCCTAAATCTATAGGCAAGAAGTGATTTAAATAGCTCACTTCCCATCCATTCCTCCCTTTCTTGGCCTTGTGGAACTCTCTGGGAAACCGTTTCTTGCAACAGATGGAAAGAACTGAATGAGCCACCCCCTCCTCTTTATTGCTCACGGGTTTAATAGCTAATCCAAGGCTAGGCACAAATGATTTTATACCAACTATTAATACACTGCGGGTGCCCAAAGCACAGGATTTAAGACTCAGTAACTTATTAAGTGATTCTATCAACGCAAGACAATTTTTAACTGCTGGAAGGTCTGTCATATGATGTTGAATTATTTGTTAATGTGTCAGACAGTGATGCTCTGTGGCCAACCCCTTACACGCATTAGCTTTAAGCACCATATTTTGGCAGCGTCTAGTACCCATTCCAGATGACTAATTTTTACTAAAAAGATGAATAAGTGGCAAGTCAGGAACTTGGCCAGAAAAGTTCCTATTTACAGTGTGGTTATTTATAAAATCCTTCAAAATTCTGCTTTGTGGATGTGAATACATATGTAATAAATGTCTCATTGTTTGATATATGAGGATCGCTTCATCTGTTCTTCCATTTAATCCTTTGATAACAAGTCAAACAAATGATCTCAGTATTTCTTTCTGCTTTTCATCCTCCCCTCTTCTGGGGAAAGTTCAGTTGTAAGTGATTTTCAGTGAATAAGACCCTGTAGCAAATTCACACACGTAGGTGTTTCGTCTTGTACTGTAAGTTAACAATGTATGATCATCTGCAACAAATATTTGCAGGTGTCTTGCTTGGGACAAGGGTTTAAAGGTTTGATAGCTCTGTCCTTGTTGTTAATGATATACCCCTGGATCACTGCTATTGCCATTTCCTAAATTATTTTACTTGTGGTTGAAGCAGATGGATTGTTGGCACAAGGTCCTGTCCTTGCTCCTCCAGGAAGACACTAAAGTCAACCCTCCTCATGAGGAATTACCAGTGAAATGTGAAGATGGTTGTTTGTTTTGACACATAAGGCAAGGCTTAACAGAGCATCGTCTGATAAGCCTGTAGCACCATTTTAGAACTTGTGACTTTTTGAAAGTGCTTTTGTAAGATTTGGAAGTGATCATGCCTACGTGATGTGTCATGTGTGTTGGATGCACATATGTCCTCTCTAAATTTTGCAAATGTGTGTTGCTTCTGTGCCAGGGATCTAGATCATCTAGATTTCTTTTTATCCTGTGTATAATCCTTAGTTATTTTCTCCCAGATATTCTTTTGAGGCACGTTTGAGCAGTGATGTGAGTCAGATACAACATATCTAGGGCTGGTTCTATTCCTGATTGAAGTCAGTCCCTTAGGGAAAATATTGCTGCACCTCTTGTTCTACTTCTAGGAGCCTAGAAAGCCTCCTTGGCTCCTCCCACTAGGCTAGTTTGCTATTCCTAAGGTCTCTGGTGTTTTCTATAAGTGAATGGTGTCTGGGTTTAATTTTCTAGTATCTGAGGACCACCATTCTCATAATGGGTTAATGGAATCCATAGATATTGTTGGGGGCATGTCTATGTCAGAAGAGGTGGACAAGGTTCTTTCTGTGTGTTGTGTGTTGCTACAGTACAATGTGCAGTTGTTGTACAGCACAGTTGTTACTGGCTCGCCTGGCCCTGTAGTTGTGTTTGTCCTCAGTCCTAGGCCATGACCCTGGCAAGATCCATTAGGCGTTTAGAATAAAAAAACACACTGACAAAGTGTTTCTTGGGAAAATTATGGGCCACAGCTTTATTAAAGCAACCATAAACCAATAACCAATTAACATAATTAACATTGTTACATCACAGCTCAAATTAACATCCCGGAGGAGGAGCCCGGCCCGGTCAGTAACCTCACGCCCTGGGCCCGCGCCCAGAGCCTCCCAGGGCAATGCCCACTTAAGCCCATGGGCTGGGTGCCTCACCTCCCGCCACAGAGCAGGCGATGGATGCCTCCTGAGGCTGTGATCCCCCCCTATTGCTCTCTTAATAAAGCCAAGGCCCGCCTAGCCCCATCCTTAAGCTCCAGGATAATCAGCTCTAATCCAATCTCTGATGAACCTTATCAGGGCGAAAGAAGTCATCGGCATCTACGCCTTCGAATTCTTGTTGTCTAATGGTAATGAACCCCAAGTTCCTTACAAAACTAGCCATCTGCTTGATTATCTTTTGCCTTGCTCTATCCACCGAAACCAGATCCCTTGCATTCCGCCAAGATCTCCTTTTAATCATTTCAGACCACACTATGAACAAGCCTGGAAACCAATCTAGCCAAAACTTCACTTCCCTCTTCATATCCTTCAACATTTTTCTCATAGGTATTACTCCCAAATCGTTGCCCCCAGAGTGTATAATTAAAATGTGTGGGCTACCGTGATGCTGAGCGTTGCTCTCCAACAGGCCATTCACCTGTGTCCATCTCAAGCCGCAGAACCCAAACCATCTTACTTGCATGCTCGTCTCCAGAAAGCCCAGTTGGACCTTGTCTCCAGTGACTGCGGCTAACCGGTGAGCCCAATACATGTAGGAATGGCCAACAATCCACAGCTGTTTAGTTTCTGCAACACATAAAAGAAGATCCAATTAGATAACCCTTTCTGGCTGTATGCAGGACCTAAAACGTTGCGACTCCCATCTCCCAATCTTTTTAACCATGCTCTCGGGCAGACCTAGCCTTGCCTCCTCCGTAGCGGCCCGATCAAAAACGAATGTGTGCCAAAGTCCGCCGGGTCCAAGCCTAACTGCCGTAAGGACTTCTTCAGCATCCTTTCGAATTGAAACCGTGACAAGGCCTGGCCGTTGGCATGCAATAGCAGTGTGCCTGGCCCCGGCGGCCTTTTTTCCAAGTATAACCTCCCACTTGCCTGTTCCAGTTTTGTATATGACCACTTCCCTTCCTTTTCCGGCCTGATCCATTTTTGACCTCCTCAGCCATGCCAACAATCTGTCGCCTTCCAGACAGATGTCCTCTGCCAGCAGCCCCCCCGAACCGTGCCTGTTTTCCGAGACCAGTTCCCCAATCCAGAAAGCACCACAGAACGCTAAGGAAAAGGCCGTCTGGAAAAGCAGGGATTCGAAGGAATCCCTGCATAGCACACCCAACGCCTCCCCCAGGCATAACAACAGAGAGAAAGTGATCGGGTGCCTCCTGTCCATCCGGTGCTTCCCTTTGAACGTGCCTTTTACCTCCCGGCAAACCACAAACTCCTTTGTTAAGTCCTTCTGTCCTACCAACCTGAACATAAATGCTAGGGCTGTCAACTGCCGAGCCACCGTTGCCCTGGAATCACCTCTCTCTGCGCTCCGAAGCAGAAACCACAGCAGAATTCCTATGGCCTTCTCTTCTGAACCCTCGACGCCGGCTTCCACAACCATATCCCTCCACATGTTCCATACCTTCATGTAGGCCACCCACGTCTTTGGCGCTACTGACTGTGTGATGTAATGAGCTACCGTACCACTCTAAGCTTCCAGAGTTCCGAAGGTATGTCCTCTCCTTGATCCTTCGCTGCCGGCGCAATTGTTCGGAACCGGGTTCCCTGCAACCAAGAAAGGGCATCAACCACTCCTACGTTAAGGCCGGGAATAGACTCAGCCCTCACCCAGATATTTGCCCATAAGCAACAAAGAACCAAATGCCGTATGAGCCGTATCAACGGCCCAGACGCCGCCGTCAAGCTATTGACTACCCGAACCGTGTTCGGGCTGCCTGATTGAAAAAGGACATGACGGTTCCCGAAGCCCCTGCCCCACAGATGAACCGCCTCGGTGATGGCGAACAGCTCCTGAACCGTAGCATCGACTGTAAGCCTTCCCCTGACCCATGATTCGGGCCATGGTGCTGTGCACCATGCTCCTCTAAAATAGGCTCCCACTCCGACCTCACTTGATCCTGCATAGAGTTCGAGCTGCCCGTTCGTCACCCTGCTTGGCTGGTTCAAGGTGCTCCCGTTGAAGATCCGTAGAAATGCCGTCCACACTCGTGCATCCTCTTTCATATCCCTGGACACCTTTATAAAGTGATGCGGCTGAAATATCCCGGCTGTAGCCAACTTCATTCTTCTGCTGAATATACGGCCCATGGGAATGATCGTGCACGCGAAATTCAGTTTTCCCAAGATGGACTGCAGCCGCCACAATGACACTCGTCTTGCGCCTTCCAGGGCTGCCAGTTCTGCAGACAGGTCCAACACCTTCTCCATCGGCAAGCTGCATTCCATCTTGTCCGAATTGATCCGAATCCCCAGGAACGTCAGTTCAGTGGTCGGCCCTTCCGTCTTCTTGTCTGCCAGAGGAACCCCAAAATCTTGACATATCCTTGAAAAGGTCCTAAGTGAAGTCGCATGTGGCGAGACCCGACTCGGTGTGTGCTTCCCATTGCAAGAATGTACTGAAGGTTTCGAAAAAGGAACAGGAAATAGAACATTCCATGGGGAGACAAAGATCCACAAAGTACTGCCCGTCAACAAAGCAACCAAGGAACCGATGACTCTGAGGATGCACCAGTAGTAAACGAAACTCAGATTCGATATCCACCTTCGCCATCCTAGCCCTGACGCCGCCCGCCTGACCAGGTCCGTGGCCCGCTTGAAAGGGGCGTAAGACACTGACGAGTACTGTTTGTCAACCCCGTCGTTGACCGAGCCACCCGGAGGATAGGATAAATGCTGGATAAGGCAGAATTTTCCTGTTTCCTTCTTCGGCACTATACCCAGAGGGGAAATTACTAAAACCTGGAAAGGGATGGAGGGAAAAGGCCCCGCCATCCTACCCAGTTCTACCTCAGTCCGGATTTTATCCACCGCTACCCTGGGAAACTCCTTTACCGACTTCAGGTTTTGGAGACGCGACTGGAGCGGGGCGAGAGAGCATGGAATCTTGAACCCTTCCTGGAAACCCTCGTGTAGTAGGGCGGCCGCCCCGGCTTTTGTTGCCAGCCTACCATAGCATTCTAGCCACGGCAGCATTGCGCCCAACTGTATGGGGGTCCGTCCCTTTTTGAGCGGGCTCTCCAGCCCTGAATCCGTCCTTTTGTCTGGTCCATTTTGAGGCTGCGTGATCTCCTCCACAACTCGCACAGACATGCTTGAAACAGCAGTTCAGTGCCCACTTGCAGCTGCCCTCGTTGAATGAGTGACAGACCCCTCGACCGGCTGAGCTCGCAGTGGCGGGGCCTCTAGCCCCGCCTGGATTCCCGCGAAAGGGCGGCACTGCCCGCATTGTAGTCATTATGTTCAGCCAATAGGCCACCGCCTTATCGCTCCACGGCATCTCCGGACGGGAGGACATGTATTGCCGGAATTCCTATAAATCATAAAGCCACCAAGCCATTCCACCATACGTCTGGTACGCCTCCCTAAAATTTGCCAGCTTCTCACCTGACTCTCCTTGCCCCGGGGCAGCTGCCAGCCTGGGGGCGACCTGCCGGTCTGGACGAGCAGGCGTCCCTGCACATCTCGACCGCCGTGGACTCCTTTTGCCCCCACTTGTGCAAGCACAGCTGCAGCCGCAAGACCGTCTGCTCCGAGACCTGGATCTCCCTCTGGCTCTGGGAAAGCATGAGGAACAATCACTAGATCTCTTGCATCTGTCCCTCGTTAGTGAACGCACGGTCTTCTCCCCCCCAGGAGTACTCCGACTTGGCGGCTATGCTAGGGCGTAAGGATTCCCTCCGGCTCGGTGGCCTGTGGCGGTCAATGCTATCCCTACCCCTGTCCTGCCCCTGAGTCACTATGGGGGCGTACCTGTATCCGTAATGATGTCAGGGATGGGTGAATTGCGCTGTGACCTAGCTCTCTTGTCACGGGATTTCTGTCTCTTGGCTGGTGTCGAGGTGAAAATCAAAGGACTGTACCTGTTTGTTGACTTCGGGACCCTGGTGGAACGTGTCTGCCGTGCCACCTTGGCCGCCACTGGAACCTCGTCAATGGCCACCACACTGTCGTCCAAGGCCATCTCTTCGATCACCTGGTCCCTTCTTCCTCTAGTGGTCTCTTTTCTCTTCTCGGCCTCTCCTTTGGCATTGCGTCATCCCTGCAAAACATCTGGCAGTGGGTGCGGCAGTGGGGACCGCAGGGGCCGACCGATGAGAACCTGTAGGAGCTTTTTTAGAGCTCCTTGCACTATTGCTGTTACCCCTGGAGCCTCAAGGCTGATTTGGGGTGTCGCCAGAACCTAGGTTCTGCTGTGGGCCATGGGACAAGTTGCTGGGTGGTGGCGGGATGGCTTCCCGCTGGCACCACACTCTCTGCAGTGGGGGGGATAAGCTCCTGGCTTTCTAGGACCCTATCCGTGCCCTCCACGCTGCTCCTAGCCCTATTGCTCAGATCAGAGTTAGCACTCTGCTCCGCCGGCCTGTGTAGGCCATGAGGCCTGTCCACCTGGCCTAGGCTACCGGTCACCGCAGGCCGGGCCTGTGCCGCAGTGACATCAACCTCCCCCCATATGGCCTGAATCCATCCTGTCCTGGACCCATCTAACCCCATGGCTTAATGCCCGAGTTCTGACCATGGTCAGCAAGGCCTCTAACTCCACAGGGTCCATTTATTGTTACCCCCACACCTTAGCCAAACGGGACACAGACACCCAGAAACCCACACTGGAGGGGATGATAGTAATATAGGGTGATTGATTGCTAAGGAATGCAGGCAAGGGGCGCTCAGACCTGAACCATGCAAATGGGGCTCTATTGGTGACTATATACTGATATGGGGAAAGACAATAGCTGTGTGCCTTATTACTTGCCCTTATAATTGTGCAGGCTCAGAATGCAGAGGAGCGCAGCATGCAGACCTCCGATCAGCTCAATGGCCGGCGCAGAGTGAGGAGGAGGCCCGCGAAACGGGCGGAAGTCCCTCCTCCTCCTCCAGCCAATCAGAAGCGCCCAGTCTCCGCCGGGTCACGCAGCGCTGCATCAGACTTTGCGTGCCTGGGGCTGTGTCCGCGCCGGGCAGTATACTCAGTTGTTCAGATACTCAGGATCAGCTCAGTCACAGAAAGCAAACAAAGAGTTGAGAAAAAAAAAACACATCAAACAGATATAATGCTTCAGTGAATGTGTAGTATTATCAAAGAAATATAGATGGCAGAAACGTTTAAAGAGTTCTTGCGGCATTCGCATTACTAAAGAACACAATGGTGCCGCACCTGACTTCTCAAGTGATTCATGTAAGAGACAGGTGTGAAGATACCATATAGGTCTCATGGCTTTCAGTTGGCAAAATGGTTGCATTCAGTGGCAATGTCTTTGTCAAATAAATAGAGTAGTCCTCGAGAATCTGTATTTTGTTAACTATATCAGGGCTGTAGGACTGTGTGCTGACCCTGCACTACAGATAAACGCAGAGGTCCTGTCCAGCCTTATTATTATAGTATTTATTAATGGTCCTGGTTAGTTTGCGGGTGTGGTGTGCTAATGACTGTGGGCAATTCAGGCTTCCTAACTAAGAAGTCACTTAGATAAAATCCCTGGCCTAGCCTGAAAAGACATTTGATTAATAACCATGTTATAATCAAGTCTCTGATTTAGATATTGTTAGCAAAATTTAATTATTCGTGTTACATAATAAATGAAATACTAAGGATTTTGGAAAACTAAGGATCATGGAAAAGATAGGAGAAGCAGCATGTTCAATGTGGGAATGGTGGGTTAATTTCTATCTAAGATTACTCAAGATCCATTTTTAATAAAATGCCAAATGTATTTATACTGATTTCAATACTGATGTATTCCTACTGATGGAAAGTTCCAGTGGCCATTTAAGATTTAGATGTCTTTGCTTAGGGCCTCATTCAATTGCGATATGGTGAATTGAATAGAGCTCTATAAAAGCACATAGCATATTTATTTTACAGAAGTTTTTAGTTAGTGAACTTCTATCCAAAAGCGGGTCTTCACTAACTAAAAACTTCTGTAAAATAAATATGCTATGTGCTTAAATAGAGCCCTATTCAATTGCCCAAATCGCAATTGAATGAGGCCCTTAGGCAGGGAAGAGATGGAGTGTGGAGGACCTGGGCTTTTGAGATATTTAAAGCATATATAGTACTTCTGAAAAAAAGTATATTTGATGGTGTTAACAATTATTATTGTACACTTCATTGCAAGTGGATTTTCTTGTTTGCAGCCACAGAAACGTATTTATTTATAATCTCATTCTTATAATGAAACGATAGTTTTGATAACATTTCTTCAAGGACGCAGGACTCCTGCACCTGCATCCTTCACGGAACTCTGTCCAAGACAATCCCTCAGGAAATAAACAAAAAATGAATAATGTAGGCGGGTGTAGACACTGCATGCCTCAGGAATACTTTGAGACAGTAAGCTTAACTAACATCCTCTGCCTGCTGAGACAATATAATGTGTGTTGAGTCATTTATAAGACTATTTAAGGGCATTGTACTGTCTGTAAATTCCCCTTATACTGTTCCAGGTTATGCAATTTTTTGTTTTGTTTTATGTACTATGTGCTTTTTTCTACAGAAGGTGATCTATAATATGTGTTTCATGCAATTTGAACAGGGATGTATTCAGAGCCCATTTGCTGTTCAAGAGACACTGTAGTGATAAAATAAGATATGGCTCTTTAAAATCATAAATACATCTAGCATGACAAAATTCTACTTTTGTACACTTTAGTTTTTTTAATGTCCCTCTACTCAACTCTGTGAATGATTTTTTTATTTTTTTATTTTGTCGCCTCTTGGCTGCTGTAATGTTGAGTTCTCTCCTCCTCCTATACTGCAGTGTGAGGTGGTAGATCAAGTTGTACATTTTCATATGGCATCTCCTAGTGCAAACACAGCACACACATTGACTTTCTGTTGGTCCACTTGTTTATATGATGTAGTTTCTAGTGATTGGAGCCAGCACTGTATGCCCACATGGACCAGTAGGAATCTGCTAGCCAAGCTGTGAATGCTTTGGAAGGTTCAATTTGGAGAATCACAGGGGACTCACAGCTTGATGTCCACCTGCCTCAGACAGTGACACAAGAAGAGTAGAGTCCAAATTTGCAGACCCCAAGAGGAGAACAAAGGGAAATTAAAAATACTCTTTTGACAGAACAGGTTCTTCCAATTTTATTGATTTCTATTTCTTAATTACCTATTTTATACTTAATCCTTGAAAACACATATCAACTGATAAAACATAATAAAAATACACATACTGTAAATATCACACATAGATACACATATACAGTAGATAGGTCACTACATACACCCCCCACCCTATACAGTGCCTTGAAAGAGTATTCACCCCCTTGACTTTTTACCTATTTTGTTACATTACAGCCTTAAGTTCAATATTTTGTTAATCTGAATTTTATGTGATGGATAAGAACACAATAGTCTAAGTTGGTGAAGTGAAATGAGAAAAATATATACAGAAAACAATCTTTTAGAAATAGAAAACAGAAAATTGTCATGTGCGTATGTATTCACTCCCTTTGTTATGAAACCCATAAAAAGCTCTGGTGCTACCAATAACCTTAAGAAGTCGCAAAATTAGTGAAATGATGTCCACCTGTGTGCAATCTAAGTGTCACATGATCTGCCATTACATATACACACCTTTTTTGAAAGGCCCCAGAGGCTGCAACAACCAAACAAAAGGCACCACTAACAAAATACTGCCATGAAGACCAAGGAACTCTCCAAACAAGTAAGGGACAATGTTGTTGAGAAGTACAAGTCAGCGTTAGGTTATAAAAGAATATCCACATCTTTGATGATCCCCAGGAGCACCATCAAATCTATCATAACCGAAAGGAAAGAACATGGCACAACAGCAAACCTGCTAGAAAACGGCTGCCCACCAAAACTCACAGACCGGGCAAGGAGGGCATTAATCAGAGAGTCAGCACAGAGACCTAAGGTAACCCTGGAGGAGCTGCAGAGTTCCACAGCAGAGACTGGAGTATCTGTACATAAGACGACAATAAGCCGTACGCTCCATAGAGTGTGGCTTTATGACAGAGTGGCCAGAAGAAAGCTATTACTTTCAGCAAAAAACAAAATGGCACATTTTGATTTTGCAAAAAGGCATGTGGGAGACTCCCAAAATGTATGGAGGAAGGTGCTCTGGTCTGATGAGACTAAAACTGAACTTTTCGGCCATCAAAGAAAACGCTTTGTCTGGCGCAAACCCAACAGATCACATCACCAAAAAACACCTTCCGCACAGTGAAACATGGTGGTGGCAGCCTCGTGCTGTTTGGATGTTTTTCATCAGCCGGGACTAGGAAACTGGACAGAGTTGAGGGAAGGATGGATGGTGCTAAATACAGGCATATTCTTGAGCTAAACCTGTACCACTCTGTGCATGGTTTGAGGCTAGGACGGAGGTTCACCTTGCAGCAGGACAATGACCCCAAACACACTGCTAAAGCAACACTTGAGTGGTTTAAAGGGAAACATGTAAATGAGTTCGAATGGCCTAGTCAAAGCCCAGACCACAATCCAGTAGCAAATCTGTGGTCAGACTTAAAGATCGCAAACCATCTAACTTGAAGGAGCTGGAGCAGTTTTGCAAGGAGGAATGGCCAAAAATCCCAGTGTTAGATGTGGCAAGCTCATAGAGACTTATCCAAAGCGACTTGGAGCTGTGATTGCCGCAAAAGGTGGCTCTACAAAGTATTGACTTTAGGGGGGTTAATTGTTATGCATATTGACTTTTTCTGTTATTTTGTCCTATTTGTTGTTTGCTTCACAATAAAAAAAATAAAACATCTTCAAAGTTGTGGGCATGTTCTGTAAATTAAATTATGCAAATCCTCAAAAAATCCATATTAATTCCAGGTTATGAGGCAACAAAACACGAAAAATGCCAATGAGGGTGAATACTTTTGCACCTGAACAATTGAAATTACACATAAAACATACAGTACATTTTTTTCCGCAAATAAAGATACACATATACTTTTGCTGATTTATCCTTCTATTATTTTTGGAAACATGATGGAGGGTGGAGGGAGGAGGGGGGAGGAGGGGGGAGGAGGGGAGGAGATGTAGAGGAGAGGTGGCCCTGGGGATTGGAGGAGAGAGGAGTGGAGATTAGAGGAGTGGTAGGGAGAGGAGTGGAGGAGAGAGGAGTAGAGGTGAGAGTAGTGGAGGAGAGAGGAGTGGAGGGGAGAGGAGTTGAGGAGAGAGGAGTAGAGGAGAGAGGAGTGAAGGAGAGGGAGAGGGGGGGTGCAGTTGCCCATAGTAATAGGCACATCAAGTTCAGGGTCAGAGAGGGTGGAGCTGACCCCAGCGGGTGTGGTAGCAAGGAGGAGAAACAGGCTTCAGGGTCAGGGGACGAAGCGCAGGATCCCCGTCCACAGTTGGGAGGGCTAGAGGCTCGGGCAGATGCAGGGCCCTTAACTACATGCACAATGAGATGGTCGTCCTTCTCCGTGCCCCACTATCTTTGCAGGGGGGATGGAAGCTAGGCCACGGTCCAGGCCTGGAAGGAGGTAGCAGCCACAGTGATAGCATTTGGCTTTGCACAAAGGGATGTGAGGTCTGTCAACCACTGCTTTGATGACGTGCAGGCCAAGGTGAGGAGGATGATGGCCAAGGAGGACAGTGCAGCTGCAGCACCAAGAGGTAGCCCCCAAATGACTGTGAGATACAAAGAGTGCTGAGCCAAGCGTGCGTCGCTGGAGCTCCAGATCTGGTGCCCCATGGGGATCCGGCTTCCATGCCAGGTGAATATCAGATAAACCAAACACGCCACCACGTGTACATTACACCACACATAGAAAACACACAACACATGTAGCTGTTGACCAACATTGACACTGACATGTCAGCTCCCTGGTTTTAACAAGGGATAGATGGATCAGTCATGCATCATTAAATCCATGAAGCTGACAAATCACTTTCATCAGTGGGCACAACATGAGTAATCATCCAATAAGTCCATCTATGGGTGTGCCCACTGCAACATATGCAGATACAGGCCACACTGCAATCAAGATAAAGTCATGAACCAATAACAATCCAGCTCATGATCCAAAGTATAGATCACATCTACCAAAAGATAGCTACTCATAGTAGAACATTTGTGAAACATCCAGGTTCAGGACAAAAGGTCAGATAGGAATGAACAGAAGCATAGAATTATTTTCACTCTTTCATCTGGCAGGAGGACTGGGTCCAGTGGTGAGCCAGAGGCGGGGGTGTCATGAATCAGCCAGTGGCCATATTGTGTTTGGACAAAGTTCATGGCTCATGCTGTGGAAGAAAACGTTTGGGGCCCACTTGTTATGGATATATTGTTACGTTGTGGTCTAGGGGATAAAGTATTATAAGTTTATCCCTTAGCATATTCCCATACCTCCCATGTTTAGGCTCACTGTAATGAGTATCCTGTGAGGGATCTAATGGGATATATTGGTTGTATGTGGGTGAAACATTGGGTGTTATATTTGTAAATATGAATGTATGTTATTCTATTAGTATGTTATTATATTGTAGAGGGGAAGCCGTTGAATAGAGCCAAGCCTCCTTTGTTCCCAAAGGCCTGTTAATCCCATTAGCTAAGTGTCCAGCAGAGTACTAACAATGGGGAGCTCACAGCTGGAGAGCAGACAGGCAGGCACCCAGAAACAATGGGATGGCCTGAGGCTTCTCAGCCTTCATTAAAATGAGCACAGGAGAACCAAGGTATGCTTTGCCCTGGAGATTCAGAGCCCAAATGAATTAGTTGGCCCGGCCTAGTGGGTGGACCTGGGGAGGAGTCTCATGGTTCCCACGTAGGGACCCTGCCTGATTGGCCAGAGGCAGTTAGGGGCTGACTAACAATGGACCTGTAGAGCCAGCATTAATACATGCACTAGTGAAGCATGACATCCTCTCTGAAATATCATTCTGAGAACAGATACATGTGTATGATGTAAGTGACAGTGAATCTGGCTGCTGACCTTTGGGTCCTCCCGGTATTAATGGTTATTTCTCCCGAACATATGATATCCTTTCAAATGTTCTCACATCTGTATAGTTGATGACTATGATATCAATGTTGCTAAACAATATCAGATGGAGAAGGTGATAGTACCCTTGGACCACTGACTGTGGTAACAGTTAAGCATTGATTGTGAGATGACAAACCATTATTAATTGTCATGCCTAGTGATATATCATGACAACTATCTCATGGTCAGTAATGCTTGCAAATGGAGATCAGGTGAGTTGGTTTATTGTTACAGTATTTAGCACTGGACTGTACATGCTGGTGTTTTAATTTTATCCTCCTCTGCCTTTTTTAGGTTTGGACCACCTGTTTTCAGACTTTTGTTTTGGGAACATACTGTATGTGTGTAACTGGATTGGATTAAATAGTCCAGAGGTTAACACATCTGTTTAATTAAGCAGGTGAAGACCAGTTGTAAGTGCTATGCGTATTACTGGTTACTTCGATTAGATGGAGTGATTTATGATGATCATTTTTTTCATCAGATTCTGGTTACTGTGGTGTAGTGACCACATGTGACCCTAGTATGCAGCATTAAATTTCCCCCTTTAGGTACCCTGTTTTTCCCAAAGAGCCTCTTGCCCTTCCGGGATCCACACACACCACACCCTTGATAAGAATTCACAGTCGTATACATTTCTGAGTGTGTTCTGTGTATCAAATAACGTTTTGTTCTACCGCTATTCATGTGTTTTCAATGGATGGGGTTTTCGGACATCAACATACATCACATGCATGTCACTTTATATATATATATGTAAACTAATGAGCCCTAGTTACTGTCCAATAGATTGTTATGTGAACCATCCAGCCCATACAGTGACACAGGCGTGGTTTCAAATAGGTCAAATGTATTAGTCATCACTACTTTAGGTTTCATTCTCAGCATTGGGAAATTATGCTTGCAGAACATTCTTGGTGAGGTTTGTTGAGTTAATACACATGAGAAGTATAAATTGTGATACTGTTGAGTATTAACATTCCCCTGAAGGGTTGATAACAAAATGACAGGTGACATTATGAATTAATTGATACAAGAACACTTCATATGGGTTCACAACATAATAATGGGTATACATGTTGCCAAATGGCCAACAGCAACGACGTGGGACTTTACAAGATGGTCATAGCCGATTTTAGACCTGATTTAAGTGAGTTGGCTGTTGCTACACGTGCCTCTACAAAGCCTCCATGTGTGTTTGCCCTCCTTCCTGATGGGTTGTATTACATTAGTGTGGGGTATGTTCCCCTAGTACTTGATATATGTCATGTGACGGGGTAATTTGTCCACTGTGTATTTTTCCAATATAGGTCTGATGAGTGACATATATAAATTAATATTATATTATATGATTACATTTAGGGTCCACATATGAGCATCTGTGAGTTTAAGGGATCATTTGTCAGGCAGTTTCATGTTTTTGTGTTGCAACTTAATTATGTAGTGAGTCTTTATTGCTTTGCAGCAACATATGAATGACCGTATGCATGACCATTACAAAATATTAAAAATAAATTCATATTGTTTTCACGCCTATTTTTTCCTTGGGGACTGTTGTGTAATTAATTATAAATGCCTTTCATTACCTTCTCAGTATTTTAAAGTACATTAGTGTGTTAATATTTGCTTTTGCAGTGTTAAGAACAGGTGTTTAACTCACTTGCGAGACCTATTTTGAACCTGTAATATTTGTTGCAACCTTTAAGGGTTTGAAAGCAATTGCCTCCTTGTGGAATTGTTGCAATTGAATCGCGATTTGCAATTTTAGCAATTTTACCATTTTAAGGCTTGTACATTCAAAGACGGAGATGGGTCGGAGTTACGATTTTGACAACCCACAGGAATTTTTAGTCTGCAACCCGCAAATTGAGGGTAGCTTGAAACGGCCAATTGAATATCAAAATCTTTTACGGGCTACATTAAGGGCTCCAGTAATTACAATTTGGCAAATTGAATGAGGGCCCCTGTGTGTAATATACATATGATATACATGATGAGACATCTTGAAATCAAGGCACTCTATTATGGTCTAAGTTTTGCGATTCCTTTATAACCATTCTGCCTCTTACACAGTGGCGGCTGGTGACTTTTCAAGTTGGAGGGGCGACAGGGCGAAACATAGCCACTCCCCCTTTTTCAAACCACACCCATTTTTATAACTCCTCCCCCTGACGTCATAATGACCTTTATAAGCCCCGCCCAATGACCTTATGCTTGTGAAGCCCATTGAAATACATGATCTGCAATGCAGAAATGTCAAGAAGTAAAGTAACAATGTGTTAAATTCATTGGTATACAATATAGATTGAAAAAACTCATGTGACAAGACTACAGCAATATCATAATTGCACCTATACGTATTAACAGAAAAATTAAAGGAGTGACACCTACCATTAGTCGGCTCTTCTTCTCAGGGTATTCATGTTCATTAAGTTGACCAATGAGTAGAAACAAATCTGCAGCCACATAGGGTTTGCACCTGGGGTTGAAAGAAAACAAGCAAATCAATCAGACCATTCAAGAACAAAACCATACTTTCAAAACCTTAAAAGACCAAGTGGAACCATATAGGCCCCAAACATACCTTAGAAGACCAAGTGTGACTATATAGGCCCCAAACATACCTTAGAAGACCAAGTGTGACTATATAGGCCCCAAACATACCTTAGAAGACCAAGTGGGACTATAGGCCCCAAACATACCTTAGAAGACCAAGTGTGACTATATAGGCCCCAAACATACCTTAGAAGACCAAGTGTGACTATATAGGCCCCAAACATACCTTAGAAGACCAAGTGTGACTATATAAGCCCCAAACATACCTTAGAAGACCAAGTGTGACCATAGGCCCCAAACATACCTTAGAAGACCAAGTGGAACTATATAGGCCCCAAACATACCTTAGAAGACCAAGTGTGGCCATATAGGCCTCAAACATACCTTAGAAGACCAAGTGTGACCATAGGCCCCAAACATACCTTAGAAGACCAAGTGGGACCATATAGGCCTCAAACATACCTTAGAAGACCAATCAGCACTGCATAGGCCCAAACCAGTGGATCTTGGGATTCAAGAAAACAATAACATTTCACTTCTGTTTAGACCACACAATAATCAATGTCAAACAAACACGTTGAATTAGCATATGGATAACCATATGAGCAGTAACGCCACGCCAAGGCTTCAACAATTGTTACTGACCATTCACACACCTTTCATAGCTCCTTCAATGTGCACACCCACACACCATTCATACTTTACTTACCACTAGTTATTTTTGGTAGTGAGGTGGTGCCATTTCTGAGAACTTTACGTACCCTTGAAGGTGCCTCCAATTCCTTCAAACCAATGCATTTAACCGCTACAGGGCCATGGTGCTTTTTAATTACTTTTTTGATCCTCTTCAATGTGGAGAAGCATCTTTCTGGTTCTTTAGTAGTCTTCGTTGTTGTAAGCAGGATTCCCTATAGCTTCACTCACTCTGTTAAATTATGTAGATTAAATTGATGCTAAAGTTGCTGCAGAGCAACAGCACTTGTACAGACATGGAATTCTTGCTTCCTGTACACAAGTGACAGCTACCCTTGGAAGTGCCTCCAATTCCTTCAAACCACGCCAAGGCTTCAACAATTGTTACTGACCATGCACACACCTTTCATAGCTCCTTCCATATGCACACCCACACACCGTTCATACTTTACTTACCACTAGTTATGTTTGGTAGTGTGAGGTGGTGCTGCTTAACGCAGTTTATCTTTGCACACCTTGGGGGTATGCATCCTTCTTTGCTTCAATCACTTGTATTTTAATTTTGCACGGCGATCTTTCAAAGAACAAAACTTCTCAATGGTTTTTTCATTGAAGTGTGGGATCTCGGAAATCAGTTGCTTTTCCATTGAGAGCATCGCCAATGCATTCAACCGCTCCAGGGACATGGTGCTTCTTAAAAAGGTTTTTATCCTCTTCAATGTTGAGAAGCATCTTTCTGATTCTGCAGTAGTCATTGGTGTTGTAATCAGGATTCTTAATAATTTTACTGTCTCTGTGAAATCATTCTGCAGATTAAATTGATGGAAAAGTTTGTGCAGAGCAACAGCACTTGTACAAGTATGAAACTCTGTCTTCCCATACAGAAGTGACAGCTCAGTGCGTAATTGTTCCTTCTTCAGTATTGGATATGCTTGCACGGTGTCTTCCAGAGCTTGGGTTGGAAAGCAAGTGTCATGGGTTTTATACAAGTCACTTTGAACAAGTTTGGCACTGACTAGGTGATTTGAAAATGAAAAACGTTCTTTTGCATGAACCACCACTATGTCACATACCTCTCTTGAAAGTTGTCTCAAGGTTGAGATCTCCGCACTCCGTCTGTTGACTGTTAGATCGCTTGGCAAACTTGCTTCTATCTCTTCCACAGAATTACGGATTTTCTGGATGCTGGCGACAAAGTCTTCTGTGACTTTTTTGATATAAACAGTATCCGTGTCTCGCTTCTGAAGCTGACTATAGAGGATGTCTACATGTGGCATTATTAAATGAAATAATTTAAGGAAGTAAAGGAACTCCCTGTCTTCCAGCATTCCAATGAAACCTGCGGCTTGGATCAAAGTTTAGACATGCTTCAATTGTCTGGAAACACTCAAGTAGCGCATCTCTGTTCTCGTAGATCACGTTCACGGTCCTAACGTTGAAGTTCCATCGTGTCGGTGCACCTCTTGGAAGTCTTCTACCAACTACCTCATCCAGAACTCCAGTCCTTTTTGGAGAGCGTGAAAAAAAAGATGGTATGCCGCCTATGTTTGAAAAAAAAACTCTAACTCTTCCAATCCTTGAAACTGCTTTCTCCATTATTAGGTTCAGTTGGTGAGCATAGCAATGGACGTAGTGTGCGTTCGGGTACACGTCTTTTATTTTTCTTTGAACTCCTCCTTGATCTCCACGCATCACACTGGCACCATCATAGCTTTGAGCTATGAGTTTCTTCTTGTCTTCTGGCTCTGGGAGAACAGTATTCAGTGTTTCCAGCACAACAGCAGCAATGGAGTCTGCATCCGTTGATTTCATTTCCGTGAAGCCATCAAATCTTTCCACCACTTGATGCTTCTTGTCAATGTAGCGATAGACTACAACGCACTGTGTCCTAGCGGAAATATCGGTTGTTTCATCCGCTTGGATTGCCACAAACTGGGCTTCCTTAAGCTCTTGGTGAATCACTTCCTTTATAACTTCATGCATGCAGTCCAGTAGCTCATTCTGCACGGTTTTGGAAGTGCCCTTAAACACAGTTGCAGTCTTCAAATGCTGTTCCATTGCACTATCGATACTGCCAACCAAATCCACCAGGCCTCTAAACACTCCTGGATTTAGCGATGTTTCACTCTCGTCGTGTCCTCTTAATGCCAGTTCAAAGGCGCCACAAAAGCGAACACAATCAATTATCTTCGAAAGGATGTACCGGTTCTTAGCCACTTCTTCGTTGTGTTTTTGAATGCTGACTTGGTATCCTTGGTCCAGTTGAACAGCAATGTTCGCCTGTCCAAGCATCTCAAACTTGATCCTGTTATCCAAGTGAGCTTTAGAACTTTTGTGTTTTGCCAATTTGTCAGCTAGATGTTTGACGTCAGTCACTCCAGTTTTGGTCCAAGCAGCGTCACCACCAAATAGGATGCATGGGAAACAATATAAGGACTTCCTAGAAACGCTTCCAGAAAGCCAGTCGTTCTTCTTGTACCATTCAGTATTGAAATTACGGACATATTGCTTCCCTCTATCTCTTGCGATTTGCTGCAGATTTATCTCTGGTGGGTCAGCTCCTAACCGTTTTACTTCCACCTTCTCCTCATAGGTTAGGGTGGCGAAAGGCTTCACAAGTAGAGAGTCAATAGTATTCATTTCTGATATTGATACCAATAAAAGAAAGAGATCACGGTATATTAATTTATATTATGTCACAAAATTACTTTAAAATAACAGTGTGTTGATTTCATTGGTATACATTACAGATTGCAAACCCTCATGTGACAAGACTACATCAACATAAAATTTGCACCTATACACATGGACAGAAAATTAAAGGCAATGATACTCACCAACAGTTGACTCTCCTTCTCGGGGTATTCACGTCCAGTAAGTCAACCAACGAGTCCAAACAAATCTGCTTTCACAGATAGTTTGCACCTGGGGGGTGATAGAAAACAACAAAAAAAACATTAGAAATCTCAAGACCCAAACCGTAACTTTTAAAACCTTAAAAGTCCAAGTGTGACCATATACTCACCAACAGTTGACGCTCCTTCTCGGGGTATTCACGTCCAGTAAGTCAACCAACGAGTCCAAAGAAATCTGATTCCACAGATAGTTTGCACCTGGGAAGTTATAGAAAACAAAAAAAAAAACATTAGAACGTTTAAGACCCAAACCGTAACGTTTAAAACCTTAAAAGAGCAAGTGTGACCATATAGGCCCCAACCGCCCCTTAAAAACCTTAAATAACCAATTTTGACCATATAGGCCCCAACCGCACCTTAAAAACCTTAAATAACAAATTGGGACCATATAGGCCCCAACCGCCCCTTAAAAACCTTAAATAACAAATTGGGACCATATAGGCCCCAACCGTACCTTAAAAACCTTAAATAACATATAGGCCCAAAAAAAAAAAAAAAAAAATATATAAATATATATATATATATATATATATATATATATAAAAATTGATATCAATATATCACAATAAATAAATATATATATATATATATATATATATATATATATATATATATATATAAAAATTGATATCAATATATCACAATAAATAAATATATATATATATATATATATATATATATATATATAAATTGATATATATATATATATATATATTTATTTATTGTGATATCTTGATATTAATTTTTATATATATATATATATATATATATATATATATATCCAAATATATATATATATATATATATATATATATATATATAAAAAATTACACATAAATATACATAAACATATACATACAACAATATATATTAATTGATATTTATTATTTGATTAATTGATGTTCTTTATTACATGGTATATTATATTGTTCATGCATTTCTATTACACTTTATTTGTTATACATATTACAGTGCTATTTTTTGGCTATACATGTTACAGGATATTATCCTGTAACATGTATATCACATAAAATAGCCCTGTAATATGTATAATACATACAGGGTCAAACAAGTTCACACTAACCTTTTTTACCCTTACAGGCTTCCATACCTGCTTGCTGATTTGCTAATTTTTTGAAGACTCTCATTGGTTGAAATCGATGTCAATCAAAAATTTCAGCCAATCAGAGTCCTTCAAAAATTAGTATATATAGCAGACCGTGGGAAAAAAACAATTAATCGCGGGAGGGGCTCCTTGTAGGAGGAGCTCTTTTAGTGTGTTTTTTCTTTTTTTTAGAGCGTCGTTTTTTTTTTGTGGAGGCCTCTTTCAATGGGCCAGAATGGATGGATGGACAATGGCTTCAATCAAGATTGGATTATTTTTGATCATTGGCTTCAATCAACATGGATTATTTTATTTTTGACCATTGGCTTCAATCAACATGGATTATTTTATTTTGACCATTGGCTTCAATCAACATGGATTATTTTATTTGACCATTGGCTTCAATCAACATGGATTATTTATTTTTCATGACTATATCCAGAGAGGACAGAAGGCCAACGCTGGAGGGGTCAATTTTACAGGTAAGTATGTGCTGTTGTTTATTTTATTTTATTTTTTAATGTTTGTTTAAAGCTGTTTATTTTTGTATAAAATGTGTTACTAACTGTACTAACAATGTGTTAGCTTACTGTTTAATTGTAATAATGTTTTTACTTTTTACTGTATTTTTTTTTCCCTCCCCTTATTTTTATTTTATCTTTAGAAGTGACAGGCACATATACATGCCTGTTACTTCTAAAAATGGAATAAAAATAGGGGGGGGTAGGTAGTTTGTTCATCCAGGGTGGGGTCGGTCACGGTCAGGCGCCCATCGGTCGCCCATAGGCCACGACCAGGGGTGGCACAGGCCTCATGGGGGTGAACATCCACCCCCATGTGGCCTGGTCAACCCCGCTCACTGCCCGAATACCCGGGGTAGCATAGGCCGCATCGGGGTGGTGCCGGGGGCCCGGTGGTGATCGGGCCTCGGGGGTGGCATAGGGCGGCAACATGGAGGTCATCAGGGGTGGCACAGGCCTCATCAAGGGGGTGATCCGATCACCCCCATGTGGGCCTGTGCCACCCCGCTCACCACCCGACTACCCCGATCCCGTGATCGGGGTAATCCGGTGGTGGCATGATGGCATAGCTAGGCTAGCATAGGGCAGGCCTGATCGGGGGTGGCACAGGCCACATGGGGGTGATGGCTGGGGTCGTCGGTGGTAGTTGGTGGGTGGCTGGGTAGGTGGCACTGGCAGGCTAGGCAGGCATAGTGGGGGACTGGGGGTAACTGGTCACCCCTAACTTTTATTAGGGGCTACTAGGGGTTTTGGTTTGGCCAGGGGCAGGGCAGGTGCCAGGCAGAGGCAGGTGTAGACTTACTGTGTTAGGCAGGCAGAGCAGATGAGTAGATTCAGCCAGGGAGGTCTCTCAGTCTCAGCGTGACCAGGGTCAGGAAACAGAAAGGGGGAAGGGACAGGGAACTGGTGGTTTTATTGACTGTATCAGTCAATCAAAATGTAAACTCGAGGCCCTATTTGCTGGCGGGCGCTCAGGGCTAACGGTCTGGGTGGGTTTAGATTGATCACTTAGTAACTGGACAGCCTTCCATCATTGATTGGTCAATGATGGAAGACTGTCATTTATTAATTGATACATTTATGACCGCCCATGCATATCGTCACTGTGATGGTGGGCGGCATGCATTAACGGTCAGGGGGGCCAGGCCAGGACTCATTGAAGAGAGAGAAGAGTCTAAAGGTTAGTGTACACAGTGTATAACTATTGTAATTTGATCACACAGGGTGCAGGCAGGGGGCGATAGATACACAGCATTAGTTAATGTAGCGCAAGGGTTATTTTAAAGTGACAGTGTCCCTTTTCTAACTTTACTTCATTTTTAATACTATTTAGACTTGAAATGATGATGTACACCTTATATTTATTTGTTTTTGGGTTATACTAATACATTGTTGTGTTTTTTTTATTGCAGGGTGAAGAAAATATTTGGGGGGGCGTTTGCCCTGACGCCCCAATGGACGGGCCGCCCCTGCTCTTACATCACATATTTAAAGTATGACAAATTATGCTCTGTAGTGGGATCATTTTTATTTTTAAATTTTAAACTGCATCTTTTTATGTGGAGGACTAATGGACACCTTATCAAAAGGTTCCTTCCATTTGAGAAAGGAGCTCAAACAAAATAACAGATACCCCATCTTAGAATGATTGCATGGGAAAGTGAATACATTAATTCATTTATTTTAAATTAAATATAGGTTTTAAAATGTGCATTTGAACTTTAGTGATGCAGACTGCAGTATATTTGCTTCTACTAGTACCCTATTAAGGGTCCAGGGGTGGGAGCACTAAAATATCTGTTAGACCAATCTAGGGTTGCCTAGGGAATGAGGCATATAAAGACTCCAATGATGACAGCCTCCTGGACAGATTCACTATTACTTTTTGACACCTAATAAACGCTGGACAGAAGTAGGTCTGATCTAAGCTACAATGCTAAAATGTAACTGTTTAATGTAAAATAAATGAATTAATGTATTCACTTTCCCATGCAATCATTCTAAGATGGGGTATCTGTTATTTTGTTTGAGCTCCTTTCTCAAATGGAAGGAACCTTTTGATAAGGTGTCCATTAGTCCTCCACATAAAAAGATGCAGTTTAAAATTTAAAAATAAAAATGATCCCACTACAGAGCATAATTTGTCATACTTTAAATATGTGATGTAAGAGGCAGAATGGTTATAAAGGAATCGCAAAACTTAGACCATAATAGAGTGCCTTGATTTCAAGATGTCTCATCATGTTAATCATAACATTGATTTTTTTTTCTTCAAACCTGATTATATTACTAATCAATTATTAAATAAACAAATGAAACCCTATGGTATGACAGTTACAGTGTTCCTTTAACAGGAGTCACAAGTTCCAGTAGGAAAGCATCTACAAATGCAAATTACTGATACAAGAATGAGGCTTGCAGCTGTAAAGAAAATAATTAATGGGAATGTTCAAAACGTTAATGTAGGTGGTAAAAAGCAGGTTCAAAGTTCTATAATAAATTAGAAAACATCAATAAACCAAAAATATATACTTACCATGCATTGCCAAGGTCCATGTACATATATTATAGGCAATGGTGGATAGGGGATTAATTGCGAGAACTTAATATATTAAAGGACCACAAGTCACTATGGGCCTCATTCAATTGCGATTTGGCCAATTGAATAGGGCCCTAAATAAGCACATAGCATTTTTTTTTTAAATACATTTTTAGTTTGTGAACTTCTATCCAAAAGCAAGGTCTTTACTAACTAAAAAACTTCTTTAAGAAAATATGCTATGTGCTTATTTAGAGTCCTATTCAATTGGCCAAATCTCAATTGAATGAGGCCCCATGTGTGCTCTGCACGATCAGTTAGAGGGTGGAAAGTATTGTGAAAAATATGTTTTCTTTTTTTTAAAATTGATCAAGAATTTACTCAGATATTGTCATTTTCGTTAAGCCCTTGAAGCTGTCCTACAAGTATTGGCATAAATAATAAGACTGGAGTCTGTATCTGTTCTACATAATATTATGGATTTATACTCTCTTTAAAAGCAGAGTGTGGTGGTGCAAGCCTCCAGCAACCATCTTGTAACTTCACACACTGCTACAAGGTATCTACAGCCATCTCAATGACATTAATTATGAATATCCATTTCTGATATGATTTTTGTTCACATAGTAACTTTATTTCTACTTTGTTAAACTGTAAGCTTTCACACTGTATTTCTTCACCCCCCCCCCTCCCCTTCACACCTTCATATTTGTCTGCACCAAATGCTCCTTTTAAATGCATAAATACTTGGCTAGTTCAAAACTATATCTCATTATCTCTTCTTTGTTCCAGCCTCCAGCAACCATCTTGTAACTTCTCCTCTGTCTTTTGCACACACTGCGACAAGCCTCCAGCAACCATCTTGTAACTTCTCCTCTGGCTTTTGCACACACTGCTACAAGGTATCTACAGCCATCTCAATGATTCACCTTTTACTCTACTGTATCCTCCTGTAACATTAATTATGAATATCCATATCTGATATGATTTGTGGTCACATAGTAACTTTATTTCTACTTTGTTAAACTGTAAGCTTTCACACTGTATTTCTTCACCCTCCCTCCCCTTCACACCTTCATATTTGTCTGCACCAAATGCTCCTTTTAAATGCATAAATACTTGGCTAGTTCAAAACTATATCTCATTATCTCTTCTTTGTTCCAGCCTCCAGCAACCATCTTGTAACTTCTCCTCTGTCTTTTGCACACACTGCGACAAGCCTCCAGCAACCATCTTGTAACTTCTCCTCTGGCTTTTGCACACACTGCTACAAGGTATCTACAGCCATCTCAATGATTCACCTTTTACTCTACTGTATCCTCCTGTAACATTAATTATGAATATCCATATCTGATATGATTTGTGGTCACATAGTAACTTTATTTCTACTTTGTTAAACTGTAAGCTTTCACACTGTATTTCTTCACCACCACCCCCCACCCCCTTTACACCTTCATATCTGTCTGCACCAAATTCTCCTTTTATATGCATAAATACTGGGCTAGTTCCAAACTATATCTCACTATCTCTTCTTTGTTCCAGCCTCCAGCAGCCATCTTGTATCTTCCCCTCTGGCTTTTGCACACACTGCTACAAGGTATCTACAGCCATCTCAATGATTCACCTTTTACTCTACTGTATCCTCCTGTAACATTAATTATGAATATCTATATCTGATATGATTTTTGGTCACATAGTAACTTTGGGCCCTATTAAATTCGAGCTG